>CM065804.1:130846000-131302000 GCA_033398695.1 Orobanche coerulescens | reverse complement strand
CGGGAGGCTTATTCCGGTGCACTGTTCGATTCATCTGCGCCAACTGGTCAGCCACCTTATGAAGGATGGTAGCGGAGCCAACACCAACATTACCTCCAGCTGATTGCTCCTGATCACGCGACTGATCATCCCGACCATCTGTACAGTTACTTAGTATAAATAGGGAGTCTATGACAAGGAGTTGTCATAAGAAAACAAAAGATAAAAATTTCCCCCAATAAGAAAGAATAAATCGGCCTCTTTCTCTTACAGTAGGAGAACGACGTCGGTCATCTGATCTTCTTCCCTTAGTTGATCTTGATCGATAGTACAATCCTTATAGTAAGGAATCTCTGTTGTACTATTTATCAATATTATTCGTAAGGATCTAGCACTCCGGCTTGTGGAATTGTTCGTGTGTGGATCACCCAAAGAGGAAGGAGATATTTATCTGCTTCTAGTTTTGCTGGGAGAGGGATTCGATCCCTTGACATTTAGAAACACTAGAGCAGACTTACCAAGTGGTCTACCATTTTATTTTGTAATTAACACACGGAAGTTTTATAAAAGGCAGGAAATCTGTTGTAAATATTGCAAAATAATTCCGCAAAACCCATAATTCGATCCCGAGTCTTTCGCCTTTCATCCCGCACCACTTACCATCTCGGCCACGAACTGTTTTGGAGATTTTCACGGAACATTATATTTAAACCTACTTTTAAAAGTCTGGAAAATACTCAAAATGATTTGTTGCAGCTCGAACCCGTGTGGTTCTGTTGCAGAACCTCCGACCGGACCAACTGGGCTGCAGGTCTAGATTGTTGATTTTTGACCAGTTTTTTCATTTATTATCTGATTGTCAGACAGATTGATTATTTAGTATATTACATGCTTTTATTAATTATTTGATAATTATTTATGGTACATGTATGGTGCATGACATGACCATAAATTGACCAATGTGATTGGATAATTTATTTTCTTATGGGTTGGTTTTACGGCCTGTGTGTCGTTTAATTATATTTGGTTTTACGGCATTCGAGTCATCTATTTAAATTATTATTATTTTTCGGCATGCGTGTCGTTCACACCTCTTGTAATTAGTTACTAGTGTAGTATTAGAATTCATTAATGTAATGAAGACGAGAAGGACGAGAAGGACGGACTCGAGGAGCCAATTGATCGCATATGACGTTCCAAGGAGTTGGGAAGATCAATGACGACCAATTGCAACCTTTTAGATTGACCCTTATGATTTTTATGTTGGCTCATGGAAATCATGTTAGGAAGTATGGTCATGCTATACACGGTCCTATGCTTTTAATTGTCATGTGATGTGATGTATGTTTAAATTTATGCATGTATGTGATGCTATGTATGTTTAGATGTATGTTAGCAAACATAGACATTAACATTGGATAAAAGTCCCTCGCTAAATTTTTTAAATGTCGTTCATTTGAAAAACACCTATCAAGACTTCGATCATCCTGAGTGGGTCATGCCAAAGCTGGGCACTCGAATTATCTTAGTGAGGTAGGATGGGTAATGGTGATACCTATGTGTTTTAATGAACCAAGAATTCAAAAGAGTTTTGAACCTTAAGGCATAAGATGGGATTATAACATGCTTGGGCATAAGATGCCAAATCCCATGAATATAATCTAAGAGTTACATATGATGTAATCGATAAGAGTTATCCACCTAAAGTAGCTTAATTCTAGGCGTCATGCCAAAGCTGAGTTTAGGATTGTGCAAAATGGGATCTTAGCCCACTAAAATTACAAATGTTGTAAAATTGAGGGTACTTTGTTTTAGTGGGAGTATTTTTCGAGAAATAAAATAATGTGACTAAATACTTTGCATATTGAATTTTGTAGATAATATAGAATGGCATCAAACAACACGTCCACCATTTCACTGCGTTCAGTCCTTGAGAAGGACAAGCTCAAAGAAAACAGCAGCAACTATCTGGATTGGATCTGGAGCTTGAGAATAGTTCTCAAGCAAGAAAGAAAGTTGTATGTTCTTGAGGAAGAAATTTCCAATGAGCCAGCTGACAATGAAAACAAAGCAACAAAATATAAATGGAAGAAATATTGTGATGATTCCATTGATGTCAGTTGTCTTATGTTGGCTACCATTTGTCTAGAACTTCAGAAGAATCTGAAGGAAATGGAAGCTTATGAGCTAAATGCTCACCTCAAGGAAACTTTCTCGAAGCATGCTAGGCAAGAGAGGTATGAGACCTTTCAAGCCTTATATGCTTGCAATATGGTTGAGGGGACATCTGTCAACGCTCATGTACTCAAGATGAAAGGATATATTGATCATCTTGAAAGGCTTGGTTTTCCACTTTCTAAGGAGCACTCCACGGATGTGATCCTAAACTCATTGCCTGATAGTTTCGGTCAGTTCATTATGAACTATAATATGAATGAGATGGAGAAGTCCACTGCTGAGCTGCATGGGATGCTTAAAATGGCTGAGCAGAATATTAAGAAGAAACCAAGCCACGTGCTGATGGTCAGCAAAGGGAATTCCTTTAAGAACAAAGGCAAGGGTAAGGGTAAGGCAAAAGTTGCTAAATCTAAAGACCCCACTAGGCCAGTTTTCAAGGCTAAAGCTCGCAAAGATGGAAATTGCCATCATTGCAATAAACCAGGACACTAGAAAATAAATTGCAAGATTTACTTGGAAGAGTTAAAGCGTACCAAGGGTAGTGAGACTGCCATAGGTATATTTGTTATAGAAGTTAACTTATCTACTTCTAACTCTTGAGTATTGGATACTGGATGTGTATCTCACATTTATACAAATGTGCAAGGGTTGAGAAGCACTAGAGAACTGAAGAAAGGGGAATTGGATCTAAGAGTCGGCAATGGAGCAAGAGTTGCTGCACTAGCCGTAGGAACTTATGATTTAGTTTTACCCAATGGGCTTTTGTTAGTTTTGAAAATTGCTATTATGTTCCTGCTATGAATAGGAATATTATTTCAGTTTCTACATTAGATTGTGAAGGTTACAGTTTTCTTATTAAGAATAAGATTATTCGTATTTTCTTTGATGACTTGCTTTATGGTACTGCAAAGTTATATATTGGCCTTTACAATATTGATCTAGATGAGTCCGACACTTTGGAAGTCTATAATATTGCATCCAAGAAACCTAAGCTCAATGATTCTAATCTGACTTACCTATGGCATTGTCGATGACAAGTTCTTAGTGTAACTATCGCAAGTGCACGATATCGTATCAAGTAGTAAGTGGACTTTTTGAGTCCGGTTTATCGATTCCATGAGGAAGTTTGGTTATAATTTGAATTATACACTATTAGTCTATTTTTATAGATACTAAGATGAGTGAAACACACAATTAAAGAGTTTGGTTTAATAATTGCAAAGAAAATGCAATAATAGTTCTAATATTTTAAGGAAATAAAAAGATTGCAACAATAATAGACTGATTAATGATAAAATGAAATAGTTGGGATTACAAACTTAGTTCGTCATTAGTTATAGAAGATGTATAGGAGATCATAAGATGAATTTACTTATTATGTTGTGTAGATTCGATTTTCCTTAAAAAGACACTTTCTCTTTCGAACTATAAAACGCCCCTTATATATTGAATCAATCCACTATATTTCTATGTTGATTGGCTTCAATACATAGCATTAGGATTTATGAAAATAACTCAAAGAATCATCTAAGGTCTAGAGGTATATTTCTATCCCCTAGAACAACTTAGAGTGAAGATCATTTGATCTAATCAAACATATTTTCTTTCGAAACATATGAAGACCATAAATATCGTCATTTATTGGCCAAATAAATAAAGATTGTTAAAACAATGAAAATCACACACAATAATAAGTAATTCACAATAGATCTTGGGATCTCTCTTTTTTAGTACCAAAGCATAAAAGTAACAAGTTATATATCCCCATTCATAAAACTATAAGTTTTTTATACCAAAATATGTTAAAAGACTTTATTACCCTTAAAGTCTACCACTAAAAGAAAAAAAACATAAAAAAAAGAAGATTATTAAAACGAAACAACAATAAAAAACGGTCCCACAACTCAATATTTTCCTCTGCAAAAAAACTCTCCTCCTCTCTGCAAAAAAACTCTCCCATCGTGAAACCCTTCACCGGCCAGAAAATGTCGACCTCCGACTACCACAGAGAATCTGAAGACGCCAGAAGTTCCGCTAGTGACACTCCATCTGAAGAGAAATTCGTCAATGAGCCGCCAGTTAGTGTATTTTCATTCACACACGATCGTGCCACGACGGTTGTTCATCTTCCCACGATCGTGCTGAAGAAGATGAGACCATCGTGTACACGATGGTCTTTCGTGGGCACGATGGTTACACACGACGGTCTTCGATCGTGTGTGCCGTCGTGTGCCAGAAGACCAAAAGCTCCTACCTTGCACACGATCGCAGGCACACGATCGTTGCCCGTCGTGTGAACCGTCGTGTGGCACACGATGGTCTTCACACGACGGGCATCGATCGTGTGTAAGGCAGAATTTTTTTTTTGTTCTCTTAAGCATTCTATCATATTCTTATGAGTTATATGTCCATATTGCAGACTAGTTGCGTATGGAAGAGACCTACATTGCGTTTTGTTACACGTCAAGTGAATCTTTACATACGGGAGGCGGTATTTAAAGAGATCATTGAAACACTAAGAAGTATGGGCCGCAATTCCGCAGTTGCTGATCGAGCTATCGAGAGCTTGACCGAGGGGGTCCTGGGGCGCTTGATTAAAGTTAGGAGGAATGGGAGTTCAAATACTGCCCTACATCACTTGATTGCCTGTCAATTGGAGGGTGATCAAATCCCCCGGATGAGTCGTGGTTCCAAGTTTGCGGGAGGACCATTCGTTTTATGGCCCGTGATTTTGCCATGATCACTGGACTCCATTTTGGAAACTCTACCTTCCATCCCCAGGACGACCATCTCCTTCCGTCTGATGGTATTTTCCACAGAATACTCCATGGTAAAAATATTAAGGTTAGTGTTCTGCGGAAGAGGTTCAATGCTCGAGATTTTGGTAGAGACATAAGAGATTATGTGAAGGTTGGCAATTTGCTTATATACTACTACTTTATCCTATGCCGTGATGACATGATGGTCGAGACATAGGCATGGGCATTAGTGGAGGATTTCGAGCAGTGGGATATGTTTCCTTGGGGTTCTTATGCCTTTGGGATTTTATCGTACTACATAGGCAACATTGCCATGAAGGAGGGACAAGAGCACAAGGACTATCACTTCTATGGTCCTGTTTGAGCTTTACAAATATGGTCGTATGAAATGATTCCTTCATTGGGAGTATTGTGTGGTATTCAAGATAAAACTGTCCAAGTCCCCCGGTGTTTGATGTGGACTACGAGGAAGATGTTTTGTGATTTCACTCATTTCTTCGACGATAAGGTACATAAATTTGTAAACATATTTTCTCCTGACTTCATCTCTTAAACGTTATGTGATTGCCCATCTAATGGTATTATTTAATGACTAATTTTGCGACAGTACTTCCTCTTTCGCATTTGGAGGAGGATGAGGCTGAGTACTACTACCTGAGCTTTGAGAATGGCTCGCCATATGACGTTAAGTTCATTAAGCCTGTAAGAATAGCTGTGAAGAATAAGGAGGATGAGCCTGCGCCGATCCCGAGGAAGAAAGTTATGGATAGGTTGAAGAAGGCTGCTGGAAAATTGATTACATATGAGTCGGCACATAAAGTGTCGAAGCGACGCCGGCAGAGTACCCCACCAGTAGATGGTGCAGAGACATTGGACCGGGAGAGGCAGCCAGAGAGGGTGTGTTGTGTCCACAGACTTCCTTGTCCGGACCACACCCAGGACACGAGCAGGGATGAGTACTTCGATCGCTGTTTGAAGGCGATCTTGTACGACGATTCTGAGTCTGGATTTATTGCTCGAGTTTCTCGCCGGGTGCTTTCTGGGATCGTGGATTTCTTCGGACCTATGCATAGACGTTCGGAGCCCGGTACACTACTCAGCTGGGAGCCATGATAGGCCTCGTCATTCTGCATCTGTTAGCAGCACCCAGCGGAGGATTCCTGACCCTCCACGTCACTCAGTCTCTGGCGCAGCCCACAGTCACCATTCTCAGCGTCAGCCTAGTCATCATTCTCAGCGTCAGCCGAGTCACCATTCTCAGCGTCAGCCGAGTCACCATTCTCAGCGTCCGTTTACCCACCATTCTGAGGTCGGCCACGGTCACCATTCTCGATTCATCATTACGTTGAGCGGACACAGCGGCCTTGATTACGAGCATCGGTATGAGCCATTTGAGGTGTCTTTGTTTGATATGGGATGATGTTCGAGTTTCAGGCGAGCATCATTATAGTGCAATGTTTCAAGTGAGGGTGGTGGTCTGGCGGCAACCTCCATTTCGGATCGAGCGGCCGATTTTGAGATCGAGCGGCCTACTGTCTGACTCTCGATCGTTATAGTTGTGAGAGGGATGCTGAGGGTGACGAAGATGGTGAGAGTGCCGGAACGCAGCATTTGGGTGAGCGTAGTCTTCCACCGCGAGTGAGTCGACCATCTGCTGCTCTTCGGGAGCCTTTTGTGGTTGCGCCTCCAAGAGATAGCGAGGCTCTGAAGAAGTTGTACCTACAATTTAGGAGGGAGCAGCCACGTGATGCTATTGTCCAGTGTTTGGAGACTGGGCATGCTCTCACCCAGGCATTATTTGACCGGATAGAGTCTAGCCGTGAAGACTTTGATGCCGAGGTGATAGACTGTTATGTGCTTGCGAATCGAGCGAGGCTTCGGAGGGGAGTCCGTAGTGTTGGTGTCGGTAGAGTTGGCACTGAACTTGCTGGCTCCCTATTTTACGTAAGTTCTATAACCTACTCGCATGTATATCATTGGCGTGATATTGATTTTTTTTAATTTTATCGTTTGGCTTTTTGTAGTTTGTTTTGGCCAACGAGTTTGCAAGACTCCATCCGGATGATCCACTTGGTATCAAGGTGACGGGGAAGCCGGTTTACAAGGATTGGAAAATTCCTAAATGCACCGAGGACTACATGACAGGTCTTGATACACCACATGCGGTTCCATGGTTAAATTGCAACGAAGTAAGTTTGAAATTTATATTTATAAATAATTGACGATTTGTTGCCATTGAAATTTATATTTATAAATGATTCGCTATTTATAAATGATTCGCTAAGTTTGATGTGATGATCTTATATGATTACATATTTTGTTTCAACAGATCATTGCCATTTGTTGCCACGACCAGAGCCACTGGGTGACTATCAAGATTGACATCATAACATGAACCGTGGAGTTGTACGATTCCTTGTCACACCACCACGAAGATGGTCGATACCGATTCAACCAACTACGACCGATTATGCGTCTGATGCCTCGTGTGCTAGCTCAATCCGGGTATTGGCTGAACAACCAATCGAAGAAGAAGTATGACACGGAGATGAGTTTCAAAATTATGCCACGAGAGCTACAGTTCATACAAAATGACAATCACAGTTGTGGCCCCTTCGCGTGCATGTACTTGGATCGACTCGTCTCTGCAAACCCAGGAGCAAGGCACCAAATCAAGGAACTTAATGAAAAATATATTAAGAAATATCGATATGGTTTAGCTGCTAAAATCTTTATGTTGTCTTTAGACATGTAGAATGGTTTATGGTGTGTTGTTAAATATTTATGTTGTATTTAGACAGTTTTGGCAATATGAATGTGTCAGTGTTGTTAAATCTTTATGTTTTGGATCTGTGTTACACACGATGGATGAACACGATCGTGACCATCGTGGGTTACGATCGTGTTGTTTTGTTAAATCTTTATGTTTTGGCTCTGTGTAACACACTATGGATGCACACGATCGTGGCCATCGTGTGTTACGATCGTGTGCAATCTACCCACGGTCATGGGTTGATGCTGTCGTGTGCGCACGATGGCTGGCATGACCGTGTGCACACGACAGTGAGTACCATCGTGGGCACGGCCGTGCACATGGTCGTGTGACTAATCGTGGGCACGACTGTGTACACGGTCGTGTGCATACGAACTTTTGGTATTTTTGCTAATTTTATTTATTGTGTTATCTAGAATGATGTTTTGTGATTCAAACATCGCTTGTTCAAACATTAATTACTATATAGCTTCTTATACAAACTCCTATTTGTCATTTCGTTGTAATTCATTAGTATATGAGATATTTCATCCAGATGATTGAACTTATCCGTACGAACTAATACACTGAGAACAGATAGACGACACATGATATGCAATATATTATGTTAATTCAATCAATAACTTTTTAAATAAGTGTATCATTAACAAATAATTGTTAATATATAAGTAACAACACCTAAATTAGTATATGAGATATTTCATCCAGATGATTGAACTTATCCGCATTTAACTAATACACTGAGAACAGATAGACGACACATGATATGCAATATATTATGTTAATTCAATCAATAACTTTTTAAATAAGTGTATCGTTAACAAATAATTGTTAATATATAAGTAACAACACCTAAATTAGTATATGAGATATTTCATCCAGATGATTGAACTTATCCGTACGAACTAATACACTGAGAACACATAGACGACACATGATATGCAATATATTATGTTAATTCAATCAATAACTTTTTAAATAAGTGCATCGTTAACAAACAATTGTTAATATATAAGTAACAACACCTAAATTAGTATATGAGATATTTCATCCAGATGATTGAACTTATCCGTACGAACTAATACACTGAGAACAGATAGACGACACATGATATGCAATATATTATGTTAATTCAATCAATAACTTTTTAAATAAGTGTATCGTTAACAAATAATTATTAATATATAAGTAACAACACCTAAATTAGTATATGAGATATTTCATCCAGATGATTGAACTTATCCGTACGAACTAATACACTGAGAACAGATAGACGACACATGATATGCAATATATTATGTTAATTCAATCAATAACTTTTTAAATAAGTGTATCGTTAATAAATAATTGTTAATATATAAGTAACAACACCTAAATTAGTATATGAGATATTTCATCCAGGTGATTTAACTTATCCGTACGAACTAATACACTGAGAACAGATAGACGACACATGATATGCAATATATTAGCCATATTCAATCAATAACTTTTTAAATAAGTATATCGTTAACAAATAATTGTTAATATATAAGTAACAACACCTAAATTGACGAGTAATTTGAGAAATTGGTGAAATGTTTTGATGTTCTTGTGCACACGATCGTGTGTTCCATCGTGGACACGACCGTGTGCATATGACCTTTTGGTATTTTTGCAAATTTGATTTATTGTGTTATCTAGAATGATGTTTTGTGATTCAAACATCGCTTGTTCAAACATTAATTACTATATAGCTTCTTATACAAACTCCTATTTGTCATTTCGTTGTAATTCATTAGTATATGAGATATTTCATCCAGATGATTGAACTTATCTGTACGAACTAATACACTGAGAACAGATAGACGACACATGATATGCAATATATTATGTTAATTCAATCAATAACTTTTTAAATAAATGTATCATTAACAAATAATTGTTAATATATAAGTAACAACACCTAAATTGAGGAGTAATTTGAGAAATTGGTGAAATGTTTTGATGTTCTTGTGCACACGATCGTGTGTTCCATCGTGGACACGACCGTGTACACGATCGTGTGCATATGAACTTTTGGTATTTTTGCAAATTTGATTTATTGTGTTATCTAGAATGATGTTTTGTGATTCAAACATCGCTTGTTCAAACACTAATTACTATATAGCTTCTTATACAAACTCCTATTTGTCATTTCGTTGTAATTCATTAGTATATGTGATATTTCATCCAGATGATTGAACTTATCCGTACGAACTAATACACTGAGAATAGATAGACGACATATGATATGCAATATATTATGTTAATTCAATCAATAACATTTTAAATAAGTGTATCATTAACAAATAATTGTTAATATATAAGTAACAATACCTAAATTGACGAGTAATTTGAGAAATTGGTGAAAATTCTTGATGTTCTTGTGCACACGATCGTGTGTTCCATCGTGGACACGACCAATTACACGATCGTGTGTTCCATCGTGGACATGACCGTGTACACGATTGTGTGCATACGTGGATACAGTGCCAATTTGACACCAAAGACAACGTGACACCTGGTTGCCAACGTGTCACACGATTGGAACACACGATCGCAGCGATCGTGTGGACAATCGTGTTTACTGCAAAGGTCAACATCAAATTATTTTTATTATAAAATCTCATCGTGGGTCGCCCCCCCCCCTTTTCATTATAAGCCCATCTTCATTGACTGAGAGTGAAATACATGTTCCCTACCGTAGCCCCCCTTTTCACTACAAACCCTAATCAATTAACATCAGTTAAAATCCATTAAAATCAAATACACGAAATGAGCGGCCGATTACGAGAAAGCGATTTAGGAGGAATCGAAGCACCATCACCAAAAAGAAGAAGGAGGATACCTCCCCCCAACCCACCATACAGAACTAGGCCGAGAGGAAGATACTCAATGCTCAGAGTAAGTTTTTTGATTTTGTTGTATGTGTAGTGACTATCATTGCGAATTAATGTGTTTCATGAAACAGGGCCTATTTAAAAACACTGTGAGCACTCCAGTCATACTAGATGGTGATGATGATAATGATTTGGAGATTTCTGTGAAGAAAAGCAAAGAAGTTATTTTAGAAGAGGAAGTTCATGAAGATGGTGATACAAGACTAAAGATACAGCAGCAGATGGGGGAAAAGGGATCCAAGTGATTGTTTTTTTATGTTATTATTAGATATTTTTGTGTGATGGTGATTAAATTTTGTTTTGTAAAGTTATATGCTTTGGATATCCCTTTGCTGTAAACTATTGCTCTTTGAAGTGAGCTACTTTGTTATGGTTAATGTTTGGCTCCATAATCACCTTTATTTGCTTTACATAACTGAACACTTAAATTTCAATTCAAAGGTAAAGAAAATAGACACAAAATTATGCATTTCAACTAATAATCAGAATACTGAATCAATACATGGTCCATCGAGGATCAAAATATCAGCACATGATTGTTGCTAGTAAGTCACAAAATATAAAAATACATAAGCAATTTAAGTTTCACGGTATGGACAACCCCTTATGTCATGGTCATCATTACGGCAAATGCTACACCTCTTCTTCTACCGGTGCCTTTGCTTCGTTTGTTCATCGATTCCTTGAGTTTCTTCAGGGATATTCAAATTCACACCACCTATGGGAATGAATGTTTTGCAAGATTTTCTATTGTGGCCGGTTCCTTTACACCTACCGCACACCTGAGGCCGTCCACCTGCGGGCAAATTTTCAACAGCGGACCGTGCGCGACTCATCCTTGGTCGGCCGGCTTGTTGTACCCCCTCTGGAGGTACGCAAACGATGGATGAGATCTCTGGTGGGACATTCCACTCATCAGGATGTGGGATGGGACTAATATGCTCCTTATAAGTCTCTCTAAGGCCTTGTTGCTTGAAATAACGACTAACAAAATCATACACGGATAAACCATTGCCGGAGCGCCTGTTACAATAAGCAATTATGTCAAGGATGTTGTATAGGATAATGTATTTTTGATATTGATGAGGTGCAGGATAAATCCAGACCTGCCCTGTTTTCCACACGATGATCGTGCCGATCGTGTGTTACGATCGTGTCGATTGTGGTTTACGATCGTGTCCCATCGTAGGTTACGATCATGGCGATCGTGGGTTACGATCATGGCGATCGTGGGGTTACGATCGTGCTCATCGTGGGTTACGATCGTGCCCATCGTGGGTTACGATCGTGCCCATCGGGTTACGATCGTGCCCATCCTGGGTTACGATCGTGCCCATCGTGGGTTACGATCGTGCCCATTGGGTTACGATCGTGCCCATCGTGGGTTATGATCGTGCCCATCGTGGGTTACGATCGTAAGCATTCTGCCATAACCGTGTACACGACAGCATAGACAAAAACATTGAATGGCCATGACCATGTGCACACAACAGCATAGACAATTACCTTATAGCGGCAACGGAATGACGACATGGAATCTGATCCAAATCAAACTCACGACAACAACATGTCCATGTTCGAAGGTCGACCTCATAAGAAACTTTATTTTCTTCGACTTTATAAATAAGTGGGGTGGTAGCTCGAACGATAAGAGTCAGACTGGCTTGCACAGAGTTAGAAAGCTTTTCAAAACTGTGCATTGTCAACTCATGGTCTCTTGACGTAGCTTCTCCCCGCTTCTCATCAAACCAATTCTCTAAAATTAGGCGAAATATCTCAAGTAACGAGCAAATAGGTAAACGCCTCGCCCACAACATATGATTATTAAAGCATTCAACAGCATTGGATGTCAAGAAGTTATAGCGTCGTACCAGACACTTCGACCTAGCCCACCTCTGTGGCCCAATTTCAGAAAGGCGCCTGTGAGCTCCATTAGGGCTTTCGATATGTAGTTTCGAAAAGTAGTTTTCAAAAACTTCTTCTCGATGCGTGTAGGCAGCAGTTCTAAAGAGTCCTATAGCATGCGCACCGTAGGAGGTCAGATTTTTTGCAAGATGGTGATAACACAACCCGTGGAATGCATTCGGATAGACGGCTCGAACAGCATTCTGAATGCTCTTATGTTGGTCACTCACAATCAGTAAATCTTCCATCGGATTCTAGCATCTGCGCAGGTTATACAAAAAATAAGTCCATGACTCGTCGTTCTCTATCGGACCGAGACCAACAGCAAGAGGAAATACTTGCTCGTTCCCGTCAAATGTGATGGCCGCAAATAAAGTTCTTTTATTCCTTCCCTTCAGGTGGGTCCCATCAACTATAATCACCGGTCGAAGGCACGTATCAAATGCCCTAATACTCTGTCCAACGAACATGTGGCAAAAAACTCCCTCACGAGTCGTCTGCAAATCATAAATTGTCCCTGGATTACGCTGTTTTAACAAATACAGATAAGATGGGAGCCTCTGATACGACTCATCAAAGCCGCCATATGTATTCTCTATCGCTATATTCCTCGTCCGGAGAGCAAAACTGTATAGCATGTCAATGCCGTACTCCCTACACATCTCTGCAATCATCTCCTTTGGCCTCAAACTGACCCCCTCACCGGTCAATCTTTTAGCAAAATAATGGGCGGCAACCTCAGAAGTGACCGATCGTGCGGCAGCACGGTTCAAATCAGGGTGACAGCTGTGCTCCAATGTCAACTTAGTAATTCTCCAAATAGTTGCACCCTCAATAGCACACAATCTAAACTGACAATTTTTTTGCCCACTCTTACAGACAAACACTATACGTTTATCGGCGGAACGATCAGTGATACACTGTAGCATGTTTTCCAAATGATACATTCCTACAGTTATTCTCAACTCTATCTTCGAATGAAAGGTGGGCCCCACCTCTAGCTGACCGGTAACCGGTGGAGGCTGCTCGACCCAACCCAAAGTCCTGGCACTACTGGGGTCCGGAAACGGAATGATCCAGTTACGCATTGATTGTAGATGCTCATGCTCGCTTGCAGATTGATGGTCGGATGAGAAGTTCCGACGACTCATAATCCTATCCATTTGGGCCGGTTGGTGAACCCAAGCAAGAAATTCCGCAGATAGTGACTCAAGCAAGTCTTTACAACGATCTTCATCTTCGGATG
Organism: Orobanche coerulescens; assembly: GCA_033398695.1. Taxonomy (NCBI): domain Eukaryota; kingdom Viridiplantae; phylum Streptophyta; class Magnoliopsida; order Lamiales; family Orobanchaceae; genus Orobanche; species Orobanche coerulescens. The sequence goes on along the minus strand of CM065804.1, from coordinate 131,288,239 downwards.
TATGCACCTCCTCATCTTCCTCGTCTTCCTCATCTTCCTCGTATTGATACTCTTTGGAAGGCATGTCATAATTTATGTTGCCGGGCTCTACTATCGAGCTGCTACATCCCATATTAACCTCGGGAGTGGAGGAGCTGCTGTTCTCAACATAGACCTCATGTAACACCCCCAATCCGCTCAGGGATATTACACGCCGTAGAACCTTTCCTCAAGGATCTACGAGGCTGGTAACGACATATAACAACTCAACCATGCCTTTAAGGCTAAAATGACTCGGTAGACCGATTTGGTCTTTCAATATATACATACAACTCAAATACAACTCATGCCCACGCAGGGGTCAAAACACAACCACAACCGTACAACGGGAAAAATATAGCAGTGGAAATAAAGTACAACTGAACCAATACACGATGTACGGTTCCTCATGTGATTAGTATCGATCATCTTTCATCATCCTTCGTGCCGACCCTGTGTTATGCTTCAAAACCTGAATGCAAAAACAGACATCCACCCCCCGAATACTCGGGGGTTAGCAAAACTCCACTGTTTTGCTAGTGCAAGAACAAAGTGCAAATACGAGCCATACAATTCACATTCCGCGAATAACAATAACCAAGGATCCTCAAAGGTCCAAAGGAAATGAAAAGCACTTCCCGAGGCAAGAATTTGAGAAAACGTTCCAAAATCGAAAGATCACAAATCAATGGAAAATTTAAAAAAAAAACAGTTTGGAATGCCATCGAGAGTTTTTAATAGAAAACAATTTAGGATTATCAAATCCTACTTTTCAAAATCCAAAAGACAAAAGGGGTCACCGCCCCAAAGGTTTACTTTCCGAAAAAAATGACATTTACCAAACCGTTGGGATTTTAGCCCCAAATCCGTAAAATGACCTTTACAAAACCATTGGGATTTTAGCCCCAAATCTCATCAACTCACAGTACAAAAGAACGACCACAAGGTTCGTCTTCCAACATCAAAATCCACAAATAAAGGATTTAAAACAAACAACTGAATACTCTAGTGCCATCCTAGCCAAGTAAGCCAAACGAACAACTTACCTCTTACACACTTAGTCGATGCATGCAATCATGAAAACCATTCAAAAGCACTCATTTCCGGAAATGCCATAATCAAATGACATTTGTAAAATGCACCACAATTAACCGTCGATCCACGTCTCTGTGGACCCCTACCGAGACCCCGTCGGATCTAACCCGTAGTGGTTAAAAGCAAGCTCGTCGATCCACGTCTCTGTGGACCCCTACCGAGACCCCGTCGGATCTAACCCGTAGTGAGCATACACACACACACACACCATTACTCATGCAATACTAATATGCTAAGAATGTAAGTTCATCAAGAATACTTACTAGAGATGGCCACTAATCCGACACCATTATCAAACTCTTCAAAAAACACGATAACAAGGTTAAATACGGAATACACGATTCCATAACTTTAAACAACAGGGATATCATCAAAGCCTTCAACGTTCAAATGATCAAATCATAATCAATTCCCAAACAAACCGTTCACAAAATATACACGCGTTTTGAAAGAGAGCCTTTAACGAGGCCAAACAGAAATCTTTTGAAACTTCATTTCAAACGACCAAATAAACACACCAAGACGATCACCGATCATCATATCCATAAAATAAGAAAAGTATGGGCAAGGTACTTGCCTCAAAATCGGCATGCAAGTATCCCGACGAACACGGCTCAACCGGAAAGCTTCAAAACGCCCGATGCTTTCGAAAAGGAAAATGGCAACGAACGGAAGGGTTCAACTTGGTTTCTTCGCAAGAAACTCGACCCTAACAACATACAATCAATAAATCATCGATCATACGAGGAAGAATAATCGTAGAACGTCCGAAAACCCCTCTAAGACATTTTACCGGACACCTTTAAGGCGTCGGTCAAGAACTCGACCCAAATGACGAATCGATACGATCCAACCATGGAATAACAAGGGAAATGATATAATACATCTAAATAATCATCAATCCATCACAATCCTAAGTTAAATCGGATTAAACGGACGAAATCGAACAAAATACCCAAAATCCCCAAAATTAGATTTCTAGAAAATCTGACCTGATTCGGTAGATCGGAGGATGTTATAGGACGGATGATTGATGATATGAACTCCAAGACTTCATGGATTGATTGTCCAACAATATCTTTCCATGATCTCCACACCTCCAGCCGCGGAAGAGAAGGAAGAGGATGAGAAAATGGGTGAAAAACACGCTGCCAGGCCTTAAATAGGCTGATCTGCACTGTGTGCCGCGGCACAGGACAAGTGTGCCGCGGCCCACGGCCAAAAAAAACTGCCCAGCACTAGCTTAGTGCCGAGGCCCAGCCGAAGTGTGCCGCGGCACACGGTACAGCCTACTCCAACACCAAAAAGGTACATCGTGCAGTCTTAGCTATTTCGACCGTAACTCCTTCGTCCGGACTCCGATTGACTCACCGTTTGAGCCATTGGAAAGATAACTTGATGATCTATAATATTGCAAAGATTCAGAATTTTTTTAGTTTCCAAGAATTAATGGTGACTTTACAAAGTCGAACCCACACGTGAAAAAGTCGATTAAGGACACGGAACTCAACAAAACGACACCGAAACGAACTCGGATGACAAAAAGTGTAGAATTAATAATTATCGGGTTGACGAAACGGTCATGAGTGAGTCGTCAAAATTGACTTCCGCCGAAAAAAGAAATTACCAAAAATCGAAATTACGGGTATTACATTCTACCCTCCTTAAAAGAAGTTTCGTCCCGAAACTTAAAACAAGTAGGGAGAAGTAATATCCCCGCCAGGAAAACTCAACGAGATACACAAGAAACGCGTAACTTACGCCCATCGGCGAAACGTTACAAGCAACGCAAAGGAATATTCGGCGTGAAAACACGCTCCACGGCGACCAACACAACGTCGCCGTTAAGGATATAATAAAACCAACAAATGACAAGCGTCATCAAATGGATAATATAGTCAAGTCAATTATCCGAACAATCACAAAACACAACGAACGAAAATCAATAAGATTGACCGACCCAACGGTACATCAATCAAAACGCGAGCCAATCGCTGAACAAATACGGAATTCCACCGCCCAAGGGTTGTAAGATCGAAAACGAGACTAATTTCCCGAACTTAAGGGAATTACGAAGGAGCCTGAACGCTCAACAATCATGAAACGAGAACAAAAACCGAACAAACAAATGATCGAGACAACAAAAATCGAACAATCATGTCCGAAACACGAAGGATAATCAAATTCAAACAACAATTCCCAGGATGATCTAGTGAGAACAACAAGACATGCATTCCCGTAAGATCCACAGGAAAGGGAATAGCGATTGAAAGGTCACAATGACAAACGAGTTATTCCGAAACACCACACTCGTTCGATCAATAAAAGCAAGGGATAGGGCAAGCTCAGAAAATGTTAACGAACATAAATGAGTCGACAGAGTCGAAAATACAGAAGTTCAAAATCTGATCCACTTCGAATAAAAGAACTAGTAGAACCAAAAGATGTTACATCCCAACAGGGTTCACAAGAATCGAACCGAACTCGGAAAAGTCACAGCGATAACCAGATTGACCCAAAACAAGATCACAGCTCATCCGATCGATGAAACCGAAATACAGAACAAGTTCAGTAAGTATCAACGAATACGAACGAGTCGATGGAATTGAGAAAGATAAAATGCAGAAGCCAAAAATAATACGGGTATTACATTCGACCTCTTATAAAAGAAGGTCGTCCCCGCAACTCACAATAATATAAACAAGGCAACAACACAAAAGCAGTCGGCGGAAACATTTCCCATGGGCCTCTTAGAGCCGATCCTGATATTTGTACTAAGCGCGAACTCCGGAAGTCTCGGTAGCCAATTCGCAAAACTGAATTCGGTGTCCCTCGGGTACACACTTGAAATGTGTTACCGACGATAAGGACAATTTACACGTGCATGCCCCGGAACATCACGGTTGAAACGCCTCGGCTCGGCATACCGAAAATACAAATGCTAGATATAATGGGGCATAACGTCGCAAAACAACATAGCGGAGACGCCAAATCAGCACAACAAAGAATCACAACACATATCATATACAACGATTACCATCGTAAAGTAATACACAAACAAACACTACAACGACGACGGTATCGTTCGGCGACCTTAACGGCCCGAACAATAACCAGCACATAATTACAAACCTCATGAAACAATCACCCATGTGCATAAGCACACAAAAATCCAAGCTTTAACAGCTCACACAGGTGCGATAACACGCAAACCACCACGAAATGGCAACATTAAAGATCGTCATCACACCTCCCACGAAGGGCTAACAAAACATATGCGTGGCGAACGACTCAACATTCACACCACCAATTCAATCACAATTCGGAGGGCTAACACCCTAACAACAATACCAATATCATACACACCTTCTCCGACCACAAGCACGAAATGATGGGTTTTAAAAACGAAAACCCCCTTTTGAAAATAGTTTGGAAACACCAGTTGATCTTGAGTATCACTTTACAAAAAGTAGTGCAAACATTGTTATCTAGACTTTGAAAATCATCTTGCGTTTGAACACAAATGAGGACACCTTCTCTCAGTGAAAAACTTTCAGAATATTCGACACTTGGGTGTAAGCAACTGCATTTCTAAAAATAATTGAAAATATCTCAAAATATTTTGGTCCTCAATTGGAATAATTTTGAAACATATTGCGGCACTAGAAGGCACCGTGAAAGTACCGCGAGAAAATAATTCATTTTTTTTAAAAGTACGTCTCGAAATTTATTTTCTAAGATACTCAAGTTTTTCAAGGATAATTCAATGGGCCAGAATGCCCAAAAATTTCAGGTAAATATACGGAACATTATAGCGCTGTGGGTCCCGTGCCGGAACCCACCAGGATAAAAACCATTTACAAAAAACGCCAAAAAGGCCGATGACGGTAAAAAACTCACAAAAGCCATTTACAAAATACTAAATACCGTCATAAGAATTTCACCAAAATGATCAAGGCCATAATGCCAAAAACTCGGTTAAGGGAATCGGTTTTCGAAATAAAACTCAGTCGGTAAAATACCGAAAGCCATTACAAAAGAACTCACGCAGCGGATAAAAGAAATACAGTCCAACATGCATAATCCAGCAACACTACTCCTCACATGAACGAAATATGAGAGTCAATAGTCACGTATCAAGAAATCAAAATCCATAAGAGGATTCCGTCACTTAACAAATAATCATAAAAAAAATAGCTCGTGTCACACGAGGCACAACACAAAGAAGGGAGACTTACATCCACAAGTCGCACGAAGATGATGATCGCCCACGATACTAATCACGACCAACAAACTCAGACGACGCATCGCGACACGACTCAGTCAGATAAAATCCAACGAAACAAGACTCAAACAACACGACTTGACCCGTCAGCCTAGGTTTTTCTCAACCTAATCTCCGATACCATTTATGTAACACCCCCAATCCGCTCAGGGATATTACACGCCGTAGAACCTTTCCTCAAGGATCTACCAGGCTGGTAACGACATATAACAACTCAACCATGCCTTTAGGGCTAAAATGACTCGGTAGACCGATTTGGTCTTTCAATAAATACATACAACTCAAATACAACTCATGCCCACGCAGGGGTCAAAACACAACTACACCCGTACAACGGGAAAAATATAGCAGCGAAAAATAAAGTACAACTGAACCAATACACGATGTACGGTTCCTCATGTGATTAGTATCGATCATCTTTCATCATCCTTCGTGCCGACCCTGTGTTATGCTCCAAAACCTGAATGCAAAAACAGACATCCACCCCCCGAATACTCGGGGGTTAGCAAAACTCCACTGTTTTGCTAGTGCAAGAACAAAGTGCAAATACGAGCCATACAATTCACATTCCACGAATAACAATAACCAAGGATCCTCAAAGGTCCAAACGAAATGAAAAGCACTTCCCGAGGCAAGAATTTGAGAAAACGTTCCAAAATCGAAAGATCACAAATCAATGGAAAAATTTAAAAAAAAAAAACAGTTTGGAATGCCATCGAGAGTTTTTAATAGAAAACAATTTAGGATTATCAAATCTTACTTTTCAAAATCCAAAAGACAAAAGGGGTCACCGCCCCAAAGGTTTACTTTCCGAAAAAAATGACATTTACCAAACCGTTGGGATTTTAGCCCCAAATCTGTAAAATGACCTTTACAAAACCATTGGGATTTTAACCCCAAATCTCATCAACTCACAGTACAAAAGAACGACCACAAGGTTCGTCTCCCAACATCAAAATACAAAAATTAAGGATTTAAAACAAACAACAAAATACTCTAGTGCCATCCTAGCCAAGTAAGCCAAACGAACAACTTACCTCTTACACACTTAGTACATGCATGCAATCATGAAAACCATTCAAAAGCACTCATTTCTGGAAATGCCATAATCAAATCACATTTGTAAAATGCACCACAATTAACCGTCGATCCACGTCTCTGTGGACCCCTACCGAGACCCCGTCGGATCTAACCCGTAGTGGTTAAAAGCAAGCTCGCCGATCCACGTCTCTGTGGACCCCTACCGAGACCCCGTCGGATCTAACCTGTAGTGAGCATACACACACACACCATTACTCATGCAGTACTAATATGCTAAGAATGTAAGTTCATCAAGAATACTTACTAGAGATGGCCACTAATCCGACACCATTATCAAACTCTTCAAAAAACACGATAACAAGGTTAAATACGGAATACACGATTCCATAACTTTAAACAAAAGGGATATCATCAAAGCCTTCAACGTTCAAATGATCAAATCATAATCAATTCCCAAACAAACCGTTCACAAAATACACACGCGTTTTGAAAGAGAGCCTTTAACGAGGCCAAACAGAAATCTTTTGAAACTTCATTTCAAACGACCAAATAAACACACCAAGACAATCACCGATCATCATATCCATAAAATAAGAAAAGTATGGGCAAGGTACTTGCCTCAAAATCGGCATGCAAGTATCCCGACGAACACGGCTCAACCGGAAAGCTTCGAAACGCCCGATGCTTTCGAAAAGGAAAATGGCAACGAACGGAAGGGTTCAACTTGGTTTCTTCGCAAGAAACTCGACCCTAACAACATACAATCAATAAATCATCGATCATACGAGGAAGAATAATCGTAGAACGTCCGAAAACCCCTCTAAGACATTTTACCGGACACCTTTAAGGCGTCGGTCAAGAACTCGACCCAAATGACGAATCGATACGATTCAACCATGGAATAACAAGGGAAATGATACAATACATCTAAATAATCATCAATCCATCACAATCCTAAGTTAAATCTGATTAAACGGACGGAATCGAACAAAATACCCAAAATTAGATTTCTAGAAAATCTGACCTGATTCGGTAGATCGGAGGATGTTATAGGATTGATGATTGATGATATGAACTCCAAGACTTCATGGATTGATTGTCCAACAACATCTTTCCATGATCTCCACACCTCCAGCCGCGGAAGAGAAGGAAGAGGATGAGAAAATGGGTGAAAAACACGCTGCCAGGCCTTAAATAGGCTGATCTGCACTGTGTGCCGCGGCACAGGACAAGTGTGATGCGACCCACGGCCAAAAAAAACTGCCCAGCACTAGCTTAGTGCCGCTTCCCAACCGAAGTGTGCCGCAGCACACGGTACAACCTACTCCAACACCAAAAAGGCACATCGTGCAGTCTTAGCTATTTCGACCATAACTCCTTCTCCGGACTCCGATTGACTCACCGTTTGAGCCATTGGAAAGCTAACTTGATGATCTATAATATTGCAAAGATTCAGAATTTTTGGAGTTTCCAAGAATTAATGGTGACTTTACAAAGTCGAACCCACACGTGAAAAAGTCGATTAAGGACACGGAACTCAACAAAACGACACCGAAACGAACTCGGATGACAAAAAGTGTAGAATTAATCATTCTCGGGTTGACGAAACGGTCATGAGCGAGTCGTCAAAATAGACTTCCGCCGAAAAAATAAATTACCAGAAATTAAAATTACGGGTATTACACCTCAGGATCCTCCCTGTATTCTACTAGTAATCGAAGTATCTTGGTATTGCCCCGTAATAGGAATTTTACTTTGTTTCCCTTGGCCATGTGTGTCAAGTACCATAATTTGTAATCGGACTCATTTGGACCACCCAAACCCTCTCTGATAACCCCCACGAGGTTTGCACGACTAACTTTGCTCGTGTCGATATAGACAAAAAAGGAGTCCCCGTCTACATATGTCGATCGCTCCAATGACCACCGTGATGTATCAAAATACGCTGCCACGACATATGATTACAAAAAGAAGAATAACTATTCAGAAAAATGAGCGAACAATATTATAAAACGGTCTGCCTTGGACACGACCGATGCACACAGTCGTATACTACCGTGTGCAGTGATCGTGTGCAAGTTTCTGTCCATGAACACGATCGCTGCACACGATTGTAGACGATCGTGTTAAACGATCGTGTACACATTAGTGTTGCGCACGATGTTAAGGTCGTTGCACACGATCGTTGCACACGGTCGTTGCACACGGTGGCTTCCCATCGTGTGCAGCGATCGTGTCCGTAAGAACAGATCTGGATTTTTTTTTTCATCGTTCAAATACTGATGCATACCTTCTTTATGAACTCAGAAGCACGACAAATGAAGTCCTATTTCAACGTCAACTTTTATTTTCGAACAATCTTGTGATTTCTATAAGATTTTTTGAGAGGCCCTTTGTCAAAAATAAAATGGTTGTGTTGTTTTGATGTATATATTTGTAGTTAAATTTTGGTTGTTGGACATTAATATCGATCGGAGGAGGAAAGTAAAAAAGAAAAAAGAGAAGAAAAGTAGTTTAAATTAAATAAATAAAAAAAAAGTGAGAAGTCAACAATACAACAAAAGAGAGGACATTTTAGTCTTTTTAATCAAAATGGTACCAAAAACTTATGGTTTTATGAATGAAGATATAAAACTTATCAATTTTATGCTTTGGTATTAAAAAATTGATTCCCACATAGATCTTTATACAAACATAAATAACATGAATAACCTTGTTTATAATCCCAACTAAGGTAACTTAGCCCATGAAGGGTTTAATATACATAATATAAGTTTGAGTGGTCATTATTAGTTGAACAAGAGAAAGAATTGATCCGAACTCCCTTAGTAGATAAAGGAGAAAGAAGCAATAAACTCTCTGAACAACATATGCTATACCACACTAACACAAATCACTCAAGAACACAAGTGTGTTCTTCACACAAAAAGAAAATATTACAAAAAGTGAAAAAATTATAAGATGAATGATGAATGATGATGGATCTAAGGGGTCTATTTATATACCTAAAGTCATCTAATAGCTCCAAAACTCCAGCATTATTATAATAGATCGGATCAATGCCAGCCATCCCCTCAATAATACACAAAAAGTATAAAAAATTAGGCAAATGATCACAATCTGTCAAGAGTTACGGCCGTAACATTAAGGAGTTACGGCCGTAACAAGGATGTCTTACGGCCGTAACATTCAGTGGTTACGACCGTAACATGGCTTCGTAAATTTGTACACTGGTTGCTTTGTGAGTTACGTTTTCAGCCCAGAATTTTTCAGACTTTGCGTTTTTGCCCCAAATCTTCTTCGGATGATAACTTTTGATATATAATTCTGACTTTGAATCCGGAAAGACTGCCGAACTCGTCTCGGAAAGCCCTACAACATGAATACATAAAAACTCAATAAAGAGAATATTTTATAAACATGTTATTTCTTGAGTAAATCAGTAATTCAATCCGATTAAGACTAGATTTACATCATCATCCGATAAAAATAAAATTATTAAAAACTAATTAATTAAAAGCAAAAAATGAGTAGACTAGCTCAATTATGGGTGAAATTTATCGATACAAACCATGGATAAGTGTATAAAACTGACACTTATCACACCCCCAAACTTGAATTCTTGCTAGTTCCGAGCAAGACTCTTTATTATTCACGCTAAAAATAAAAATAAGACACAAAATAAGAAAAATAATACACACACAAATTAAGAAAAATAATTATATAAAAATAGAAAAGGAGATCAAAATACCATTAATACACAACAACCAGCTTTATACAATAGATATAAATGAATCAAGATTCAAAATAAATCTACTAATGATTTTGAAGTTAAAACACGGTTTTAGTATTGTAATTTCAAAATGCAAGGTTTCCCCCCCAAAAGGTTGATTATTTCTTTCCCACTCGTGATACACACGACTCCCTTTAATGGTTGCTCTCGATCACTCATTTATTTTTCGACTCAATATGAAGAAGAATTTCATTGGCGTCATCAAATATTGTGATTTTTCACAAAATTGAGTGTATTGAAATTCAGCCGCTAATTAATTCAGATCTGCTCATAAACTACATCCCTTAGTGATAGCTTTCACACCGTTATTTGCTAACGTGTAGCTCTTTTCACCAACTTTTTTGTGAGACGGCAGCTACGCACCAACAATGGTTAGTCCTTTATTTTTCGCAAATTAGGATCCCCAAAATTAGGCAGCTGTTGCTGCTCAACACTTCTCCTTTTCGTCATTTTTTTTAGGTGATAGCTTTCACACCGTTATTTGCTAACGTGTAGCTCTTTTCACCAATGACTCCTTTTTTTAGGGAATAGAATTTTTGCAGAAAATCATTTATTATTTAAGCATGAAAAATCAAAAACTCCACAAATTAAGTAAATTTCAGTTCTATTTTTCATCAACCGACTAATTCTTCTTTTCTCAAGGTAACGAATGACTCGATTTTAAATGATAACTACAAGGCTTGGAAAGAGAGATTAAGGCTCAAAAAAATTCTAGAATATACAATTTTTTTACCGGTTAAAACGATTTTAGAAGCTTGTATATAGCTAACTTATTGGTGTTATGTCCAGATCTAGAAATCTCATAAATCAAAATACTATATATATTTACATATATATATATATATACTAAAAAAAATTTAAGGCGAAAAACCAAAATAATCAAAACACACCAGAATACCAACACACCAAAATAATTAAACATACCACCCCCAAACTTAAAAATAAAACTGTCCTCAGTTTTAATAAAAAAAAATAAAATAAAAAGCAATGCAGAAAAGCAGAATACTCCCTGTTAAGAAAGTTGATGCTTGAGCTAACGCCTTTTAGAATCTGCAAGAGAATAAATATACGAGGCACACAACAAAAGAAAATAAAATATACTCGAAAGTATAACACAATTTTTAAGATGCGCATCAAGAAAGTCTGAAGAGTCGCCTTACGCTGCCATCAATGCTTTTATAAAAAACACACAATAAAAATTACAGCAATAAAATAACAATACATAAATCGCGAATAGATGCACGTCAAGAGATCAAGAAGAAACTCCTTAAGCTGCCACCATTTAACACGATTATTACACACGACAGAAAGTAAAAATACAAGAGGTCCGACATGGGTTATCAAAGGGAGAGGAATGAATCCACTTTTCGTTTTCTCACGGTAAAATCTTCCATCGAGACAATTTTTGCTAGAGCTGGATCTGGTTGAGGAATAAATTCATTGAGTTTTTTGATTAGTTCTTCTGGTGTTGTTGCAACGACTATGATTCGTTTAGCACGTTCGGAAATAAAACCTTTTTCAGCAGAGTAGTCGATGAAAGATAGTAAACCATCAAAGAAACCATTGACATTAAGCAGACCTATTGGTTTTTGATGAACATTTAGCTAGGCTCTGGTAACCACATGAAAAAGTTCCTCAAGAGTGCCAAAACCACCGGGAAGGGTGATAAAGGCGCCAGAATTATTTATCATGTGAGTTATGCGATCTTGCATATTTACAGATCTAAACTCATCTCCAATAGTTGCCCCGATGATTTTACTTTCAGCCAGAGGTTTTGGAATTACTCCCAACACTCTTACTCCTTCCATATAGGCAGAAGCAGCAGCTCGTCCCATTAATCCTAGACTTCCTCCTCCATAAACTACATGAATGCATTTTTCTCCTAAGGTACGACCCAAGTTATGGGCTGCTTCATTAAAGCATGCCTCTTTTCCATAACTAGCTCCACCAAAAATGCAGACTGTGCTAAATTTTTTTGTGGAAGATGATGATTCCATTTTGGAAAAGAAATTTATTTGAGAGAAAAAGAGAAAAGTACAAGTTTGAGGGATGAATAAAAGAAACAAGCACAAAGTTTATTTATAAAAGAAAAATGAGGTAAAATTGTTTAACAAGTTTGTGATTGCGTTGATTGTGCTTCAACTACTCAATAGAATAATGAATGCATTTATCGCGTATCACATTTTTTATTCAGAAAATCTCACCATACGACAAAAATAAAAGATACTTACGCGTATGTACAATAGTTGTGATTGTGGCTCACATCTTCCTATGATTTTACGTTCAGAAATGGCTTAAACACCTTCTAAGAGTCGGGAGAAGCTTCCCATCCAATTTTCTTATAAATTGGCAAACTGGGTCTTTTAACGTCAGATTCCCAAGACGTTGTTCATATTCTGGCATCAATTGCATCAATTTTTAGACAGTAATCATCTTTGGAGGGATGATTCAAAGTTTTTAGGACATTGAAGGTGGCATGTTCGTCTTGCACTCTAAGAATTAGCTTTCCTTCGTAGACGTCAATAAGAGCATGTCCGGTTGCAAGAAATGGCCGTCCCAAGATAATAGGAATATCCTGATCTTCCTCCATGTCAAGGATGATAAAATCTGCAGGAAATATAAATTTATCAACCTTGATTAGCACATCTTCTATTATCCCATGTGGATATTTGATTGACCGATCGGCTAATTGCAGTGAAACTGTTGTTGCTTTTGCTTCTCCCAAGTTTAGTTTGTTGAAAATTGACAGGGGCATCAAATTGATACTTGCCCCTAAATCACAAAGAGCTTTGTCAATATTTAATTCACCAATTGTACACGGGATTGTAAAAGTTCCCGGATCTTTTAGCTTGGGTGGCAACTTCTTTTGTAGTATTGCGCTACATTCCTCGGTTAGCACGACATTTTCATATTCTTCAAGCTTTCGTTTGTTAGAAAGAATATCTTTCATAAATTTGGCATAGCTTGGCATTTGTGCTAGAGCATCGGCAAAAGGTATGTTGATGTGTAGCTTTTTGAAAATTTCCACAAATTTGCCTAATTGCGCATCGAGCTTGTGATTCTTCAACCGTTGAGGAAAAGGGATAGGTGGAACATAAGATTTAGCAGCAACTGGACCTTTTTGAGATGAAGGTCCTGATTCAGATTCTTTTTCTGTTTCTCGACTTTGTTTATTTTTTTGTTTTGTCAGATGATTTTCCACAGAAATCTCAGGCAATTGCACTCCACTTCTTGTTGTGATAGCCTGGACACTCTCCCTTGAATTTACCTCGGTATTGCTAGGTAACATGCCGTGGGATCTTTCGGAAAGTATTTTGGCCATTTGGCCAACTTGTGTCTCCAGATTTTTAATTGAAGCATCATTGCGTTGTTGATACTTCAGTTGTTGTTCGGCTAGTTTCGTGATTGCTTCTTCCCACCCGGGCTTCTTTTCTTGATGCGTTGGACTTAACACATTGTTACTGTTTGCATAAGAAAAATTTGGATGATTTTTGTACCCTGTATTGTATGTTGGCCCGTAAGGATTGTATGCTTGCCTTTGGAAATTCTGAGCATAGGCCACTTGTTCTGGTGGTGGGAATGACTGCTCCTGTTGCGCTAAGGGACACATAGTGCTGTTGTGAGTTGCTCCACAAATTTCACATGAAAGAGCTGAAACTTGTGGAGTTTGCACCGTCTTCACAGATTGAGGAGTTGAAAAAGACATGTCTTCGACTTTCTTTGATAAAGCTTCAATTTTTGCCAACATAAGTGAATAAGAATCCACTTCAAAAACACCATTTGGTTTCTTTTGGATATTTCTGTCTGGCCATCTTGCACTTTGTTCACTTATAACCTCAAAAAGATTATAAGCCTCTCTCATATTTTTATTTCCAAGTGAACCATTTGATGATGAATCGACATTGGCTCGGCATGTAGGTAAGAGTCCAGAATAGAAGTAATTGACCTGTGCTCCCAAATTGAAACCATGGTTAGGACATTTTCATAGCATATCTTTGTATCTCTCCCATGCTTCTTGAAATGACTCCGAATCTTGTTGACGAAATGTAGAGATTTCGTATTTGAGTTTCGCGACTTTTATTGGTGGAAAGTATTTAGTGGTGAATTTTTGAACAAATTCGGGCCAATTTGTTATGCTTCGTGGTGGCAAAGTATCTAGCCACTCTCTTACTCTGTCCTTCAAAGTGTGCACGAAAAGTCTCATTTTTATCGCCTCGTCATTTACATTTGGATATTTGAAATTTCCACAAATCTCCACAAAACGGTTAATATGGAGATATGGATTCTCATCGGTTCTTCCATAGAATGAGTTCTTGTTGGAGAAGAGATTGATGACATCGGGGCTATTGTTGCCCAAAATATTTATCCGAAGATTAAATACTGCTGGAATGAACGGACAACAATCAACAATTTGCGGGAGCACTTCCGAGAGAATATGAATAAACACAAGATTTGCCGGGTTTGTTAGGCCCGGGCTTGAATGCTCTCGCGAGATGTTATTAATACAAATATTCGTGGATACAAGTATTAATGAGAGAATCTAAGTACAATAAGTGTAAAAAGACTCTGTTAATCCGGCTCTTGAGCGAAGCTCGGTGTTCTTCGTCCCTGCCGATCGTCTACTTGATGAGAGAGGCCGAGAGAAGAAAGTACCGAAAGATAGCTGTTGCCAAGAGTTGGAGAAAGCCAAGTGCTGTGTGAAATCTCGTGGGAAATGAAGTTCTGAAGCCTTTTGGTGGTAAAAGTTCGGTGAGGAAAAATCCGAGAGTTCACAGAGTAAGAATTTCGGTTTCTTCTCCAGAAATTCGGTCCTTAGACAAGTGCAGGCTGCCTTGTATTTATAGGGGCAGAGGTGCCTTGTTTTCGGGCGGGCGATCGCCTTCCGGCCATTATAATAATGGGGCGATCGTCTTCCGTCCAATATTATAATGGGGCGATCGTCCTTAAGTCACATGGGCTGTCTGCCTAAAGTCCAAGGCTACAGCCGGCAGCCAGCTGTGCGGTCCAATGAGGAGCCAGCACGCGTCCGGAGTCACTGTCACATGCGGTCCTACTGACACCTTTCGGCGGGCCTGTCGGCAGGTGGGAAGATGCTGATAGGCTGTGGTCAACGATCCGTGATATGCGGATCTTGTCTCGGCTCTGCACGTGGTGTCTGTCCTGAGGCTCGGCCTTAGCCGACTAGATGACTATCGGCTTCGAGTGGCATGAGGTGGTCGTCTCTAGCTGGTCATCAGAGGTCGGCATCGGCCAGTTGCTGAGGGTCGGCATCGGTCGGTCACCAATGGTCGGTCGGCAAGCGCCGAGAGATGATCGTCCTTAGTCGGTCGCCAGGAGTCGGTCGCCAAGTACCAAGAGACGATCGTATTTGATGTCGATCGCTCGGCACCGGGACTTGTCCTGGGACCTTCGGTTGGCCGATTTATCTTGACTGCTGGGCTAAGGCTAGGTCGCCTGGTCGCTGGTCGGCAGTTCTGCCTCGGCCGCTCGGCAATGGCTAGGTCGCCCGATCTCCGAGGCGATCGCCGGTCGGAGAGTATAATTCTCGACACAACAATTGCCCCCCAGCTTGCTCCGATGTTGAAGACATGGGGCGAGGTGGTTCTTGCTGGCGATCGTGTAGGATGAGGACGGGCGATCCGTTGAGCTGACTTTAGATTCAGACTTGGGCGATCATGTCGATTGGCTAGCTATCTATCGGTTCTTGTACCTGCAAAAAATAACATTGGCCGATCCCTCGTAGAAACTTGATTGTTTCGTCGCTGAGGAACCGTGCACAGTCTCGGAGTTCGATGGACCGACTCCATGACCGTGTCTTGGTGCGCGAAGACATTGAGTGTCTTGTGACTCACTTTATTATGAGGGTCCTATGTTAGGCTGTGCCTCGCCTCGTATTTAAACGAAGGGCGTGCGGTCTTGGTCTAGAGGAGTCCTTGCGCGGGGCAGCGTCGGATGAATCAACTCCACGCCCGCGGCTTGTTAGCTCTGCTTCCACCTCGGCCCGCCATGGAGATGGCGAACCTCGACGGTGTACGTTGAGACGGGGGTAGTGGCACGTCGCATTGTCCGGGTCTATCATGTTAGATGGTGATCCTTTGAGGGCGGGCGCTCGTGTCCACTGATTAGTTTTGGAGGGCCCTCAGACTACGCCGACCTCGTATTTAAACGAAGGGCGGGCGATTTTGGCCCAAAGGGACCTTGCATGGCCGAAGCAGCCAGTTCCATCGACTATCAGGACCATGGCTTTATGATGTGCGGTGAAAGCGATCTCATGCCTTAGTCCGTCATGTTAGATGCTGAACTGTAGATGGCGATCGAGTCCTCCGGTTTGTTGATGATGTAGCGTGATGATGGCGATTGGGCTGGAAGACTAGAGATCGTCGCTCGGCTGCCGATCGCGTTATTCGTAGGTCGATAGCGGCGATTGGGCGAGAGATCGTCGTTCGGGCGCCGATCGCGCTGCTCACAGGCTAAGAAGAAACCTTTGCCTGGCCAGAAAATCTGCGGCTCTAGCCCGGAAGGTCGCGTAGGTCGTAGGTTGGCTCTTCGTAAGATGCCTGAACATAGGCGAAAAGCCATGAAATCCTGCTAGGACCGAGTGGAGGGCGATCCCATCGCTTACGGGCTCGCCGTTGAGGATGATCTCATCTACTCGGTCGATGTAGTCCGAGTCGGACTCTTCTTCTCCCTGTTTGATTTGCATCATGCGAAGGGGACCTTCCGTCCGAGCGACCCTGGTGGCGAAGTATTCCGTGAAGACGTGCGCCAGCTGGTTAAAGGAGCCAATAGACCGAGGTGGCAATGAGGTGTACCACCTGTAGGCGAGGTCGTCCAGCGTCATAGGGAACATTCGGCACCTGGTCGCATCAGATGCCCCACACCCAGTCATGTAGATGTTGAACTTGCTCAGGTGCATTTCGGGGTCTGATCTCTCCTCGTACAAAGGTGTTTGCGGGGGAGTGATCTTGTGCTGCACAGGGGCGAGCTCGATGTCGACCGTGAGCAGCTTGCTCGGCTCGGCGATCGTCTTCTTGGCGCCTGCTCCGGATTCCAGGAGCGCCTTCATGTCGTCGAGCTGACGTTGCATCGCGGCCATTGCCGTGGCTCGATTGCTTGCTGATCGGCTTTGGGAGCGGGAGCCGAGGCGATCATATACCGATCTCCGGACTCCGCTGCTGCCGACCTCGGCTATTTGGCGAGGGGGAGCCAGACGGCTGGGCTGCCTTCTGGGAGTCGGGTAGGCCGAGCTCCTGGTGACGGACTCAAACTCCGTCGTCTCGTAGCTGGCGCCGGACTGCCCCGGTCGCCAAGACGGGTCACTGCCCAGGCGATCAAAGACAGAGGTGCTCCGGCTGGCGAGCGCCTCTCCTTGCGGATGAGAGCCTCCTGGCGATCGCTCGGCCAGTAACGCCTTGAGCTTCCGCTTAGACTTTCGGCGGATGGCCGAGGGGGTGATAGCGGGAGGCGCGTCGAGAGCACTCCGCCGCTCCTGTAGGACGGCCATGGCCTCGTCGATCTGTTCCTTGGTTCGCAGCTGATCGAGCGAGAGGCTTGGGCCGGACCTCAGGGGCGGGTTCGAGCGTCTCGGACCGCGGCGGCTACCTTCCGCGAGTAGACTAGCTCAATTATGGGTGAAATTTATCGATACAAACCATGGATAAGTGTATAAAACTGAAACTTATCAGTCGACTTGGTCACATAAACGATAAACGCATTTCTAAGCTCCATAATGATGGACTTTTAGACTCTTTTGACTATGAATCATATGGGACATGCGAATCTTGTTTATTAGGCAAGATGACGAAGAATCCTTTCATCGGTCATGGAGAAAGGGCTAGTGATCTATTAGGCCTAATACATACTGATGTATGCGGACCTCTTAGCGCTCATGCCAGAGGTGAATACCAATACTTCATTACATTTACCGATGATTATAGCCGATATGGATATGTTTATCTTATGAAGTATATGTAACACCCCAGAGTCATCCGGGAATATTACAGCATTGTGGGCCCCTGAACGGAACCCACAAGGCTGAAGGAAATTTTCACAAATATTTACAAACGCCCAAGAGGCTAACGACAGTACTATCTTTTAAAAGCATTCGAAGACTTAATAAAATCCATTTATTAAAACCGTCGTAAAATCTCATTTGAAACCACAAAGCCCGAAATGCCAAAACTCAACAGTTTAAAAACATACGTTAAGCTGTCGCTTACACGTACCGACAAAATAGTTTAGAAAACGATGGCCAAAGTAACATAAGTTACCAGATACCAAAAGGCCATTTAAAAATACTCACGCAGCGAAAAGGACAAATAATTAAAAATACTCTAGCAGCAGAATGCAACAACTGATCAGGAAACTCAATTCACAAATACATGCCCTAGCCAGTATCCTCCGGGAAGCTCATCTCTCCACGACCGCTACAAGCTTGATATTCCAAGAACCTAAAAAGAAAGCCCACGACGGGATCATCCATAATACTCAACAATGATAAAGGTCACATCACGTCAATAATTACATACCAATGAGATACTAAGTAAGAATAATACCAGTGTAATCTTACCGTCGTAACTTTACCAAAATTCACATCTCGTATCCTCAACAACACGATAATCTCATACCTAAACATCTGAACTGTATCTCACACAATACCCAAGGTTCTCAAAACATCATCATAACTCACTGTTATGAAATATACTAACTCTGTCCAATTCAATCCATCGGATATCATTATCAAATCCCAACACGAAAACCGATTGTCTATTAAAGACAAATATCAGGGAAATACAGGAACATACCTCAAGATATGAAATGCCACGACAATTACGTCAGTCCAATCCGAGATCAGATCAATACCATATACGGACATGGTCCTAACACAAGACCTACAATACTCACATGACGACATCAACATGCTCACGATAACAACAACAATGTATACTTATGGATAACCCATAATATACGTATGTACAACAACAATACATGGTAATCCAACGATCCAACGCACACAGCTATAGATTCCCATGATGATCCCGTCGGACCAACGCATGGTGTAAGTACCTGTCCAACGATCCAGCGCACACATCTATAGATTCCCATGATCATCCCGTCAGACCAACGCATGGTGGACATACGACAACAATGCACAAATGCATATTAACAACAATACACAAATGCATGACAGCAACAATACACGAATGTATCACACCATGATCGACACAAATGACAAAAATGATTAGAGTACTTGTCCCGAGTCCTCCTAGAGCGCTCTCAATGTCAAAAATCATCACTGACGATTATCCTCCATATTCGACGGTCTAAAATGTCATGGACTGTAGATAATTCATATCTTCGTCTTTATCACAATGTATCTTCGATACCCAAGTATACCAATAACAAAAGTAAATCATATACATTATGATTTAAATTCCCAAAATCCGAAAGCAACTTACAATCCCAAATCTACTGTGTTCACAATTATAATCATTGTTGTACGAATTATAAACGAATGAAACCGAAACCATTCATTAAATATTATAAACTGTGCAAGTAATAACTTGCCTCGATAATTGATGCCGAAAGTCCCGACGAATATGGATCCCCCGATCGATCCATTGATATCCAAACCTTTAATATAAATACATAATAGACGACTTAATAAAAGGGTCCAATTTAATATTTTATAATTTCGAGGTAATTAGTCGGCTAATATATTACCTCAGTTGCGCCCCTTAATTAATTGATCGGATTAAATTACCAACGATAATCAACCCGGATCCACAACTCGATTATTGCTCCGTACAAAAACTCCACTCCGATACCAAAACCCAGTCCAAATACATTCAATCGCCCGTGGACCAAATTATCAATACCTTCATCTACGCCTAATGTTCTCCCCGTCCATAATCCCAACATAAACATATACGCGCAACCATGACTACACACACACACTCACACACACACACACACACACATATATATATATATATATATATATATATATATATTAATACACACACGGAAACTCACACACACACATGCCTGTTTTATATATAAACATACACACACATATACTATCTATAATATATATATATATACACACACAACGCACACACACAGTCACACATAGACGCACACACACATTCACACACAACTCGCAGCTCGGTTAGTCATCGGAAATCAGACCTCATATCCTCTGTCACTCAACATTCCAGCTCGACCCACCCACAAGGTACCACAGGTCGCCGGAAATGTAATATCCGCAATTTCGGATTTCCGGTAATTTTCTTTTTTCAGCGGAAGTCCGTTTCGACGACTCGCTTGGGACCGTCTCATCATTATGAGAATGATTAATTTTCTTTTCGGTATTTTTTTGTTGAGTTCCGTGTTTCTTAACGACTTTTCCGCACTCGAGTTTGATTCTTGTGAATCTCGTTCGAAATTACTGTTTCGAGTTTTCCGTAAGTCCGTTTAACTTTGTTAGACGTGTTGTGAACTTCGGTTTGGTTATTCGATCACGTATCGTGATTTTCGGACGTTTTGGGCCGTTTTCGTAATTTCTCAAAGTTTGGGGTAATTACTTCGGTTGTCGAATTTCGAGCCTTCGGATGGTCGTAATCGTGTGTTCTCTTAGCTTTTAGATTCGTCTTTGCGAGTACTTCGTAACCGTATCTTCGATTCGTATTCAAGTTCGGGTTTCAGTGTCGTTTTCTTGAGTTCAGTGTTATTAAACGACTTTTCCAAGTATGAGTTCGACTTTGTTAAATCACCATTAATTTTTGGAAACTCCAAAAATTCTGAATCTTTGCAATATTATAAAGCATCGAGCTAGCTTTCCAATGGTTCAAATGGTGAGTCAATCGGAGTCCGAACGAGGAAGTTATGGTCGAAATAGCTAAGTCACTCTCATTTCTAGTTTTGGCCGAGCACTCTGTACCTTGTGCCGCGGCACATGCCGACAGGGCCGCGGCACACTGCCGAGTCACTACCGGCAGATTTGGCCCTGTGCCGCGGCATACTTCGGCTGGGCCGCGGCACACTGAGCAGCCTATTTAAGGCCAGCAGGCGTTTTTCTTCAGCCATTTCTCACTTGTTTTCTTCCCTTCCGCGGCTGGAGCTTGGTTAATCATGGAGAGATGTTGTTGGACAATAAATCCATGAAGTCTTGGAGTTCATATCATCAATCATCCATCCTATAACATCCTTTGATCGAGCGAATCAGGTCAGATTTTCTAGAAATCTAATTTTGGGGATTTTGGGTATTTTGTTCGATTTTGTCTGTTTAATCCGATTTAACTTAGGATTGTGATGGATTGATAATTATTTAGATATATTGTATCATTTCTCTTGTTATTCCATGGTTGGATCGTATCGATTCGTTGTTTTGGTCGAGTTCTTGATCGACGCCTTGAAGGTATCCGGTAAAATGTCATAGAGGGGTTTTCGGGCGTTCTACGATTATTCTTCCTCATAGGATTGATGATTTATTGATTATATGTTGTTAGGGTCGAATTCTAGTGAAGAACTCGAGTCAGAACCCTTCCGTTCGTTGTCTTCTTCGGGGTCCGAGCTTCCCGGTTGAACCGCGTTCGTTGGAATACTTGCGTGCCGATATCGAGGCAAGTATCTTATTATACGACTTGTATCTTGCGACTAGTAATTACGTATGATATGTATGATGATTTTGCTTGCCTTCGTAGTTATGTTCCGTTTGAGTTGATTGTGTTTTCCAAAATTTGAAGGCTTTGTGATAATAGTGATATATTGGTATACGTGTTAGGCGTTGTGCCATTTGTGCAGGATTGCGATGTACATATGAGATGGTTGTACACGTGGTTGTGCAATGTATTGTGTACCGAATGTGTGTTATGTTGGTTAAGTGTCGTTGATTGATGATAGTTGTTGCGAGTGTTGAGGTTGTGTTATGTGCGTGCAATGTACGATTTTGTGGTGATCAAGGTGATTGATTAATTGTGCTCATTGTTGTATGTAATGTGAATGTGAATATGTGTGTGACCGCTAAGTTCACTCGTGTTGGTTCGACGGGACCTACGAGGATTCGTGGCAGTGGACTACGGGGTCAGAACTTAGTGAGGTACTGAGGTCCAATCGTGCTGATCTGACGAGGCCTACGATAACGCATGGCAGTGGACCATGAGTTTCGGACACAGTACGTCCAACCGGGTGAGCTCGACGTGGCTTACGGTGACACGTGGCAGTGGACTACGATGTCAGGACTGTGCGTGTGATTGTTGTGATTGATATAGTCCGTGCGGGTTGTTATGCCTAGGGAGACACGTGACAGTGGATCACGGTGTCGGAATTGGTTATGTCTGGTTAATAGTCCGTGTGGGTTGTTGAACCTACGGAGACACGTGACAGTAGATCACGGTGTCGGAATTGATTATGTTTGTTTAATTATGCGTGATGTAGTCCGTGCGGGTTGTTGAACCTACGGAGACACGTGATAGTGGATCACGGTGTCATGAGCATGATACTTTTTAAATCAAAGTTTTTAAAGGAAAAGTTTTAAGAAAGAATGTTGGGCCGAGCCCCACGAGATTTATGGAAATGTTTTCGTACTGTAAATTGTTGAAATACAATTTGAGATTTGGGTTAAGATCCTAAGATTTTCGAAAGGTTTTGAAATTCTAAAAATTCCCGAGATGATAATCTTATTTTCGAGTGCTTCATAGCTTATCTTCCCTTGTGAAAACCTCCCGGGAATATTTTGATACTTGATTATTATATTGGATTCACGATTATTATTTGCTTGTTACATTTCGTATGATTTGATACTTGCACTAGTAAAACAGTGGGGTTTTACTAACCCCCAAGTAATCGGGGGGTGGATGTCTGTTTTGTGTCCAGGTACATGCAGATTCAGGGGAGCAGTCACAGGATTGGCACAAGGGGATGACGATCTGCGATACTAATCAAGAGTCGAGAGTTGGTAGAGTTTGGTTGTATTATTAGAGTTGATTCAGTCTTCCGCTGTATTGTGTTTCGACCCCTGTGTGGGTAATGTTGTTAGTCAGTTCTGTTGATAGAGTTGTGTGACCTCATCGGTCTGTGTGTTTATGTGTAAGTGACCTTAACGGTCGGTATTATTATATTGTTTGACCCTGGCCGGGCAAGCATTTGGTTGTTTATGGACGTTTAGCCTGGTAGATCCTTGTGGAAAGGGTCTATGGCGTGTAATATTCCCATACGGTTTTGGGGGTGTTACATTTATGGTATCAGAGCTTAAGTTGCGGAAACCTAGGCTGTCGGGTCAAGTCGAGTCGTGATTTGTCGAGTATTGTGTAGTTTTGTCATTAGAGATGTCGGGTGACAAGTTGAGTTGTGCGTAGTCACAACGTGTCGGTTGTGTTGTCGGATGAGATTAGTATCGTGGGTGACCGTCATCTCCGTGCGGCCTGTAGACGTAAGTCTCCTCTTTTATGCATAATTTTTGTGTTCATGATATGTGTGATAATTGTGGTGCATGATGTAATTTGCACGGTGCTGCGTAATGGAGTTTGTATTTGATACTTCTGATACATTGTATGTGTATTGAACCGGACGTATTGACGTTTTGACGTTGAACCACCGTGTGGGGTGGTATAATGTGTGATGTAACCGAGCTGATCGGCCATCAAGAACCGGGTTAATCTTAGAAGTTTAGCTAAGAAAACCCAAAATATATGAAGTACTCTCTTTTCTTTCTCTCTCTAAAAAATGCTGTATTCTCAGAGTCTGAATCCCTTTTGAGGAACCCCCCCTCTCCCTTTTATAGGAGGGAGGATGCCTTGTTATCTGAGATGATTCCTGATTCCTAGAGAGAATCCCGGATATCCAGGGATTCAAGCTGCGATTTCCTATCCCTGGATTTCCGGGATTGCGAGGTATGGGCTCTCAATCCCTGGATCTCCGGGATTGGCAAGGTATGGGTTCTCAGCCCCTGGATCTTAGGGATTCTGTCAGGTGAGTCAGGATCTTCTTTCCCAAGAGTCCGATAGTTTTTAGGTCGGCTCATCCCTATTCAAATCAGTAGTTTGAGAGGCCTTTGAGGTCGGCGACCTGCTAACAGATGTCACAGTTAAATGGGGCCCCCGAGGTCGGCGCCCTTTATCTTAACAGATATCATAGCTAAATGGGGCCTCCGAGGTCGGCGCCCTTTATCTTAACAGATATCACAGCTAAATGGGGCCTCCGAGGTCGGCGCCCTTTATCTTAACAGATATCACAGCTAAATGGGGCCTCCGAGGTCGGCGACCTTCTAAAGGACCTTGGGGTTGTAATCTCCTTATCTAAGAACCTAGGTCGGACCTTTATTGGTCCATATTTTAAACCGGGTTTTTAGTGAGCGTACATTCGACATCCTATCAACCAGTCCCCCCTACTCTAGTCGAGCTGTAAGACCGAGTAGAGTAAGATTTGTTTACAACCGGACGACCTTGACGCAACTATCCTAGGGACTCCCATTCCCAGATAACGAGGCTCTTCGTACTTTGTGCGCTATAATTAACCTGTCTTTTCCTTTCCCTGCCTCCAAGACGTCGCATCGGTGGCCGAAGCCAGGTGTCGACCTGCCATAGGTCGGCTAAGACGGTGCCAAATCGGCCGTTCCTTCGGATAGGGCATCGGACGCTCCAGATCGTCCCTATCCTCCTCGGTTTTTGCCCCTCCCTCCTATAAAAGGTCTTCTTCTTCCCCCTTTACCACTTCCGCGATTTTACACCCTCAATCTCTGGTGCAAAAATTCCCAGGCGACCCTAGCAATCGCGACTATACGCCCCGCGACAAGTTTGCTCCACCTTTCTCCGTGAACTTCCACCCAATCCCATGGGTATGTTCATCTAAACATCTTTAGCTTTTTGATTTGTTTTACACATATTTTCCTTTTCTTCTTCCTCCCCTTTTCCTCAAGTTATGTAAATGCCTTGGATTCCCAAAATATTTCGTGAGTCGGCCGTGAACTCTTTTTGGAGGGTCTTTCCTCTTCGATGGGGATTCGGGGTAGGTCGGGCGAGCTCTTGGTTCCTCCCTCCGCCTTAGGGATGAACCTTTAGGTGACGTGGTAGTCCGAGCTAGGTGACATCCCCCTCGGCATCCCCAATCGTTGTAGATCCTCCTTCCCCTCCCCGCGGACGAGGTAGCGTGGCCGGCCTTTTAGCCGACCCTATCAGACGGTTGTAGGGGCGACTCGAGTTCTCCCTCCCCATCCTCTATCGAGGACTAGCCCGGCCCGCGGCGCTAGTTTTATAAGATTTCTTAGGCTTCCCGGGTGGGAATTTGTCACACCTCGGGCTAGCGATACCCAGATCATCCCCCTCGGGTCATATTACAGGTTTGTGGACCAGGTGAGCAGTGGTCTCCGCTTCCCACCCCATCCCTTCCTTGTCTCTCTCTCCACTAAATACAATCTTCCCCTCAACCAGTTCTCTCCTAACTCTTTTCGCTACATGGTGGGTTTTCTCGTGCTGTGTCATTACAGACAAGAGGAACCCGACACAGGCTTTTCTATTTTGCTTTGGGCTAAAGAGTTTTAAAGGCTCTTTTTACTTGACCTCCGGCAGCGCCCATTTTTCACCCACCTCCCTTCCAATGTGAAGGGTGGAGGTCCCGCTTCTTTTCCTTCGGCTCCCCACATCCGATTCTGGGGCTTTCCTACGCAATGGACGCAGGCTACTCCGAGCCAGGATCCTATTCCCAGGCGTAGTTCCATCCATTTGCATGGGTCGAGAAAGTTCGGGAATGGAATGCCATTCCCTATAATGCTTTCCGGTGACGCAATTCCATGATCTTGTTCCATTGTGGTGAGCTCGAATCCCTACCCGGCTATCACGACATCGGTAGGCTTTATCTATGTATATATTTTTTAGATCTTTGTTATTTTGCTTTTTGTCTATTTCCTTGGCCGTTTGTCTTGTTTTTGTAGATCGATTCATGCGAACACGCGGTCGGATGCCTCCAAGCCAGCTGAACCAAACAAAGCGAAGGTTCCTAAGTCGACGAATCCTCCCAAGGAGAGGGCGGAGGGCTCGTCTAAAGCCAAACGGAAGGCTCCTGCTCGCCCCAAGTCTGGGGTAACTCTTCCATCCGATCTGGCTCCTACCTTGACCACCGGACGAGGCTCTGCGAGCTCGTCTCGGCAACTTCAGGTCACTCAGAGAGCCTATTCTCCTAGCTCCCCTGCTTCTAAATGGCCGAAGACCGCGGGTCCTCCAGGTCCGTCTATGGAGACTCTTCTCCATTGCAAGGAGTTTGAGAAATTCCTCCCTTACTTTAGCTCCATGGTCCCGGCTAAGGATAAGCTGGGGTTACGAGACGCCGAGGAGGACCCTAAATTTGACGCTATGATGATGTACTTTGGGAAGGTATTCCCCTTTTCGCCTTCATACCTCTTTTGGTTATTTTTATGTTTATTATTACCCTTTGCCGACCTGGTACAATTTCTTGTGCAGTTCTTCGCCACCTTCGTGACCTTCGCCGAGGATCATAAGCTCGGCGCTACTTCTTCTTCGCAGCTCACCCGGATGCAAGCCGACACAGAGGCCGCCACAGCGGCTAATTCGATCTTTCGGCCGGCTTCGGGAGAGGGAGTATCGCTTAGATCTTGCCACGAAGAAGGAGTACGAGCGAGGCGGTTTTAGAGCGGGCCCAGATGGCCAATGTTCGGCTAAACCAAGAGTGAAATTTTGGAAGACCATGTCTTGGTGAAACGGAGAAGGTGGGCGGCTCGAGGCTCGGTTGTCGGAAGCTAGGGCCGAATCAGAAAGGATAGCCCAACTTGAGGCACGGGCGAAGGCCGAATCGGAGAAGGTCGCCGACTTGAAGCTCAAGCTAGAGCGGCGTCGGAAAAGTGACCTGCTTTGGAGACCCAACTAGCCGAGGCTAGGTCCGAGGATCGTCTTATGAGCGCGGGGTGACGGATGGCGGCGTCGATTCCTAACTAGTGACGTTGGTCACTCTTTTTGGAGGCCTCCGTTCCGCCCTCTGGCCGGTATCATAATTCCACCGCATTCTGGTAAAGCTAGCCCGGTGCGACGCAATATTTTGATTTTGCTCGACCGTGCTCGTGAGAAGCTAGCTTCATTGGGCTTTTCGGGCGAGGCTGGACCAGGATCTTTGCATTGGGCGGGGCTCCGTTCCTTCGGGTTGGTCGGGGACGTGGAAGAATCTCGGAGGCGGCACGGTGGAAGGACGCCCTTGAGGAGTCCTAAGGGAATCGCTTAGACTTGGAGCCGCCTCGATCCTCCCGGCTCACTGTTAAGGCCAATACTCCTACTCCCGAGGTGGTTGGGACCGATCGTGATGCTTCTCCTCCATTGCCTCCTCCGTCTTGAGCACAGTAGCTTAGTGTAGACAATGTATATTTTTCTTTTAATTTTTTTCTACTTTATTTGTCTTGTGACTTATTTTGAATGACAACCTTCTGAGTTGAATGTACTTTGGGTTTGTGTGCTTTTTGAGTTGAATGACAACAAAGTTGATATAGCTCGGTATTGCTTGTAACCTTAATGTATCTTGTGCCTGTTTGTTTTGATACAACAAAGTCGATATAGCTCGGTATTGCTTGTAACCTTAATGTATCTTGTGCCTGTTTGTTTTGATACAACAAAGTCGATATAGCTCGGAGTCCCCACTTTAAATTTCGAAAATTCCTAAATGTAATCCGACCAGTTTGACTTAACCTTTTCACCGATCTTTAGTGTAAGTTGGGTATTTCCCTTTAGTCATAGTTTCATAGGTCGGTTCGCCTTTACTCGGATACGGAGGCGTTTCGCCTATTCGGATGTCGGAGGCGGTTCACCCTTACTCGGATCTGGAGGCGTTTCGCCTATTCGGATGTCGGAGGCGGTTCACCCTTACTCGGATACGGGCGTTTCGCCTATTCGGATGTCGAGAGGCGGTTCACCCTTACTCGGATCTGGAGGCGTTTCGCCTATTCAGATGTCAGAGGGCGATTCACCCTTATTCAGATCTGGAGGCGTTTCGCCTATTCAGATGTCAGAGGGCGATTCACCCTTATTCGGATCTGGAGGCGTTTCGCCTATTCAGATGTCAGAGGGCGGTTCACCCTTACTCGGATCTGGAGGCGTTTCGCCTATTCAGATGTCAGAGGGCGATTCACCCTTATTCGGATCTGGAGGCGTTTCGCCTATTCAGATGTCAGAGGGCGGTTCACCCTTACTCGGATCTGGAGGCGTTTCGCCTGTTCAGATGTCAGAGGGCGGTTCACCCTTACTCGGATCTGTAGGCGTTTCGCCTGTTCAGATGTCAGTTCTAGTTTTACTTGATCAACACATTCAGAGAGATATTTTTGTAATAGACTTTCATTAAAACAACATAAGCTTTTTTCCACATCTCTTCACACAAAGTACTTTTTTAAGTGACATATGTTCCAAGGTCTTTTGATGAGGCGCCCCTCCATATCCTCAAGCTCGTAAGCTCCTCCCGCGTAAATTCGGATTACCTTGTAAGGGCCCTCCCAGTTCGGTTCCAGCTTTCCTGTTTTCCTGAGGGCATCAGCTCGCTTTGAGCACCAAGTCACCGACACGGAATTGTCTCTTCTTGACTCTTTTGTCATGGTGCTTTTGTCGAGCTTTTGTATCTTCGATTCGTCTTCTTTGCCGCTTCCCTCCTTTCTTCTATGGTATCTAACGCTTCCTTCATTATTTCCTCGTTCTCCACCTCGTTGAACCATCGAACCCGATGGGACATTTCTCCGACCTGCGGGGATGACGGCCTCGGACGTAGACCATGCGAAGGGTGTTTCTCCTGTTGACGATCTAGGTGTGGTCTGTGCGACCATAGTACCGAGCTAAGCTCATCCACCCATCCTCCACCCACTTTGTCTAAGCGGGTTTTATCCCTGCAAGATTGTTACGTTAGTTACCTCTACTTGCCCGTTAGCTTGCGGGTGAGCAACCGCGACGAACCTTTGCTTGATATGCATGCCCTCGCACCGGGGTAGGTTCTCTTCCCATTGAATTGGGTTCCATTATACGAGATGAGTATACGGGCGCTCCGTACTGCAGCAAATGTTGTTAAACGAAACTTATGATTCTTTGCTCGGTTATGGTGGCCACAGGCTCGGCCTCTACCCATTTCTTGAAGTAGTCTATGGCTACTATTAAGAACTTTCTTCCTCCCGAGCAGTGTAAATTGCCCCATGATGTCAATTCCCCATTTGGCGAATGGACGGGCGCTCCCATGGTGATCATATCCTCGGTGGGATATGAATTAAGGTGCGTGCACTTGACATTTTGGCATCGCTTAACCATTTCCACTTTGCTTTCTTGCTCATGGTCGGCCAAAAGAAACCGGCCCTTAGCGTTTTGCTAATCAGCGCTCTTCCTTTGGTATGGTCTCATGACACCCTTCATGGATTTCTTCCAATACACTTCGCCCTTCTTCTTAGAGATGCATCGTAGGTATGGCCCGAGGTAGGACCTTTTATATAGCTCATCATTAATGCAGCAGAACCTTGCTGCTCTTCGCACAATTTTCATTCTTTCTTGTCTCTCCTTGGGTAATTCTGCCCTTCTTAGGTATGCCAACAAAGGAGTTCGCCAATCTGCCATCTCATTCACCTCCATCACCTATTTCATGATGCTACTTAATTTGCTCCCGAATCGTTAATGTTCGCGGCAATCCACTAAGGAGCTTCCCATCTTTGCTAGGTAATCGGCTTTTGCATTCTCCGACCTAGGGATATGGACTAACTTCCATTCACCTAGTTTTTGGCACCTCTTTTACTTCCTCCACATACTTCTTCATCCGATCTTCATTTATCTCAAATTTTCCTTCTACTGTTGTGTGACCAGTTGGGAATCGAGTAAGCAATGAGTCGTCGTGCGCCTAAGTCTATTCATTTGCATTCCCTTGACAGGGCTTCATATTCGGCCTCGTTGTTAGATGCCTGAAATCGAATTTTATGGCATATTCTAATTGCTCGCCTTAGGGTAGTGAGGATTATTCACCTTTGAACCACCGGTTGTCGCCGATCCATCCACATGCAGCGGCCCTACATCGGGTGGCGGCGGCATGGCCCCCTCTTGGATAAAGTCTGCTAGGGCACGAGCTTTAATCGCCGTTCTCGGCTCATATTCCATGTCGTACTCCCCATTTCCACCGCCCACTTCACCAGACGACACGATACATTAGGTCGCCCTAATATTTCTCTCAAGGGCAAGTTGGTTCGCAATTTTATCCGGTGGGCTAGGAAATAGGGCCTCAATCGCTTTGGCCGTAACCACTAACGCCGGCGCCCTTTTCTAGCTCGGAGTAGTTCCGTTCTGCTCCTTGCAAGATTCGGCTCGTATAATAAATGGGCTTTTGTTTATTCATTTCTTCTCTCGGTAAGATCGAGCTCACCGCTCCTTCTCCCACGGATAAGTAGAGTACAAGATCCTCTCCTGATCTTGGTTTGGTGAGTAGGGCGGCTCGGCCAAATACTCTTTCAATTTTCGAATGCCGTTTGCGCTTAGGGGTCCATTCGAACTTGTTCCCTTTTCTTAAGAGTTTAAAAATGGGAACCCCTTCTCGGAGCGTGATATGAAACGGCTCGCCTTGCTATTCTTCCGTTAGTATCTGGATATCCTTTATATTTTTGGAGGATTCATTTGCGATCTTGCCTTGACCTTCTCGGGTTGACCTCGATTCCTTGCTCTGTGACCACATACCCCAGAATTTTCGATTTGACTCGAAAAGAGCATTTTGATGGGTTGAGTTTCATTAGTATGTGCGCGGGTTCTCGAACGTCTCTTCTAGGTCCACGATATGTTCTCCTGCCTTCACACTTTTCACTAGCATATCATCCACGTATACCTCCATGTTTACGCCGATTTGGGATTTAAAGATTACATCGACCATCCTCGATATGTAGCTCTGCATTTTCAATCCAAAAGGCATGCGTACATAGCAAAAGTTCCCTTTGAAACCACAAAACTAACCCTCTTTCGTCTCGGGTGCGAGAGGAATTTGATGATATCCTTGGGAAGCGTCCATCATCTTGAGTAACTCGCACCACGAGGTTGAATCCACCGGTGATCTATGCGGGGCAACGGGTAGTGATCCTTGGGACATGCCTTATTTAGGTCCGGAAGTCCATGCACATCCTCCACTTCCCGGGCCCTTCCCTACCATCATGGCATTGGATAGCCACTCGAAGCTGGATTTCCATTATGTGCCCGACTCGGAGGAGCTTATCGGCCTCTTCCCCAATGACCCCATCCATTTACGGCCCGAAATGCCTCCTCTTACCTTTCTTGGTCTTATGGTGGGGTCGATGTTCAACTTTGTGTTCGGCAAGCTGTTGGTGATTCCCACGGATCCTCGGTGTGAATGCGAAAATGTCCACGAATCTTCTTAGCGGTGATGAGGCCTTCCTTTATTCCATCGTCAACCGACTCCCCATGCGAGTCTTTGTTTCCGGCTTTCTGGAACCAATTCTATTTCTAGCAACTCCTCGTTGGGCTTGACACCTTCTTCCTCGGCTTCCTCGGGTGTCTTCGATTGTTTATTCCTCTTGGACTCGAATCAGGACCCCAGGCTCGGGTGTCCTCTTTCCACGTTGTACTCCTGCTTCACGGTTGTTTGATAACAAGAAGGCGACAACCGATCTCCTGCTACCTCTCCCACCTCCTCCTACGGGAATTTCACTTTCATGTGCGCGGTAGAGGCTATTGCTTGAATTTGTTGAGCCCGGTCGTCCTAAAATGGCGTTATAGGCCGATTTGGTGTCCACCACTAAGAATCGAGTGTCTTGACCTTGATGGGGCATCCGACCTAGTGCCCTTTGGAAGCACCACTTCTCCCACTGGTTGCACCTCGGTCATACGAGAACCCATAGAGCGCGGTATCTACCTTTCTCAATTCCACTTCGAGTTCATCTGTTTGAAGCAGTCATAGAATAAGATGTCTCTTGAGCTTCCGTATCGATAAACACCCTCGCACATCGTAGCTGGCGATTTCATTGTGATGACCAACGCGTCATTGTGGGGCGTATGTATCCCATTATAATCCATGGGGCTGAATCGAATGATAGGCCCACGCCTCTGAGGCGACCTCCTTGAGTTGATGACACCTAGCCTTTCGTGCGTGGGCTTTCCTAGCACGATTAGAACTTAGTCGGTTGGTCCCCCGATATCATGTGGATCACTCCTTTTTTAGCTGGGAGCGGCGGGTCCCCGTGGAGCTTCTCTTTTCACCCCGCCCCTCCTTGGGGCATGGGTGGCTGCCTCCGACCTCTATTTCTCTGTTGATATGTGAACTCCATCGGATGTCCCGCTCGGACCGACCTCTCGATCTCATCCTTAAGGTGCTTGCATTAAATGCATTTTTATGCCCGTAATCATTGTGGAATCGACAATAAAGATCGACTTAGGTGGGTGGGCCTATTAGGGCGAGATGCGGGCCACTCGATGACCACTGCTCATCTTACCCTCAGCTGCTTCCAAAACACAGGCTCTCCTCATTGTTAGTGGAACATCTTGGTCAAATCTTGGTCGCCTTAGAGCGATATCGTTTTCTTCCGATCTGTTTTCCCGTGACATTTCTTCCCGAGGCAAATTTCCTTGAAAGGTGTACTCCTCATTTGTATCAATCTGCTGGACCCCCTTTCCCCATCCTCGGGCTTTTCATGCAACTCCTCCATATCCTTCTCGGTTTCCTCAACGTTGATGTACTTGAGCATCGGGCTAAGACCTCATCGTATGTTACATTTGGTTTTAGCTAATGAGGTGCGTAACAACCCCGGCCTCGATCCTGTGTCAAGGCCTTGGTTTTACCTCTTCGGCGGCGAGGTACCTCGGACACGCCTTCGTGAATCGGGTCACATAAGCTCTCGGCGCTTCTCCGAATATTGTTTGATCTTGAACAAGGATATGAAGGTCTTTTGGTGCGCCACAGCGGCTGGCAAAATGCGTCAAGAACGGAGTGAAAGTTTTGAAGTGGTGATTGACCCGGGGGTATCTGGTGGAACCAATCTGGTGACTCGGTCGGTGTGGCCAAGAATGCCACAACTCACGGCATCCGAATATCTATGTAGTACCACCATGTTCTCGAATCGGTATAAATGTCGGGTAGGATCGAGAGTCCATCATAGGTGAAGGTAATGACCCTAAACCCATACGGGAGCTCGGCTGTAGTATGCCTTCGAGAAGGGATGGCACGGATGACTTTCCATGTCCCTCCCGCAACCCTCTGTCGCAACTCTTCCGGCTCGTCTGCATCTTTGGATATCAAGGATCTGCGTTTTTTACTGCCTAGAGCTCTCCCATATTTTTGGTTAACTCTCACCATGTTCTTCTTGGTGATCTATTTCTTAGGCCCATCCGATAGGATAGGTATTACCGTGGTACCCTTTGTTTTTCGACCTCCGGCTCTTACGGATTGCTTTGGCGATTATGTCGGCCAAGGCTTCCTTCGTTAGTGTAATTGTCTTTGGGTGCGACTTCTTCTACGAGGGTGGCGGGCGTTTTCTCAGTCGCTTCTCCACCCGCCGCCGCTAGTTCCTCTTCTAGATTTGCGGGTATTAAATCCCTGTTCTCTTACGGTTCATTTCTTACGCCATTACTAACCTCACGTCTCAACTCAAAGTGACTCGATGTCACGTTCCCCCATACGGCGCCACTTGATGTAAACGAGCTGATCGGCCACCAAGAACCGTGTTAATCTTAGAAGTTTAGCTAAGAAAACCCAAATTATATGAAGTACTCTCTTTTCTTTCTCTCTCTAAAAATCTTTGTATTCTCAGTCCGAATCCCTTTTGAGGAACCCCCTCTCCCTTTTATAGGAGGGAGGATGCCTTGTTATACGAGATGATTCTGATTCTAGAGAGAATCCAGGATATCCGGGGATTCAAGGCTGCGATTTCCTATCCTGGATTTAGGGATTGCGAGGTATGGGCTCTCAATCCCTGGATCTCCGGGATTGGCAAGGTATGGGTTCTCAGCCCCTGGATCTTAGGGATTCTGTCAGGTGAGTCAGGATCTTCTTTCCCAAGAGTCCGATAGTTTTTAGGTCGGCTCATCCCTATTCAAATCAGTAGTTTGAGAGGCCTT
This sequence comes from Orobanche coerulescens, assembly GCA_033398695.1. Classification (NCBI taxonomy): domain Eukaryota; kingdom Viridiplantae; phylum Streptophyta; class Magnoliopsida; order Lamiales; family Orobanchaceae; genus Orobanche; species Orobanche coerulescens. The sequence continues at coordinate 131,253,948 of CM065804.1, read as the reverse complement.
TGAGGTCGGCGACCTGCTAACAGATGTCACAGCTAAATGGGGCCCCCGAGGTCGGCGCCCTTTATCTTAACAGATATCACAGCTAAATGGGGCCTCCGAGGTCGGCGCCCTTTATCTTAACAGATATCACAGCTAAATGGGGCCTCCGAGGTCGGCGCCCTTTATCTTAACAGATATCACAGCTAAATGGGGCCTCCGAGGTCGGCGACCTTCTAAAGGACCTTGGGGTTGTAATCTCCTTATCTAAGAACCTAGGTCGGACCTTTATTGGTCCATATTTTAAACCGGGTTTTTAGTGAGCATACATTCGACGTCCTATCAATGTGAAAGTTGTGAACTTTGATCGTTCCGAAAAGAAAGTACCGACGGTAGAGTTTGTGAGAGAATCAGATAGATGGTTTCGTTGTATGTTTAACTTGATGCCCATGAGATGCATTTGATTGAATTGGTGACCCCATTTGCCGTTTGGGCACGTGGTTCTAACTTCGACTATTTTGGATTGTTGTAAATATGCCCGCTGTGGGTAGGTTTGAAAACGTTTTTCCTGAAAGACTCTACTGGTTTGAGCATATTTGTGGAAATCAAATTTTTTTGAAAATATCTTGATGGTACGGTTAAACAACGGTTTGTGTGGATTTTGAAATCGGTTGAATTGTGACAAGTTGGTCATGTATTTTCAAATAGCACCATCAATCAGTATTTGGAAAATGTGTTTTAAAATACTTCGGACATTGCAAAATACTACCGTCATTTTTATTACGATCGAAAGGATTTTTGGAAAATTTATGTTTTGCAAAACGACTCTAATTTTCGGAATTTAAATGTTATGTGTTTGAGTGTTGTGACGGCATAGTATAATTTAATTGTATTATTCTATGACGTTATCCCGGACATAATAGCGTATCTATGGTAATGATTAGTGTGCTGGCAGATATTAATAAGGTCATTTTGCTGACATCGGTTATAGAGTAGACTTAATATTTCAACGTATTGTTGTGCAAGTGATTTCAAATCAGAGCATTTTTGATATTGGGTCCATGGATTTGGTTAAATGGTCGAGGTATTAATCAAAGTGTTTTCAAAATTTCATTTATGCAAAATCTTTCGAACTCACCAATTTTAAAATATTATCATTTGAACAAATACCTCGGGAAAAATTTTATTTTTAAAGAATGTGACAAGTGCCTGAATTTAATGACATGTATGTGGTCTTGACTGTGTTTACTTTGGTAAAATTCGTGCACCTCTGTTGGTGTAACCGTGCGAGTTACTTATGAATTTAAGTCTATTATTGCAGTGTTAGTCTGAGTACTCGTGTGATGATTTGGAGTGAATATTTTATTGTGTTGCTGTTTGTTGCCCTATGTTGATTATGTGATATTTATTTTGTTGTTCTGATCGGTGGCCGTTTAGTATGCTAAGAGGTAGAGGTCGAGAGCGTGGTCGTGGTAGAGGTCGGAATCAGGTGCATGAGAGGGCGACTCGCTCGTTATCAAGCGCCAATGAGCTCAGTACAGGTGGTCGAGATGACCAATCGTGTGAGCAGAGGCAATCAACTAGGGAAAATGCTGACATTGACGCCGCCACCATCCTTCATCAGGTGGTTGACCAGTTAACACATATGAATCAGACCATGCACCGGGATAGGATCCCAGATGAGGATAATGGAGCTAGTATGTGGTTACGAGGTGTGATGAGAATGCACCCGCCCCGTTTTGTAGGTTCTTCGGACTCGTTAGGTTGGGAGAACTGGCTCTTCGATTAGACCAGAACATTTGATGCCATAGCTTGTCCCGATGAGAGAAGAGTGCCTATTGCTCAATACCTGCTCGACAGGGAAGCTGCAGACTGGTGGGAGGCCGTAGCGCCTAGTGATCGTACCGCTACTTGGGATGAATTCAAGACTGCTATGGAGGCCGAGTATTGTCCGCCGCCTGTTAAGGAACGTAGAATTGTCGAGTTTTTCTCGGCTATGCCCCGAGATGTGTCCATATCTCAAGCAATAGTCGATTACAATCGACAACTTTGTTACGTTCGAGATCAAGTGCGAAGTGAGACAGATAAGGTTCGTTACTTTGATATGCGCATGAAACCTCAGGTTCGGCAGTGTATGGCCCCTTTTATGTGTACAACGCTGAAGGACTAAAAAGATCGAGCCTTAGCATTTGAAATGACTATGATGTCTACAGAGTCTGTATCGGTAGCGAAGAAGCAGAAGATTTCCGATGAAGCATCGGGAAGTGAAGGAATTGGGATTCCTAAACCTCGACCCTCGTATCAGTCGAGTATGGGACCTTCTCGGTCAACTAGAGAATCTAAAAGACCCAAGCCGGTGTCTTTGAGTTCTGGTAATGCTCCTAGGTGTTTCAACTGTAACGTTATGGTCCATGAACGCGCGCATTGTAAGAAACCGCCGGTGACTTGTTATAATTGTGGACGCGAGGGGCATCGAGTTCAGTACTGCGAGATTGTTGCCAAGATGATAGGGGACCGAAGTCCCGTTCCTACTTCTGGAGGACCCAGTGGTGTCCGGTGATGTAGTTGTGGGTCGTACTTTGTGTTGTTATTCGTGTAGAGATTGATATTTGTTGCGTGAACTTTTTGGTTTTGTTTGTATCCTACCATGATGTTTTATTTTAAGTTTCGGGACGAAACTTATTTTTAATAAGATAGAATGTAATGTCCGGTATTCTCATTTTCTGTTATCTTGAATTGTTTGTGTCTTGACGTCGGACATTTTCTTGTTGACGAGAATCTGAGTGAATTCTATCATAATACTATATTTGTTTCTACCGCCTAGTCGTTGTGTTCGGGTGCGACTTGTTGTCGCGTGCGTTTCTTTGATTAAATGTGTGCACGTGATGCGTCGTTAATTGCTCGTTATTGTTTTGAATCATTGCCGGTGGCGTTGTTATGGTCGTCGTGGGGCGTGTTTTCACGCTGTATGTTCTTTCGCGTTGCTTGTAACGTTTCGCCATTGGGCGCGGTTTTTTTCGGTTCTTGTGTATCTTGTTGAGTTTTTCTGGTGGGATATTGCTTCTCCCTACTTGATTTAAGTTTCGGGACGAAACTTCTTTTAAGGAGGGTAGAATGTAATATCCGCAATTCGGATTTTCGGTAATTTTCTTTTTTCGGCGGAAGTCCGTTTCGACGACTTGCTTGGGACCGTCTCATCATTATGAGAATGATTAATTCTGAACTTTTTGTCATCTGAGTTCGTTTCGGTATTCTTTTGTTGAGTTCCGTGTTTCTTAACGACTTTTCCGCACTCGAGTTCGATTCTTGTGAATCTCGTTCGAAATTACTGTTTCGAGTTTCCTGTAAATCCGTTTAACTTTGTTAGACGTGTTGTGAACTTCGGTTTGGTTATTCGATCACGTATCGTGATTTTCGGATGTTTTGGGCTGTTTTCGTAATTTCTCAAAGTTTGGGGTAATTACTTCAGTTGTCGAATTTCGAGCCTTCGGGTGGTCGGAATCATGTGTTCTCTTAGCTTTTAGATTTGTCTTTGCGAGTACTTCGTAACCGTATCTTCGATTCGTATTCAGGTTCGGGTTTCGGTGTCGTTTTCTTAAGTTCAGTGTTATTAAACGACTTTTCCAAGTATGAGTTCGACTTTGTTAAATCACCATTAATTTTTGGAAACTCCAAAAATTCTGAACCTTTGCAATATTATAAAGCATCGAGTTAGCTTTCCAATGGTTCAAACGGTGAGTCAATCGGAGTCCGGACGAGGAAGTTATGGTCGAAATTGCTAAGTCACTCTCATTTCCAGTTTTGGCCGAGCACTCTGTACCTTGTGCCGCGGCACATGCCGGCAGGGCCGCGGCACACTGCCGAGTCACTGCCGGCAGATTTGGCCCTGTGCCGCGGCACACTTCGGCTGGGCCGCGGCACACTGAGCAGCCTATTTAAGGCCAGCAGGCGTTTTTCTTCAGCCATTTCTCACTTGTTTTCTTCCCTTCCGCGGCTGGAGCTTGGTTAATCATGGAGAGATGTTGTTGGACAATAAATCCATTAAGTCTTGGAGTTCATATCATCAATCATCCATCCTATAACATTCTTTGATCGAGCGAATCAGGTCAGATTTTCTAGAAATCTAATTTTGGGGATTTTAGGTATTTTGTTCGATTTCGTCCGTTTAATCCGATTTAACTTAGGATTGTGATGGATTGATGATTATTTAGATGTATTATATCATTTCTCTTGTTATTCCATGGTTGGATCGTATCGATTCGTTGTTTTGGTCGAGTTGTTGATCGACGCCTTAAAGGTGTCCGGTAAAATGTCATAGAGGGGTTTTCGGGCGTTCTACGATTATTCTTCCTCGTATGATCGATGATTTATTGATTATATGTTGTTAGGGTCGAATTCTAGTGAAGAACTCGAGTCGAAACCCTTCCGTTCGTTGTCTTCTTCGGGGTCCGAGCTTCCCGGTTGAACCGCGTTCGTTGGAATACTTGCGTGCTGATATCGAGGCAAGTATCTTATTATACGACTTGTATCTTGCGACTAGTAATTACGTATGATATGTATGATGATTTTGCTTGCCTTCGTAATTATGTTCCGTTTGAGTTGATTGTGTTTTCCGAAATTTGAAGGCTTTGTGATAATAGTGATATATTGGTATACGTGTTAGGCGTTGTGCCATTTGTGCAGGATTGCGATGTACATATGAGATGTTTGTACACGTGGTTGTGCAATGTATTGTGTACCGAATGTGTGTTATGTTGGTTAAGTGTCGTTGATTGATGATAGTTGTTGCGAGTGTTGAGGTTGTGTTATGTGCGTGCAATGTACGATTTTGTGGTGATCAAGGTGATTGATTAATTGTGCTCATTGTTGTATGTAATGTGAATGTGAATATGTGTGTGACCGCTAAGTTCACTCGTGTTGGTTCGACGGGACCTACGAGGATTCGTGGCAGTGGACTACGGGGTCAGAACTTAGTGAGGTACTGAGGTCCAATCGTGTTGGTCTGACGAGGCCTACGATAACGCATGTCAGTGGACCATGAGTTTCGGACACAGTGCGTCCAACCGGGCGAGCTCGACGGGGCTTACGGGGACACGTGGCAGTGGACTACGGTGTCAGGACTGTGCGTGTGATTGTTGTGATTGATATAGTCCGTGCGGGTTGTTATGCCTACGGAGACACGTGACAGTGGATCACGGTGTCGAAATTGGTTATGTCTGGTTAATAGTCCGTGTGGGTTGTTGAACCTACGGAGACACGTGACAGTGGATCACGGTGTCGGAATTGATTATGTTTGTTTAATTGTGCGTGATGTAGTCCGTGCGGGTTGTTGATGTAACACCCCCAATCCACTCAGGGATATTACACGCCGTAGACCCTCTCCTCGAGGATCTACCAGGTTGGTAACAACATTTAACATCTCGACAATGCCTTCAAGGCTACAATGACTCAGTAGACCGATTTGGTCTTTCCACAAATACATACAACTCAACTACAACTTATGCCCACGCAGGGGACAAAATACAACTACACCCGTACAACGGGAACAATACAGCAGCGGAAAATAAAGTACAACTGAACCAACACACGATGTACGGTTCCTTATGTGATTAGTATCGATCATCTTTCATCATCCTTCGTGCCGACCCTGTGTTATGCTCCAAAACCTGAATGCAAAAACAGACATCCACCCCCCGAATACTCGGGGGTTAGCAAAACTCCACTGTTTTGCTAGTGCAAGAACAAAGTGCAAATACGAGCCATACAGTTCACATTCCACGAATAACAATAACCGAGGGTCCTCAAAGATCCAAACGAAACGAAAAGTACTTCCCGAGGCAAGGGTTTGAGAAAACATTTCAAAATCGAAATATCATAAATCAATGGAAGTAATTTATAAAATGATTTAGAATGCCATCGAGAGTTTTAATAGAAAACAATTTAGGATTATCAAATCCTACTTTTCGAAAACCAAAAGACAAAAGGGGTCACCGCCCCAAAGGTTTACCTTCTGAAAAATGACATTACCCAAACCATTGGGATTTTAGCCCCAAATCCGTAAAACGACTTTTATAAAACTATTGGGATTTTAGCCCCAAATCTCATCAACTCACAGTACACGAGAACGTCAACAAGGTTCGTCTTCCAACGTCAAAATCCACAAATAAATGATTTAAAACAAACAACAAAATACTCTAGAGCCATCCTAGCCAAGTAGGCCAAACGAACAACTTACCTCTTATACATTTAGTCAATGCATGCAAATGAAAACCGTTCAAAAGTACTCATTTCCGGAAATGCCAATATCAAATCACATTTGTAAAATGCACCACAATTAACCGTCGATCCACACCTCCGTGGACCCCTACCGAGACCCCGTCGGATCTAACCCGTAGTGGTTAAAAGCAAAGCTCGTCGATCCACACCTCCGTGGACCCCTACCGAGACCCCGTCGGATCTAACCCATAGTGAGCATACACACACACACGTTACTCATGCAATACTAATATGCTAAGAATGTAAGTTCATTAAGAATACTCACTAGAGATGGCCATTAACTCGACACCATTATCAAACTCTTCAAAACACAATAACAAGATTAAATACGGAATACACGATTCCATAACTTAAACAATAGGAGTACCATCATAAAATCCTTCAACGTTCAAAATAATCAAATTATAATCAATTCTCAAAACACCGTTCACAAATCACACTCGTTTTGAAAGAAAGCCTTTAACGAGGCCAAACCGAAATCCTTTGAAACTTCATTTCAAATAACCAAACAAACGCATCAAGACGACCACCGATCATCATATCCATAAAACAAGAAAAGTATGGGCAAGGTACTTGCCTCGAATAACCACAACGCGGAGAATCGACCGAAGTAGGTTGGCCCGAACCGACTACGAACCCGCCGACTCCACCGAACGCCAACTCACGTTCACAAACTACGAAGGACAAATGATAACAATGAAATGAATTCCATAACACGACTCAAAGCCGTTGAATTCAAAGAACGAATGACGAAAGTTCACGAATTTCCCCCAAAACGGCCAAGAACACGATTCGTTCCGTCAAAACCCGAAAACGGAATTCCAAGTTGAAATATGGATATACAATCCATAGAATATGTTTAACAACATCATTTAACCATAATCGATCCATCAGCGGATGAAAAAGCGAGATCGGGGACAAATCCCCCAAAAAGTCAACTCGAAGGAAATCAAGAAATATACTTCGATTCGACGAAGAACAATGGATTAAATGATGTTAAACACAACAATACTACCAAGATTAATCATACCCATCATGAATTAATCAACAACACGGAACGAATCGGACGAAAATGGAAAAATCCCCAAATTCACGAAATTAGGGTTCTAAGGAAGATTACCTTGATTCGCTGGATCAAAGGTTGATAACGGACGATTGATTGATGTTATGAACCCAAGGGCTTCATGGATTTGTTGTTAAACAACATGGCTTCGTCGCCCATGAATCGCCACTCGCGGACGGAGAAGGAAGGAAGTGAAAAACGAAGTGAAATGTGTTGCTCGGCCATATTTATATTGGACCGGACTAGCGTGCGCTAGCCTTCCGGGACTTGCGGGTGCTATCGGCCGGTATCGGCCGAGTACCCTCGGCCTGGGCCCACACGACCCGGCATCACCGACCAACCTGCCGGCCCAACCAGTCGACCCGACTCCGCTAGCGTGCGCTACGGCCGGAAGCCTGCGCGCTTGGCACATCGATAGCAGCTGGATGACCGCCGGCAGGTAACGTCGCTAGCCGGCCGACAGCGTGCGCTACGCTGCCGACTAGCGCGCGCTACGCTCAGCGTAGCGTGCGCTACCTGCCGATCTGGCCGAGTCGAGAACCTCGAAACCCCACTGCCCGGGCCCGATGGCGTCGCTAGGCCACCGGCGGCGTACGCTACACTGCCCGGTTAGCGCAGCCTTCCGGCCGTGGCGTGCGCTCGCCGGTTCTGCCGCACCCGTCCGGCGGTGCCGCAATCGTCCGGCGATCCGCCACCGTCGGCCGATCCCGCCCGAGCTCGGCGACGATTTAAGCGTGCGGAGCGAACACGGCGAAAAGTTCGCGGACAACATAAGCGACTTCGAAATGAAAGCGTAATACCATAATTAGTCATACGCGACCAAGAAAGCGGTCGAGACAACAATTACAGATACGGATACGTAACTTTCAAGAAATTACAAAATGGCCCAAACGCTAGGAAATCACGATACGTGATCGAATAACCAAACCGAAGTTCACAACACGTCCAACAAAGTTAAACGGACTTGCGGGAAACTCGAAACAACAGTTTCGGACGAGATTCGCAAGAATCGAACTCAAGTGCGGAAAAGTCGCTAAAAAGCACAGAACTCAACGAAACGACACCGAAACGAACTCGGATGTCAAAAAGTGTAGAATTAATCATTCTCAGAATGACGAAACGGTCATGAGCGATTCGTCAAAACGGACTCCGACCGAAAAAAGAAATTTACCGAAAATCGAAAATTGCGGATATTACATTCTACCCTCCTTAAAAGAAGTTTCGTCCCGAAACTTAAAACAAGTAGGGAGAAGAAATATTTCGCCAGGAAAAACTCAACGAGACACACAAGAATGCGTAACTAACACCCAACGGCGAAATGTCACAAACAACGCAAAGGAATATACGGCGTGAAAACACGCTCCACGGCGACCAACACAACGTCGCCGTTAGGGATATAATAAAACCAACAAGTGACAAGCGTCATCAAACGGATAATATATCCAAGTCAATTATCCGACAATCACAAAACACAACGAATGAAAACCAATATGATTGACCAACCCAACGGTACATCAATCAANGCGAGTCAACGGCCGAACAAACACGGAATCCCATCGCCTAAGGGATGGAAGATCAACGAAACTAATTTCCCGAACTAAAGGGAATTACGGAGGAGTCGAATGCTCAATAATCACGAAAGCGAGAACAAAAACCGAACAAACAAGCGATCGAGACAACAAAAATCGAAGAATCATGTTCGAATCACGAAGAACAATAAAGTTCAAACAATAACTCCCAGGATGATCTGGTGAGAACTACAAGACATGCATTCCCATAAGATCCACAGGAAAGGGAATAGCGATTGAAAAGTCACAACGACGAGCGAGTTATTAGAAGCGATACCACACTCGTTCGATAAACAAAAACAAGGGGCGGACAATCTCAGAAATGTCAACAAACATAAATGAGTCGACAGAGTCGAAAACATAAGAGTTCCAAATCCGATCCACTTCGAATAAAAGAACTAGTAGAACCAAATGATGTTAATTCCGAACAAGGTTCACAAGAATCGAACCGAACTCGAAAAAGTAACATCGATAACCAGATCGACTCACAACAAGATCACAGCTCGTTCGGACGATGAAATCGAAATACAGAACAAGTTCATAAAGTGCCAACGAACATGAGCGAATCGATAGACTGGAGAAAGAGAAAATACAGAAGTCAAAATAGTACGGGCATTACCTCCGACCTCGTCCACGAAATTCACAAAAACGGGAGCAAGGTAACAAGACATTAAACAATCGACGCATAACGGAACTATCACAGATGCACACGGTCATACCAAACCAAGCTCTAACAGCTCGCACATGCGCGACAACGCAGGAATCACTACGAGGCGATAATATTCAACACCAACATCCCGCCTCTCACAGGGGGCTAACGCAACAAATGTGTGGAAAGCGACTCAACGCTCACACCGCCAATTCGGTCATACTCGGGAGAAAGTATCAAAAGGACAACGCGAACATCACACATACATACCCAGCCCTCAAACGGGAATGGATAGGTTTTAAAAACGAAAACCTCATTTTGAAAATAATTTAGAAGAACACCGATTGATCTTGAGTATCATCTTTCAAAAAAAGTACAAACGTGAAACATCGTTATCGAGACATTGGAGAACCATTTCGCATTTGATAAAAATGAGGACACTTTCTCTTAGTGAAAACTTTCAAAATATTCGACCCTCGGGTCTAAATAAAAGTGTTGAAAATATCTCAAAACATTTTGGTCCTCGAGGTAGAAAAAAATTTTGAAATATATTGTGGCATCTAGGATGTACCACAAGAAAATAACTCATTTGAAAAGTATGTCTCGAAATTTGTTTTTCCAAGATACTCAAGGTTTTCAAAAATCCAATAGGCCAGAATGCCCAAAACTCACACATATCGACGTTCACTAAAACAACTCCTAGCACACGCATCAAAACGTTTAAAATCAAGACAATACATGTCTTTAAACGGAAATAAACGATAAAATGCCACATTCAGAACAAAACCACTGATAAAATACCCTCCGCATTGGCTAGTGAACAAGTCGAGCAGCGTATAAGCACAAAGCTCCCACAATAGAACTTGTAAAGCGTGCAAATCGATTCGAAAATCATCAACAACGGACAAAAACAACAATAAAAAGACATCACAAGCAACGACACTCCTCGTATAAATCAAATACGAGAGTCGACTAAATACATATCGTGAAATCAAAATTCACATAAGGATTCCACCACTTAACAAATAATCATAAAAATAGCTCGTGTCACACGAGGCACAACACAAAGAAGGGAGACTTACTTCCACAGGTCGCACGAAGATGATGATCGCCCCACGATACTAATCACGACCAACAAACTCAAACGACGCGTCGCGACACGACTCAGTCAGATAAAAATCCAACGAAACAAGACTCAAACAACACGACTTGACCCGACAGCCTAGGTTTCCTCAACCTGGCTCCGATACCATTTATGTAACACCCCCAATCCACTCAGGGATATTACACGCCGTAGACCCTCTCCTCGAGGATCTACCAGGCTGGTAACAACATTTAACATCTCGACAATGCCTTCAAGGCTACAATGACTCAGTAGACCGATTTGGTCTTTCCACAAATACATACAACTCAACTACAACTTATGCCCACGCAGGGGACAAAATACAACTACACCCGTCTGGCGGAACAATACAAGACGGAAAATAAAGTACAACTGAACCAACACACGATGTACGGTTCCTCATGTGATTAGTATCGATCATCTTTCATCATCCTTCGTGCCGACCCTGTGTTATGCTCCAAAACCTGAATGCAAAAACAGACATCCACCCCCCGAATACTCGCGGGTTAGCAAAACTCCACTGTTTTGCTAGTGCAAGAACAAAGTGCAAATACGAGCCATACAGTTCACATTCCACGAATAACAATAACCGAGGGTCCTCAAAGATCCAAACGAAACGAAAAGTACTTCCCGAGGCAAGGGTTTGAGAAAACATTTCAAAATCGAAATATCATAAATCAATGGAAGTAATTTATAAAATGATTTAGAATGCCATCGAGAGTTTTAATAGAAAACAATTTAGGATTATCAAATCCTACTTTTCGAAAACCAAAAGACAAAAGGGGTCACCGCCCCAAAGGTTTACCTTCTGAAAAACGACATTACCCAAACCATTGGGATTTTAGCCCCAAATCCGTAAAACGACTTTTATAAAACCATTGGGATTTTAGCCCCAAATCTCATCAACTCACAGTACACGAGAACGTCAACAAGGTTCGTCTTCCAACGTCAAAATCCACAAATAAATGATTTAAAACAAACAACAAAATACTCTAGAGCCATCCTAGCCAAGTAGGCCAAACGAACAACTTACCTCTTATACATTTAGTCAATGCATGCAAATGAAAACCGTTCAAAAGTACTCATTTCCGGAAATGCCAATATCAAATCACATTTGTAAAATGCACCACAATTAACCGTCGATCCACACCTCCGTGGACCCCTACCGAGACCCCGTCGGATCTAACCCGTAGTGGTTAAAACCAAAGCTCGTCGATCCACACCTCCGTGGACCCCTACCGAGACCCCGTCGGATCTAACCCGTAGTGAGCATACACACACACACGTTACTCATGCAATACTAATATGCTAAGAATGTAAGTTCATTAAGAATACTCACTAGAGATGGCCATTAACTCGACACCATTATCAAACTCTTCAAAACACAATAACAAGATTAAATACGGAATACACGATTCCATAACTTAAACAATAGGAGTACCATCATAAAATCCTTCAACGTTCAAAATAATCAAATTATAATCAATTCTCAAAACACCGTTCACAAATCACACTCGTTTTGAAAGAAAGCCTTTAACGAGGCCAAACCGAAATCCTTTGAAACTTCATTTCAAATAACCAAACAAACGCATCAAGACGACCACCGATCATCATATCCATAAAACAAGAAAAGTATGGGCAAGGTACTTGCCTCGAATAACCACAACGCGGAGAATCGACCGAAGTAGGTTGGCCCGAACCGACTACGAACCCGCCGACTCCACCGAACGCCAACTCACGTTCACAAACTACGAAGGACAAATGATAACAATGAAATGAATTCCATAACACGACTCAAAGCCATTGAATTCAAAGAACGAATGACGAAAGTTCACGAATTTCCCCCAAAACGGCCAAGAACACGATTCGTTCCGTCAAAACCCGAAAACGGAATTCCAAGTTGAAATATGGATATACAATCCATAGAATATGTTTAACAACATCATTTAACCATAATCGATCCATCAGCGGATGAAAAACGAGATCGGGGACAAATCCCCCAAAAAGTCAACTCGAAGGAAATCAAGAAATATACTTCGATTCGACGAAGAACAATGGATTAAATGATGTTAAACACAACAATACTACCAAGATTAATCATACCCATCATGAATTAATCAACAACACGGAACGAATCGGACGAAAATGGAAAAATCCCCAAATTCACGAAATTAGGGTTCTAAGGAAGATTACCTTGATTCGCTGGATCAAAGGTTGATAACGGACGATTGATTGATGTTATGAACCCAAGGACTTCATGGATTTGTTGTTAAACAACATGGCCTCGTCGCCCATGAATCGCCACTCGCGGACGGAGAAGGAATGAAGTGAAAAACGAAGTGAAATGTGACTGCTCAGCCATATTTATACTGGGCCAGACTAGCGTGCGCTAGCCTTCCCGGACTAGCGTGCGCTATCGGCCGGTATCGGCCGAGTACCCTCGGCGGGGCCCACACGACCGGCATCACCAACCAACCTGCCGTGACACAGCCGACCCGACTCCGCTAGCGTGCGCTACTGGCCGGAAGCTTCTGCGCGCTAGCCGACTGTCCGGTAGCCACCGAATCGCCGGCCAGTAACGTCGCTAGCCGGCCGGCGTGCGCTACGCTGCCGACTAGCGCTTCGCTCGGCGTAGCGTGCGCTACTGCCGATCTGACCGAGTCGAGAACCTCGAAACCCCATTGCCCGGGCCGATGGCGTACGCTGAGCCACCGGCGGCGACGCTACACACTGCCGGTTAGCGCGCGCAGCCTTCCGGCCGTGGCGTGCGCTCGCCAGTTCTGCCGCACCGTCGGCGGTGCCGCAATCGTCCGGCCGATCCATGCCGTCCGGCGATCCATACGCCCGAGCTTTCGGCGACCCGATTTCGAAAGCGTGCGGAGCGAACACGACGAAAAGTTCACGGACAACATAAACGACTCGAAATGAAAGCGTAATACCATAATTAGTCATACGCGACCAAGAAACGGGTCGAGACAACAATTACAGATACGGATACCCATAACTTTCAAGAAATTACAAAATGGCCCAAAACGCCCGGAAATCACGATGCGTGATCGAATAACCAAACCGAAGTTCACAACACGTCCAACAAAGTTAAACGGACTTGCGGGAAACTCGAAACAACAGTTTCGGACGAGATTCGCAAGAATCGAACTCAAGTGCGGAAAAGTCGCTAAAAAGCACAGAACTCAACGAAACGACACCGAAATGAACTCGGATGTCAAAAAGTGTAGAATTAATCATTCTCAGAATGACGAAACGGTCATGAGCGAGTCGTCAAAACGGACTCCGACCGAAAAAAGAAATTTACCGAAAATCGAAAATTGCGGATATTACAGTTGAACCTACGGAGACACGTGACAGTGGATCACGGTGTCATGAGCATGATACTTTTCAAATCAAAGTTTTTAAAGGAAAAGTTTTAAGAAAGAATGTTGGGCCGAGCCCCACGAGATTTATGGAAATGTTTTCGTACTGTAAATTGTTGAAATACAATTTGAGATTTGGGTTAAGATCCTAAGATTTTCGAAAGGTTTTGAAATTCTAAAAATTCCCGAGATGATAATCTTATTTTCGAGTGCTTCATAGCTTATCTTCCCTTGTGAAAACCTCCCGGGAATATTTTGATACTTGATTATTATATTGGATTCACGATTATTATTTGCTTGTTACATTTCGTATGATTTGATACTTGCACTAGTAAAACAGTGGAGTTTTACTAACCCCCGAGTAATCGGGGGGTGGATGTCTGTTTTGTGTCCAGGTACATGCAGATTCAGGGGAGCAGTCACAGGATTGGCACAAGGGGATGACGATCTGCGATACTAATCAAGAGTCGAGAGTTGGTAGAGTTTGGTTGTATTATTAGAGTTAATTCAGTCTTCCGCTGTATTGTGTTTCGACCCCTGTGTGGGTAATGTTGTTAGTCAGTTCTGTTGATAGAGTTGTATGACCTCATCGGTCTGTGTGTTTATGTGTAAGTGACCTTAACGGTCGGTATTATTATATTGTTTGACCCTGGCCGGGCAAGCATTTGGTTGTTTATGGACGTTTAGCCTGGTAGATCCTTGTGGAAAGGGTCTACGGCGTGTAATATTCCCATACGGTTTTGGGGGTGTTACAGGAAAACCGCCATGGTCAACTATCGGTCGAGCCATTGAAACCATCCTCATCGATTAATCCTCACCCGGAACCATGTATCGGTCTCTGGATCTAGAAGCGAAGGTCGCCGGAAATCTAAACCGAACTCCGACCACCTTACGTCGGAAAACCTATCGGCCGGACATCAACTCTCCGCCTACCTGAGCATCCTTAGCCACGTAAAAACGCCTGGCATGAAGAACTCATGTGTTCCATCCGGTGCAAGAAGGAACGCAGCTGCCGGTCGGTCGCCGACGCCAACTCATCCCCGCCGCACCTGCAATTTGCACCGCCCAGACGAACAGTGATCTAGCTGCCAACGGTCCGACCAAGATCGCGAGTCCAAAAGTGTCGTCCACCACCTCGAGCTTCCTCCGCCCGTCGCTCCTCTCCCGATCGGAAGTTACCGCCGAAGAAGAAGAAGAAGAAGAAGAAGAAGAAGAAGAAGAAGAAGGTGGAGATAAAGAGGGAGAGAGAGAGAGAGGGAATTACGTGAATGAGAGAAGAGAGAGAAAAGAGTTGAAATAAAATTGTGTTCAATAATGAACTTGGTGATTATTTAAAATAGGTAGTGGGACATAATGTCAAGTTATATCTTATGTAATTAAAAACGGATAAATTACGGATCTGTTATTCAGTCTTCTAACTCGATTAACCGATTATTTCATACTGCATCCGATAAAACCAATAACCTATCAATATTCTAGTCTAATATCTCAAGAGTCCAGATAATTTCTCTAATTCTCGTTGAATAATTTATCGAAGAATACAACGTTGGCCACCGTCACATTCTTACCAATAATTATTAGACGATATTAGAATATACTACCCGACATATTACTCTCATTTACTCAATATTACGTCCAGAACCAAAGTTAAATATTCATATTACCAGTATTCCAACAAGGCCACGATAAAATATTATTCTAAAATTCAGGATATTACATACTACCCTCCTTAAAATAAGTTTCGTCCTCGAAACTTGCCATACTGCTACAAACAAGTGCCCAAACCAGAAAATCTAAATCATCAACGTTAAGCAATCATCGTCACAATCGAATCACCTAAACATCAAACTTACTGGTATGTGAAGTTGATGATCTCCCGTGATACTAGAAATTAACTCCACGTCAAAGCCTCAATACTCTTACAATCACAATTTCACAACTCTAAACAAAATACATCATTCTACTCAATTAGGGAATAATCCATACATGTGAAAGCCTGTCTGCCTGATCGCACAATCAAGTCCCAATCCTGATAGAACCAATAATACACGATACATCTGTATACCAGCTACCCCAAAACAATAACAAGAAGTCCAGGAACATCGACACAAAATCCGAACGCTCATACGATCAATAACAATGATCAACAAATAGTTCAACCGAGAATATCATCGATAAACTCCAATACGACCAACCAAAGGTCAAAACACAACCGAGAATATCATCAACATGATAAACTCTAATACTACCAATGAAGGATTAACAATAACCGAAAATACCATCATGTGGTCTAACACGATCAACACAGAACCACAGGGACTAAAGAATAAAATTCTCAAAACGTTATACCAATCACATACAGTATATCTCAAAGAAACACGCCCAATTGTTGAACATATCCCTCGGCATATGAAAAACCAATCGTAAACCGATGAACATACCCAATTATACATGGAGTATGAACGACTAATCAATATGGCTCAAAAGTAAAAAAAATCATTATAGTAAAATCACGCTACTACCACACCAATAGAGCCACATAGCACCTATGCCCGGTTTCACAAAACCCAAAATTTTAAAATTATATTTTGTACTGAATCTACAATACGTGACATATTTCTCTTATCTCATCAACCAACTGGTCATCCCTGGATAACCAAACGACCATACTGAAGTTCGAACCTCTTTTCATCATACCATACTGATGTCTTATCCAGTTTGTGAATCATATTCATAACTTCACCATGATATGCACTATGCACTAAATGCGTATGTATATCAATCACATTTTCAAAACCAGTTTGAAATCATATAGTCTTGTCAAGAAGACAAATTTTCGAAAGTTCTGCCAAAAATTTCAAAACTCAAAACATAAATTTTCATAGGACCACGAAATCAATTTTCGAAAAATTAAATCGGTTTGCTTACGTCAAGTTCTCGAAGAAAAATCTTTTCGAATATACGATTAAGTAAAATGGAATTATGCAAATGATTGACCACATCCATACTCCTGTATAACAGTTCGGCTCATCACCAATTCCACTGACATTCCATCAGAAACCACACGATAGAGTTCCAAATGTAACACCCCAAAAAGGCGGCCATTACAGTGTCGTGGACCCCACACTGGGACCCACCAGGAGATACCCAAAATACGGATTAAATACACAATACTTGTGATACCGAACCACAAAACATAGTACTTACTACGATTAGGAGTTTACATTAGTATGGCCAAAAGCCTTATTATACACAGGATCCAAAATACGAGTATAATCTATATGGAGATGGAATATACCTTAAATAACAATACATTTGTCCACAATTTAAATAAAGAAGAAAGATTAACATTACACGGTTCGAACAAAACCGGACAACAAAAGACTTGGGGCCCCCGAACTAGTATCCTTCGAACCCTTCGCCATCACCATGATCTTCCCGTGCCTTGCCTTTGCCTCGACCTAAAATACAACACAAGTATTTCGCCCAACACAGGATCAGATATACATGATAAATGATTTCTCAAGATATTATACAATTCACATATATTAGATTTCAAGGAAAATATCCCGACTAATGAAAAATTCCCTCGGGCGTATGAACGGTTAGTCACAAAACATCGAACACATCCAAATATATATATGGACTATGAACGACCAGAAATAGTATGGCTCAAGATGGACATCACAGTACGCCCGATCCGGAAATGTGTCAGTGCACATGTCCACCCTGTATACGAAATCCATGATATACGTGGGATAATGTACCTGTAATATCCGGATTTATTACTGTGTATTTCATCTGTATTCGAACCCTGTATTATTCGGATTTGTGGTCTTGATTATTAGAGTATGATATTTCTTGCATTGGTATCTTTGTACATAAGTATAGCAACATGCAAATTTTCTCATGCAAACTCGTGATAGCGCACGCTAAGAATGTAGCTTAACGCGTGCTATCGGCTACTACTAGCGCACGCTACATATGTAGGAGTTGCGTGCGCTAGACACTGAATTATTGAGCTGGGCGGCTAGCACATGCGCCAGCCGGGACATGGGTCCGGATAAGATTCCCGCGGATGAACCTGGACATATTTGGAGTCAACGCTTATTAGCGTGCGCTAAGTATGTATTGTAGCGTGTGCTAATTAGCAAAAGTGCAAAATATTATAAATGAGACAACAACCCGTTTTGGCTCACATTTCCTTCGTCCATTCTTCATTCTTGAGATGCCAGAGAGCTATAATTATCCTCCTAACACAGTTAGAACACATCTACGTGATCCTTGAATATTGGATATCACTTATGAGTAATCATTGAAGAGAAGTAACACCTTAGAGTGGCATATAACCAACCGGAGTCGGATTCTACCTCGCGGTTCAGTAATTTCGTCATATTAAGGTATGCTCAATCTATCTCCAGCCTTAGATTTGGATTCTAAGGAATTAGATGATCATGCTAACGAGATATTGAATTTCATTAGTGAATTATTCAACAAACATCATGTTTAGAAGTTGGGAACGTCTATGCTTAAGATATTATCATTGGAACCTTGTAGTTGGAATCCTAGTACTTCAAATGATGAGGGAAATATTCTGAAGTTGGCTATCCGTGTCATTTATGTTATCTTAGTGATCATAAATTGAAAGTGATATTATGTTCGGTTTTAAGGACTTAAGGGAAGAATCATCTTAGGAAATATTCTTTCGTATAAGTTGGAATTGTTAGTTCACCTCAAGATGAAGTCTGAATGTGTATAATGATAGTAAAATATAATGCACCAACCGGAGATCACCGAACTTCGCATGAGAATTGTAATCAAGATGGATTATGGTGTTGTGATGATTATACGTATACTCGTATCTCGAAGTTGTTATTATCCGTGAGATCATTCATAAAGTTTATGAACATAACATGTAGTCGGATAACAAACATTAATCACTGAGGAATTCGCTTACTTCATCACCATTTGTACAATCTGCTGCCCTCAAGTGAACTGCCATGCACACTTAGCGTGCGCTAAGCTACAAGAATTAACGTGCGCTATCGAGTACGTTTAGCGTACGCCACGTTTGGAACTTAGCGTGCGTTAAGTCATCAAAGTAGTCGGTGAGTCGGTGAGGCATCGTGCATGGTTAGCGTACGCTAGACTGTGTGTACTGCGTGCGCTAACGAGTATCATTAACGTACGCTACATAGGATTCGTAGCGTGCGTTAAGCGATCCAGACAGATTGCATTTTAAGGACTTCCTAC
This sequence comes from Orobanche coerulescens, assembly GCA_033398695.1. NCBI lineage: Eukaryota > Viridiplantae > Streptophyta > Magnoliopsida > Lamiales > Orobanchaceae > Orobanche > Orobanche coerulescens. The sequence goes on along the minus strand of CM065804.1, from coordinate 131,234,669 downwards.
CATAATTTTTGAATTGTTAGACGTTCGTACAGCATGAGATGAATTTTATGCTATTTCTTTTATTAAGGTTCGAGCTTAACACGTGATTGATCGAAGGGGATGACCTTCGAGTATTTTGATATTCGTAGAAGTTTTATTCTTGTCAACAAACCGAGGCAAGTACTCTAATTAGAATCGTTTATATTATGACAATTATGATGCGATTGTATTGTGTAAATGTGTTGTGATTATATGTCCACCATGCGTTGATCCGACGGGGATTATCATGGGAATCTATAGCTGTGTGCGCTGGATCGTTGGACAGGTAGTTCCACCATGTGTTGGTCTGACGGGATCATCATGGGAATCTATAGCTGTGTGCGCTGGATCGTTGGAATACCATCAGTATGTTGAAACTGTTATGATATGATATGTGTTGTTGATATTTCTCGTTGGAGAAACTTGTTATGATATAATGGTTGATTATATCACTGTTGTATGATTATTGTACTTGTACTAGCATCGTTGTGCTAACCCCTTCGGGAGTGAACATTTGTTTATGTTCAGGATCCAGGAGAGCGGGGAAACAACCACTGGAGTTGCATGACGACGAGGGTGCAGAGTGATGTTCCGGCCGGGTTTAATGTCTGTTGTTTGTTGGTTATTTAAATAAGTACTCGAGTGCGTCGTCAGTTTATGAATATTTGGATTTTAGTGATGTATTAATAACCCTTCATTGGATATTTGTATTCTCAGTATTGAACCAGACTATTGTATTTTATTTCAGTGATTTCATAAGTTGGTACCTGTTATTGTCATTTCATTTCTTCAGCCTTGTAAATTCTTACGTAAAGGATTTACGGCGCTGTAATATTCCTGAATGTATCGGGGGTGTTACAGAATATGGTATCAGAGCTAAGATTATAGATATCTTGGCCATTGGGTTAAAATAGGGGTTATTTACGTCTTTTGAGGTAACCGGCCGTGAATGACATCACTGTACTGCCTACGTCTTCATGCGAACGGTGGTTGTAAGTTCCAAAACTCTATCTCGTTCTTTACATGTTGTACCTCTTTATACTTGAACATTAGAACGATGTTGTTTCCTGTATATTGAATATTTATGCTTACAGTATGTTGAGAAGCGGACGTGGACGTGGTCGCGGTCGTGGACGCGGACGAAGGAATGCTGATAGGGAGGCGTCGCCTTCTAATCAGGCCAGTCATAGCTCAGGCGAGCCGCAAAGATCCATAAATAATGAACCGGAACCTGCTGTACCAGAAATCCTTCGTCAAGTGGTGAATCAGATGACTCAGTTCGCTCAGGTCGTGGACCGAATGCAGGTGGCGGTGGGATTTCAGCAGGGAGATAGACAGCAAAGGATCCCAGAAATGGGAAATCGAGGTGACCGATGGTTGCAAGAGGTGGCGAAGATGCAACCACCCAAATTTTACGTCTTTTCCGAGACTCCCACATGGGACCATTGGTTGAAGGAATTGGAGAAAATCTTTGCCGGAATTAACTGCCCAGATGACAAGAGAGCTCCTATTGCTCAGTACTTTCTGATAGGGGAAGCATCCGAGTGGTGGGAAGCTATCCGACCTGCAGATCATGATGCTGATTGGACAGAATTTAAAATGATGATGGAAGCTCAGTACTGCCCTCGTCCTATGAGGGAAGCCAAAGTTCGGGAGTTTTTCTCCGCTCAGCCATCAGACGAACCCGTATCCCAGACCATTAAGACGTTTAATCAGCAGTTAGCATTTGTTCGACATCTGGTCAGAATAGATGCAGAGATGATGATTCACTTTGAAATGAGGATGAAACCAGAAATCCAGAGGTACATGTCCGGTTTTGAATGTACCACTCTCCGCCAATACCAAGATAAGGCGTTGGCGTACGAAATCAAGGAAGAACCAATGGAAAAATTTACGAAGTCGAAGAAGCAGAAAGTCTCTGGTACTTTCACAGAGCAGAAGAACAGCGGGACTCGCAAAGCCCAGTCATCCTTTTATTCTTTCAAGAAGCCTCCGCACCCATCTAAGAGCGGAAAGAATTTCGGAACAATGTCAGCAACGACGGATACAACTAGGAAGTGCTTTAACTATGGTCGCCCAGGCCACCTTTGGCGTGATTGTTTGCGCACTCCAATTACATGTTTTGATTGCGGACAGGAAGGGCACCAGGCAATGTTTCGCAAGGATGCCACCAAGTACAATGGAACCCGTACGGCACAGCCAGTTCAGAAAGAAGCTAGTATACAACAGACGCAGCAAAGTGTTCAGATGCCTCAAAATTTTGGCCGCAGACGAGGCTGAGGACAATGGGACCGAAAAGGGACATCGAGTGCCGGATCTGTTCCCCCATGTCTGTATGAGATGAGGAGGACAGACGATCAGGATGCTGCTGTCGCATCAGGTACTGTCCAGATCCTTTCCCAGCCAGTTAGCATTTTATTCGATACAGGAGCTACGCATTCTTTTATATCATTGTCTTGTGTAAATCGTTTGAATATTTCTGGTTTTCATACTTGTGAACCTTATGTTGTTGGTTTACCGAGTGGAGAGAGGATTGTTGGGAACTTAGAGACTAGAGATTTCCCTGTGTCATTTGGGGGTGGGGAATGGCTCTCAAATCTGATTGAGATAGAAATGTAAGGAGACGACCTGATACTTGGAGACGATTGGCTTAATCGATATGGAGCTATTGTAAACTACCGAAGGAGAAATATTTCGCTGATAGCTGACGATGGTTCTGAAGTACTGTTTGAGGGATGGAAACCAGGAAGCTCAGGAAAGTTGATCAAGGCGATGAAAGCTGTCAAATTGTTGAAACAGGGCTGTACCGAATACTGGTGTTATGCAATGAAGAGAGAAGACAAAATTGTGGAACTTTCATCCATCCCTCTTGTTAACGAATTTCCAGATGTATTTCCTGACGAATTACCTGGACTACCTCCACGAAGGGATGTAGAATTTACCATTGAACTGGAACCCGGAGCTACACCAATTTCTAAGGCGCCGTATCGTATGGCACCTACTGAGATGTATGAACTGAAAAAGCAGCTGGAGGAGTTACTGGACAAAGGCTATATCCATCCAAGTGTTTGGCCCTGGGGAGAGCCAGTTCTTTTTGTCCGGAAGAAGGATGGATCGCTTCGACTGTGTATCGACTATCGAGAGTTGAACAAGATGACGATTAAGAATAAATATCCGTTGCCACGGATTGATGATTTATTTGACGAGTTGCAAGGAGCAACAATATTTTCTAAAATCGATCTGAGATCAGGATACCATCAGCTAAGGATTAAGGAATCTGATGTTCCAAAGTCAGCATTCAGAACTCGCTACGGACACTATGAGTTTGTAGTGATGCCGTTTGGACTCACTAATGCACCTGCTGTATTCATGCAATTGATGAACCGAGTGTTCATCCAATATTTGGATAAATTTGTGGTCGTGTTCATTGATGACATTCTGGTGTATTCTAAGACCCCAGAAGAACATGCGCAGCATTTGCGGATTGTATTAGAACTTTTGAGAAGCGAACAATTGTACGCCAAACTTTCTAAGTGTGAATTCTGTTTAAAGGAAGTAATGTTCCTCGGCCATGTGGTATCAGTTAAAGGAGTCCGAGTGGATCATCAGAAGATCGAAGCAATTATGGATTGGAAGCCTCCAAAGAACGTGAAAGAAGTTCGAAGCTTCTTAGGACTTGCTGGATATTATCGTCGATTCGTGGAAGGGTGTTCTAAAATCTCCCGCCCACTTACCTAACTCCTGCAGAAGACTCAAAAGTTTGAGTGGAACGAGTCGTGTCAGACTAGTTTTGATGAATTGAAGAGGAGATTGACGACAGCACCAATTTTATCACTTCCACAGGGGACTGGAGGATTCATAGTTTACAATGATGCTTCGAACTAAGGACTCGGATGCATATTGATGCAGAATGATAAGGTGATCGCTTATGCTTCACGACAGCTGAAACCTTATGAAGTGAATTACCCAACACATGATTTAGAGCTAGCAGCAGTAGTTTTTGCTTTGAAGATCTGGAGACATTACCTGTACGGGACTCACTGTCAGATCTTTACTGATCACAAGAGTCTCAAATACATCTTCAGTCAGAAAGAGCTGAACATGCGGCAAAGAAGATGGTTAGAGCTGATTAAGGACTACGACTTGGAGATTTTGTATCATCCAGGCAAAGCGAATGTAGTGGCAGATGCACTTAGCCGCAAGCCTGTTTCTATTCAGATACTGGAGACTCTGACCTCCCAACTTAGCCTTCAACGAGAGATGATTAGAGAAGGAATTGAAGTGTGGTTACAAAGAGCCCAAGGACAACTGTGCGTGATGGAAGTAACTTCGTCATTAACCGAAGAAATCAAATCTAGACAGGCAGATGATTTTCTGATGATTCGGTTATGTGATGAAGTGATCAAAGGAAAGGCACCCGGATTCCTAATTCATGATGATAGAGTTTTGAGATTTTAGAACCGACTCTGCGTTCCTGTTATCGATGTTCTGAAACAGACGATTATGAAAGAAGCTCATAGCTTGCCCTATTCTATCCACCCGGGCACCAGTAAGATGTATAAGGACTTGAAACAGAATTTCTGGTGGGGCAACATGAAGAAAGATGTAGCGGACTATGTTTCGAAATGCTTGACTTGTCAGCAGGTTAAGATCGAGCATCAACGACCTGCCGGAATGTTGAAGCCGCTCCCGATTCCTGAATAGAAGTGGGAGGACATATCAATGGACTTTATCACTGGCATGCCAAGAAGCAAGACAGGAATGAACATGATTTGGGTGATAGTTGATCGTCTAACCAAATCAGCTGATTTCCTAGGCATTAAGGACACGTGGGGACCAGAGAGGTTGGCGCGAGTATTTATTTCAGAGATAGTTCGACTGCATGGTATGCCGAAGACCATTATTTCTGATCGAGACGGCCGTTTTGTGTCTCACTTTTGGAAAGTAGTTCATAAGGCCTTGGGGACCGAGTTAAACTTCAGTACATCTTATCACCCGCAGACTGACGGACAATCCGAGAGGACCATTCAAACGGTGGAAGACATGCTAAGGGCTTGTGCCTTAGATTGGTCAACTGATTGGGAAATTCATCTACCATTGATTGAATTTACATATAACAATATTTGGCATGCTTCCATTAAGATGGCACCATTTGAGGCATTATACGGGAGACGATGCAGATCGCCCCTATGCTGGGACAATTCATCAGACTTGATCGGGACAGAACCAGAGTTGATCGTACAGACTCGAGAGAAGATAGCCTTAATTCGTGAAAGACTGTTGACTGCCCAGAGTCGACAAAAATCTTATGCAGATGTACGACGTCGCCCTCTGGAGTTTAGTACAGGAGACCACGTACTTTTGAAGGTTTCTCCTACTCGGGGAATCTTTCGTTTTGGAAGGAAAGGAAAACTGAGTCCGAGATATATCAGACCATTTGAAATCCTTGAGAGAGTTGGAGAGTTGGCATACATATTGGCATTGCCTCCGTCATTGTGCCATGTTCATAACGTGTTCCACGTATCCCAGTTACGGAAGTATATACCCGATCTTAGTCATGTCATTGATTTCGGCGAGATCGAAGTCGCTCATGATGGGACGTTTGAAGAAAAACCGGTCAAGATACTCGAGAGTCAAGTTAAGCAGTTGAGGAACAAACCAATCGTTTTGGTCAAAGTTCAATGGTCACGTCACGGAGTGGAAGAAGCAACATGGGAAACGGAAGATGCCATGAAGTCCAGATATCCCGAGTTATTTTCGTCTTGAGTTTCGGGACAAAACTCCTTTTTAGTAGGAGAGTATGTAATATCCGGATTTATTACTGTGTATTTCATCTGTATTCGAACCTTGTGTTATTCGGATTTGTGGTCTTGATTATTGGAGTATGATATTTCTTGCATTGGTATCTTTGTACATAAGTATAGCAACATGCAAATTTTCTCATGCAAACTCGTGATAGCGCACGCTAAGAATGTAGCTTAACGCGCGCTATCGGCTACTACTAGCACACGCTACGTATGTAGGAGTTGCGTGCGCTAGACACTGAATTATTGAGCTGGGCAGCTAGCACATGCGCCAGCCGGGACATGGGTCCGGAAAAGATTCCCACGGATGAACCTGGACAGATTTGGAGTCAACGCTTATTAGCGTGCGCTAAGTATGTATTGTAGCGTGCGCTAATTAGCTAAAGTGCAGAATATTATAAATGAGACAACAACCTATTTTGGCTTACATTTCCTTCGTCCATTCTTCATTCTTGAGAGGCCAGAGAGCTATAATTATCCTCCTAACACACTTAGAACACATCTACGTGATCCTTGAATATTGGATATCACTTATGAGTAATCATTGAAGAGACGTAACACCTTGGAGTGACATATAACCAACCGGAGTCGGATTCTACCTTGCGGTTCAGTAATTTCGTCATATTAAGGTATGCTCAATCTATCTCCAGCCTTAGATTTGGATTCTAAGGAATTAGATGATCATGCTAACGAGATATTGAATTTCATTAGTGAATTATTCAACAAACATCATGTTTAGAAGTTGGGAACGTCTATGCTTAAGATATTATCATTGGAACCTTGTAGTTGGAATCCTAGTACTTCAAATGATGAGGGAAATATTCTGAAGTTGGCTATCCGTGTCATTTATGTTATCTTAGTGATCATAAATTGAAAGTGATATTATGTTCGGTTTTAAAGACTTAAGGGAAGAATCATCTTAGGAAATATTCTTTCGTATAAGTTGGAATTGTTAGTTCACCTCAAGATGAAGTCTGAATGTGTATAATGATAGTAAAATCTAATGCACCAACCGGAGATCACCGAACTTCGCATGAGAATTGTAATCAAGATGGATTATGGTGTTGTGATGATTATACGTATACTCGTATCTCGAAGTTGTTATTATCCGTGAGATCATTCATAAAGTTTATGAACATAACATGTAGTCGGATAACAAACATTAATCACTGAGGAATTCTCTTACTTCATCACCATTTGTACAACCTGCTGCCCTCCAGTGAACTGCCATGCACGCTTAGCGTGCGCTAAGCTACAAGAATTAACGTGCGCTATCGAGTACGTTTAGCGTACGCCACGTTTGGAACTTAGCGTGCGTTAAGTCATCAGGCGAGTCAGTCGGCTGGTCAGTGAGGCACTGACCGTGCATGGTTAGCGTACGCTAGGCTGTGTACTGCGTGCGCTAACGAGTATCATTAACGTACGCTACATAGGATTCGTAGCGTGCATTAAGCGATCCAGACAGATTGCATTTTAAGGACTTGCTACCGTAATTTTTGAATTGTTAGACGTTCGTACGACATGAGATGAATTTTATGCTATTTCTTTTGTTAAGGTTCGAGCTTAACACGTGATTGATCGAAGGGGATGACCTTCGAGTATTTTGATATTCGTGGAAGTTTTATTCTTGTCAACAAACCGAGGCAAGTACTCTAATTAGAATCATTTATATTATGATAGTTATGATGTGATTGTATTGTGTAAATGTGTTGTGATTATATGTCCACCATGCGTTGATCCGAGGGGGATTATCATGGGAATCTATAGCTGTGTGCGCTGGATCGTTGGATAGGTAGTTCCACCATGTGTTGGTCCGACGGGATCATCATGGGAATCTATAGCTGTGTGCGCTGGATCGTTGGAATACCATCAGTATGTTGAAACTGTTATGATATGATATGTGTTGTTGATATTTCTCGTTGGAGAAACTTGTTATGATATAATGGTTGATTATATCACTGTTGTATGATTATTGTACTTGTACTAGCATCGTTGTGCTAACCCCTTCGGGGGTGAACATTTGTTTATGTTCAGGATCCAGGAGAGCGGGGAAACAACCACTGGAGTTGCATGACGACGAGGGTGCAGAGTGATGTTCCGGCCGGGTTTAATGTCTGTTGTTTGTTGGTTATTTAAATAAGTACTCGAGTACGTCGTCAGTTTATGAATATTTGGATTTTAGTGATGTATTAATAACCCTTCATTGGATATTTGTATTCTCGGTATTGAACGAGACTGTTGTATTTTATTTCAGTGATTTCATAAGTTGGTACCTGTTATTGTCATTTCATTTCTTCAGCCTTGTAAATTCTTACGTAAAGGATTTACAGTGCTGTAATATTCCTGAATGTATCGGGGGTGTTACAGAATATGGTATCAGAGCTAAGATTATGGATATCTTGGCCATTGGGTTAAAATAGGGGTCATTTACGTCTTTTGAGGTAACCGGCCGTGAATGACATCACTGTACTGCCTACGTCTTCATGCGAACGGTGGTTGTAAGTTCCAAAACTCTATCTCGTTCTTTACATGTTGTACCTCTTTATACTTGAACATTAGAACGATGTTGTTTCCTATATATTGAATATTTATGCTTACAGTATGTTGAGAGGCGGACGTGGACGTGGTCGCGGTCGTGGACGCGGACGAAGAAATGCTGATAGGGAGGCGTCGCCTTCTAATCAGGCCAGTCATAGCTTAGGCGAGCCGCAAAGATCCATCAATAATGAACCGGAACCTGCTGTACCAGAAATCCTTCGTCAAGTGGTGAATCAGATGACTCAGTTCGCTCAGGTCGTGGACCGAATGCAGGTGGCGGTGGGATTTCAGCAGGGAGATAGACAGCAAAGGATCCCAGAAATGGGAAATCGAGGTGACCGATGGTTGCAAGAGGTGACGAAGATGCAACCACCCAAATTTGACGGCTTTTTCGAGACTCCCACATGGGACCATTGGTTGAAGGAATTGGAGAAAATCATTGCCGGAATTAACTGCCCAGATGACAGGAGAGCTCCTATTGCTCAGTACTTTCTGATAGGGGAAGCATCCGAGTGGTGGGAAGCTATCCGACCTGCAGATCATGATGCTGATTGGACAGAATTTAAAATGATGATGGAAGCTCAGTACTGCCCTCGTCCTATGAGGGAAGCCAAAGTTCGGGAGTTTTTCTCCACTCAGCCATCAGACGAACCCGTATCCCAGACCATTAAGACGTTTAATCAGCAGTTAGCATTTGTTCGACATCTGGTCAGAACAGATGCAGAGATGATGATTCACTTTGAAATGAGGATGAAACCAGAAATCCAGAGGTACATGTCCGGTTTTGAATGTACCACTCTCCGCCAATACCAAGATAAGGCGTTGGCGTACGAAATCAAGGAAGCAGCAATGGAAAAATTTACGGAGTCAAAGAAGCAGAAAGTCTCTGGTACTTTCACAGAGCACAAGAACAGCGGGACTCGCAAAGCCCAGTCATCCTTTTATTCTTTCAAGAAGCCTCCGCACCCATCTAAGAGCGGAAAGAATTTCGGAACAATGTCAGCCACGGCGAATACAACTAGGAAGTGCTTTAACTGTGGTCGCCCAGGACACATTTGGCGTGATTATTTGCGCACTCCAATTACATGTTTTGATTGCGGACAGGGCACCAGGCGATGTTTTGCAAGGATGCCACCAAGTACAATGGAACTCGTACGTCACAGCCACTTCAGAAAGAAGCTAGTATACAACAGAAGCAGCAAAGTGTTCAGATGCCTCAAAATTTTGGCCGCGGACGAGGCAGAGGACAATGGGACCGAAAGGGGACATCGAGTGCCGGATCTGTTCCCCACGCCTGCATTTAGATGAGGAGGACAGACGATCGTGATCTTCTTTGCCGCATCGTGCATCGGCCCGCATCCTTTTCCAGCCAGTTAGCGTTTTATTCGATACAGGAGCTACACATTCTTTTATATCCTTGTCTTGTGTAAATCGTTTGAATATTTTTGGTTTTCATACTTGTGAACCTTATGTTGTTGGTTTACCGAGTGGAGAGAGGATTGTTGGGAACTTAGAGACTAGAGATTTCCCTGTGTCATTTGGGGGTAGGGAATGGCTCTCAAATCTGATTGTGATAGAAATGCAAGGAGACGACCTGATACTCGGAGACGATTGACTTAATCGATATGGAGCTATTGTAAACTACCGAAGGAGAAATATTTCGCTGATAGCTGACGATGGTTCTGAAGTACTGTTTGAGGGATGGAAACCAGGAAGCTCAGGAAAGTTGATCAAGGCGATGAAAGCTGTCAAATTGTTGAAACAGGGCTGTACCGGATACTGGTGTTATGCAATGAAGAGAGAAGACAAAATTGTGGAACTTTCATCTATCCCTGTTGTTAAAGAATTTTCAGATGTATTTCCTGACGAGTTACCTGGACTACCTCCACGAAGGGATGTAGAATTTACTATTGAACTGGAACCCAGAGCTACACCAATTTCTAAGGCGCCGTATCGTATGGCACCTACTGAGATGTATGAACTGAAAAAGGAGCTGGAGGAGTTACTGGACAAAGGATATATCCAGCCAAGTGTTTCGCCCTGGGGAGCGCCAGTTCTTTTTGTCCGGAAGAAGGATGGATCGCTTCGACTGTGTATCGACTATCGAGAGTTGAACAAGATGACGATTAAGAATAAATATCCGTTGCCACGGATTGATGATTTATTTGACCAGTTGCAAGGAGCAACAATATTTTCTAAAATCGATCTGAGATCAGGATACCATCAGCTAAGGATTAAGGAATCTGATGTTCCAAAGTCAGCATTCAGAACTCGCTACGGACACTATGAGTTTGTAGTGATGCCGTTTGGTCTCACTAATGCACCTGCTGTATTCATGCAATTGATGAACCGAGTGTTCATCGAATATTTGGATAAATTTGTGGTCGTGTTCATTGATGACATTCTGGTGTATTCTAAGAGCCCAGAAGAACATGCACAGCATTTGCGGATTGTATTAGAACTTTTGAGAAGCGAACAATTGTACGCCAAACTTTCTAAGTGTGAATTCTGGCTAAAGGAAGTAATGTTCCTCGGCCATGTGGTATCAGCTAAAGGAGTCCGAGTGGATCCTCAGAAGATCGAAGCAATTATGGATTGGAAGCCTCCAAAGAACGTGAAAGAAGTTCGAAGCTTCTTAGGACTTGCTGGATATTATCGTCGATTCGTGGAAGGGTGTTCTAAAATCTCCCGCCCACTTACCCGACTCCTGCAGAAGACTCAAAAGTTTGAGTGGAACGAGTCGTGTCAGACTAGTTTTGATGAATTGAAGAGGAGATTGACGACAGCACCAATTTTATCACTTCCACAGGGTACTGGAGGATTCATAGTTTACAGTGATGCTTCGAACCAAGGACTCGGATGCGTATTGATGCAGAATGATAAGGTGATCGCTTATGCTTCACGACAGCTGAAACCTTATGAAGTGAATTACCCAACACATGATTTAGAGCTAGCAGCAGTAGTTTTTGCTTTGAAGATCTGGAGACATTACCTGTACGGGACTCACTGTCAGATCTTTACTGATCACAAGAGTCTCAAATACATCTTCAGTCAGAAAGAGCTGAACATGCGGCAAAGAAGATGGTTAGAACTGATTAAGGACTACGACTTGGAGATTTTGTATCATCCAGGCAAAGCGAATGTAGTGGCAGATGCACTTAGCTGCAAGCCTGTTTCTATTCAGATACTGGATACTCTGACCTCCCAACTTAGCCTTCAACGAGAGATGATTAGAGAAGGAATTGAAGTGTGGTTACAAAGAGTCCAAGGACAACTGTGTGTGATGGAAGTAACTTCGTCATTAACCGAAGAAATCAAATCTAGACAGGCAGATGATTCTCTGATGATTCGGTTACGTGATGAAGTGATCAAAGGAAAGGCACCCGGATTCCTAATTCATGATGATGGAGTTTTGAGATTTTAGAACCGACTCTGCATTCCTGATATCGATGTTCTGAAATAGACGATTATGAAGGAAGCTCACAGCTCGCCCTATTCTATCCACCCGGGCACCAGTAAGATTTATAAGGACTTGAAACAGAATTTCTGGTGGGGCAACATGAAGAAAGATGTAGCGGACTATGTTTCGAAATGCTTGACTTGTCAGTAGGTTAAGATCGAGCATCAACGACCTGCCGGAATGTTGAAGCCGCTTTCGATTCCTGAATGGAAGTGGTAGGACATATCAATGGACTTTATCACTGGCATGCCAAGAAGCAAGATAGGAATGAACATGATTTGGGTGATAGTTGATCGTCTAATCAAATCAGCTCATTTCCCAGGCATTAAGGACACGTGGGGACCAGAGAGGTTGGCGCGAGTATTTATTTCAGAGATAGTTCGACTGCATGGTACGCCGAAGACCATTATTTCTGATCGAGACGGCCATTTTGTGTCTCACTTTTGGAAAGCAGTTCATAAGGCCTTGGGGACCGAATTGAACTTCAGTACAGCTTATCACCGGCAGACTGACAGACAATCCGAGAGGACCATTCAAACAGTGGAAGACATGCTAAGGGCTTGTGCCTTAGATTGGTCAACTGATTGGGAAATTCATCTACCATTGATTGAATTTACATATAATAATAGTTGGCATGCTTCCATTACGATGGCACCATTTGAGGCATTATACGGGAGAAGATGCAGATCGCCCCTATACTGGGACAATTCATCAGACTTGATCGGGACAGAACCAGAGTTGATCGTATAGACTCGAGAGAAGATAGCCTTAATTCGTGAAAGACTGTTGACCGCCCAGAGTCGACAAAAATCTTATGCAGACGCTAGGTTAATGGTATAGTTGAGTGATTCATCACAAGATCATCACGAAATCATTATCAAGGTGAATTAAACATCTCTGAACTTTAACCTTACGTTGATATAATTCAAGGTTCAACCGAATCCGATGAAAAACCTAAGTTCATCTAGTTCAAAATATTCCTTAGCATGATAGTTTGATTCAATATAATGATAACAATTGTAAAAATCAACCTATCTAAAATGAAACTAAGGATTATCATTGTCCTAGTGATGTTCCAGCAAGGAGAGTGTGTTTCTAGTAAACATGATTACCATCATTTAAAACATCAAGAACACATCATGTCAAACCCTTAATCACCATATTCATCATTAAGTTGTTAAAAGCTTAACTACAAACATGTTTAGCTTGATTAATTCAACATTAGGTGAAGTATACTTTATCACTTACAGTATAACTATAAAATTATAGGGTGAAATCGTATAACATACCTTCAGAAATGAAGAACAATACACCAAAACCACAAGAACACACTCTAAGCTTCAAGAATGACTCCAAACTTCCAATCAACAAGCTCCAAATCAAGATGCAAAGCTCAAACACAAGTTGGAAGAAGGTAGAATTGGTCTAGGGAGGCAGGGGGATGATTATAGGGGTGAAAAATCAGAGTTTGGACTTTCAAAATGAAAGACACAAGTTGTCTTTTTATAACAGCATAGTTCGTTACGTACGTTATCACATGTAGATAACGTACGTTAACCACTTTACGTACGCTACATAAAAAGTGTTACGTACGTAATCTACTACCACACGCTACTGAACTAAAATACGAACATCATTACGTACGTTATGGCTTGGAGCATTACGTACGTAATGTAGGTCAATTAGGTTGCCTCAAAAAGATCAGATATTCGAATCACGCTTGACCCCACACGCCGAAAGTTGAGATCGGATAAGACTACAAGCATTACGTACGTAAATAGCACTTCCTTACGTACGTAAAACCAACAAGATAGCGTACGTTATGCTAAAGGGTTAGCGTACGTTAAACACAAAATTATTAGCCCAAAAATGCACTTATCTATACAACGTCGAGAAATCAATCATAGTGCAAATGATAGCTATATTTAAATCTATTATGATATATTCCAACATCAATAGACATTAAACAAATACAACAAGACTACAATGGTATTGAATTATCCGAATAATACAACAATAGGTAAGAATTCCGTCGGATATTACACCAAAATCTTAATATATAGACTCCGATAAAAACTCCTTTTCCATATATGACTCAAAACGTCGACCATTAACCCATCCTGGATCGCCTCAACCATGTTATGACAAAACATTGAATAATCAATAGATCAAACACAACGAAAGACTACCCGAGAAGTTTCATTTGAATAAGTAAACCAAAACCCCGAAAGACACTAATAAAATAGATAAATGATTGGTAAAGTGTTTTACAAATCTCGAAAGTTTTAGGAAACAGAAAAGCCTTTTAAAACATTAGGGTCTCAGCCCGATCCCGTTCCACAATACAAGAAGTTTATAAGGTAGAAAACCCTCCTGGGCCTCAAGTCCTGAGTTATAAAACTATTTCAAAATCGATTGGGTCTCGGCCCAAAAAATTATTTTCCGTAAAACATCCGTGAAACATTCATTTTGAAAAGTATCATTTTCAAATGCTCAAAAACAGTTTCATATATCTCAAAATGAACTACCATGACTACATGTTCTTCTCAACAATCCACAGTCTTTCTCCTGAATACACAACTTTGTTCCAAAATTTAACCGACATATTGATTTCCAAAATCATAACTTCTCAAGATCATCAATCCTGTCCCAACTCTGTCACCTCATACTGTGACGCATAATATCTTTCTGAATCACAAAACATATCAACTTAGAACGAAAATAAATCTCAATGTAATTCAAAAATCCAAATACTTAAAGATCGTGAAGCTGACGATTCCCCGTGATGCTGGCACATGTCTCAACTCTAGAAAATACTCGACATAGATATTTCCAAAACACACGTTTTGCAAAATCAGTTCAACTCGAGAACATAACATATCTCTTTCCAGAGAATCACGTTAACACCATTTGGAAAAGTTTACAACAACCCCAGTACCACACTGGTAAATCACATAACGCACAAGCCCGAGTGAACAAAAAAAAACCAAGGCTCTAATATTCGTCAATCGACAAATCGAATGATGTGATAAAAACACGACTCGACTTGACCCGACTGCCTAGGTTTTCTCAATCTATGCTCCAATACCATATTCTGTAACACCCCCAAGTCATCCGGGAATATTACAGCGCCATGGGCCCCGGAACGGAACCCACAAGGCTGAAGGAAATTTTCACAAACATTTACAAACGCCCAAGAGGCTAACGACGGTACTATATTTAAAAACATTCGAAGACTTAATTAAATCCGTTTATCAAAACCGTCGTAAAATCTCATTTGAAACCACAAGGCCCGAAATGCCAAAACTCAACAGTTTAAAAACATACATTAAGCTATTGCTTACACATACCGATAAAATAGCAGCGGAATGCAACAACTGATCAGGAAACTCAATTCACAAATACATGCCCTGGCCAGTATCCTCCGGGAAGCTCATCTCTCCACGACCACTACAAGCTTGATATTCCAAGAACCTAAAAAGAAAGCCCACGACGGGGTCAGCCATAATACTCAACAATGATAACGGTCACATCATGTCAATAATTACATATCAATGAGATACTAAGTAAGAATACTACCGGTGTAATCTTACCGTCATAACATTACCAAAATTCACATCTCGTATCCTCAACAACACGATAAGCTCATACCTAAATATCTGAACTGTATTTCACACAATGCCCAAGGTTCTCAAAACATCATCATAACTCACTGTTATGAAATCTACTAACTCTGTCCAATTCAATCCATCGGATATCATTATCAAATCCCAACACGAAAACCGATTGTCCATCAAAGACAAATATCAGGGAAATATGGAACATACCTCAAGATATGAAATGCCACGACAATTACGTCAGTCCAATCCGAGATCAGATCAATACCATATACGGACATGGTCCTAACACAAGACCTACAAATGCATACTCACATGACGACATCAATATGCCCACGATAACAACAACAATGTATACTTATGGATAACCCATAATATACGTATGCACAACAACAACACATGATAATCCAACGATCCAGCGCACACAGCTATAGATTCCCATGATGATCCCGTCGGACCAACGCATGGTGGAAATACTTGTCCAGCGATCCAGCGTACACAACTATAGATTTCCATGATGATCCCGTCGGACCAACGCATGGTGGACATACGACAACAATGCACAAATGCATATTAACAACAATACACAAATACATGACAACAACAATACACGAATGTATCACAACATGATCGATACAAATGACAAAAATGATTAGAGTACTTGTCCCGAGTCCTCCGAGAGCGATCTCAATGTCAAAAACCATCACTGGCGATTATCCTCCATATTCGACGGTCCAAAATGTCACGGACTGTAGATAATTCATATCTTCGTCTTTATCACAATGTATCTTCGATACCCAAGTATACCAATAACAAAAGTAAATCATATACATTATGACTTAAATTCCCAAAATCCGAAAACAACTTACAATCCCAAATCTACTGTGTTCACAATATAATCATTGTTGTACGAATTATAAACGAATGAAATCGAAACCGTTCATTAAATATTATAAACTGTGCAAGTACTAACTTGCCTCGATAATTGATGCCGAAAGTTCCGACGAATATGGCTCCCCCGATCGATCCATTGAAATCCAAACCTTTAATATAAATACATAATAGATGACTTAATAAAAGGGTCCAATTTAATATTTTATAATTTCGATGTAATTAGTCAGCTAATATATTACCTCAGTTGCGCCCCTTAATTAAATGATTGGATCAAATGACTAACGATAATCAACCCGGATCCACAACTCGATTATTGCTCCGAACACAAACTCCACTCCGAACTCAGGCTCACTCCATAGGTCCAAATACATTCAACCGCCCGTGGACCAAATTATCAAAAACTTCATCTACGCCTAATGTTCTCCCCGTCCATAATCCCAACACAAACACATACACGCAACCATGACTACACACACACACACATATATATATATATATACAAAACACACACACTGTAAAAGTCTAAACACACACACACACCTGTTATATATATATATATATATATATATATATATATATATATTAACACTCACAAACACGGAAACTCTCACACACACACACACGCCTGTTATATATATATATATATTAACACACACACACACACACATTAACACATATAAACACAATTATACACACACATGCAGGACTGCACACACATATACTATCTATATAATATATATATATATATATATACATACACACACAACGCACACACAGTCACACACAACTCGCAGCTCGGTTAGTCATCGGAAATCATATCTCATATCCTCCGCCACTCAACACTCCAGCTCGACCACCCACAAGGCACCACAGGTCGCCGGAAAACCGCCATGGTCAACTACCGGTCGAACCATTGAAACCATCCTCGTCGGTCAACCCTCACCCCGAACCATGTATCGGTCTCTAGATCTAGAAGCAAAGGTCGCCAAAAATCTAAACCAAACTCCGACCACCTTACGTCGGAAACCCCATCGGCCGGACAGCAACTCTCCGCCTACCTGAGCATCCTTAGCCACGTAAAAATGTCCGGCATGAATAACTCATGTTTTCCATCCAGTGCAAGAAGGAACGCAGCCGCCGATCGATCGTCGACGCCAAATCATCCCCGCCGCACCTGCAATTTGTGCCGCCCAGATGGATAGTGATCTACCTGCTAACGGTCCAACCAAGATCGCGAGTCCAGGAGTGTCGTCCACCACCTCGAGCTTCCTCCTCCCGTCGCTCCTCTCCCGATCAGAAGTTACCGCCAATGGAGAAGAAGAAGAAGAAGAAGAAGAATGGAGAGTAGGGAGAGAGAGAGAGAGAGAGAGAGAGAGAGAGAGAGAGAGAATTACGTGAATGAGAGAAGAGAGAGAAAAGAGAGTTGAAATAAAATTGTGTTTAAAAATCAACTTGGAGATTATTTAAAATAGGTAGTGGGACATAATGTCAAATTATGTCTTATTCAATTAAAAACGGATAAATTATGGATCTGTTATTCATTCTTCTAACTTGATTAACCGATTATTTCATACTGCATCCGATAAAACCAATAACCTATCAATATTCTAGTCTAATATCTCAAGAGTCCGGATAATTTCTCTAATTCTCATTGAATAATTTATCAAATAATACAACGTTGGCCACCGTCATATTCTTACCAATAATTATTCCACGGTATTAGAAAATACTACCCGACATATTACTCTCATTTACTCAATATTACATCCAGAACCAAAATTAAATATTCATATTACCAGTATTCCAACAAGGTCACGATAAAATATTATTCTAAAATTCAGGATATCACAGTATAAACATGAATATTTTGAAATGTTCAAAATATTCCAGAATGAAGTACAGAATCAACTTGGCAAGACAATTAAAGCCCTTCGATCGGATCGAGGTGGCGAATACTCGAGCCAAGAATTCGATGGTCATCTTAGGAGTTGTGGAATTGTTTCACAACTTACTCCTCCCGAAACAACTCAGCATAACGGAGTGTCCGAGAGGAGGAATCGAACTTTATTAGATATGGTGTGATCCATGATGAGTCGAACAGAGCTTCCGTTATATTTTGGGGCCACGCCTTAGCAACAGCAGCATTCACCCTTAACCGTGTTCCATCTAAAGCAGTTTAAAAGACACCATTTGAGAAATAGACTAGTACGAGACCAAACTTGTCTTTTCTAAAGATCTGGGGTTGCGAAGCGTTCGTAATACGCCAAGTGTTTCAGAAATTGGCAGATAGATCTAAAAGATGTTTATTTGTGGGGTATCCTAAGGAAACTAAAGGATATTACTTTTATAAGCCCGCTGAGAACAAAATGTTTGTTGCTCGAAATGCTGTATTCGTAGAAAGGGAATTTATTTCCAAAAGAGACAGTGGGAGAAGAGTAATTCTCGAGGAAACTCGAGAACCACAAGAAAACATTGCTTCGCCGATGGAAATCAAACAGGCTCAACAATCAGTTGAAGAGCCCGTTCAAAGTACACAAGTCCCTCGCAGATCTGATAGGATACGACATGAACCTGAGAGATATGGTTATCTCGTAACAGAGGATGATGACACATCTCTCATAGATGATGATCCTAGTAGCTATACAGAAGCTGCTTCAGGACCAGAGTCCGAAGAATAGCTAGAAGCCATGAAGTCAGAGATGCAGTCAATGTATGACAATCAAATTTGGAACTTGATAGATCCACATGAGGGTGTTAAAACCATTGGGTGCAAATGAGTCTATAAAAAGAAGAAAGGCATGGATGATAATCTGCAAGACTTTAAAGATAGACTAGTGGCAAAAGGTCATAGACAGATTCATGGTGTTGACTATGATGAGACTTTTTCGCCAGTAGTCATGCTTAAATCAATTAGAATTTTATTTGCCATTGCCGCATACTATGATTATGAAATATGGCAAATGGATGTCAAAACAGCATTCCTTAATGGAAACTTACTCGAGGATGTGTACATGACACAACCTGAAGGTTTTGTTCATCCATAAAATTCTAAAAAGGTTTGCAAGCTTCAAAGATATATTTATGGGTTGAAGCAAGCTTCTCGGAGCTAGAATCTTCGTTTTGATGAAACTGTCAAAGAGTTTGGGTTCATTAAAAATGAAGATGAACCATCTCTGTACAAGAAGGTTAGTGGGAGCATAGTTTTTTTCTTAGTCTTATATGTAGATGACATATTACTCATTGGAAATGACATTCCCACCTTGCAGATAGTCAAGACTTGGTTGGGAATTTGTTTCTCAATGAAAGACTTAGGAGAAGTTGCTTATATTCTTGGGATAAAGATATATAGAGATAGATCAAAGAGATTGATTGGTCTGAGTCAATGTACCTACATTAATAAAATACTGAAGAGGTTCAATATGCATGACTCTAAGAGAGGACTCTTGCCAATGTCACATGACATTCATCTGAGTGAGACTCAGAGTCCTTCGACTCCTGATGAGCGAGACCGCATGAGCAAATACCATACGATTCGACCATTAGATCGATCATGTATGCCATGATTTGTACTCGACCAGATGTATCGTTTACCCTTAGTATGACAAGTCGATACCAATCGAATCCAGGTGAAAGTCACTGGACAGCAGTAAAAACCATCCTAAAGTACTTGAGAAGAACTAAGAATGATTTCCCAGTTTATGGAGGGGTGGGAAACGAGCTGGCTGTAAATGGTTACGCCGATGCAAGTTTTGAAACCGATAGAGACGATTTTAAATCGCAAACTGGTTATG
Organism: Orobanche coerulescens; assembly: GCA_033398695.1. Taxonomy (NCBI): domain Eukaryota; kingdom Viridiplantae; phylum Streptophyta; class Magnoliopsida; order Lamiales; family Orobanchaceae; genus Orobanche; species Orobanche coerulescens. Next base: position 131,214,547 of record CM065804.1, on the reverse strand, counting down.
TGTTTGTATTGAATGGAGGTGCTGTGAGTTGGAAGAGTTCCAAGCAAAGCACGGTTGCTGATTCTGTTACAGAAGCTGAGTACCTGGCAGCATTGGATGCAGCTAAGAAAGCCGTATGGATTAAGAAGTTCGTTATCGAACTAGGAGTGGTGCCGACCATCCAGGGTCCCATAAGCCTTTATCGTGATAATAATGGCGCTATTGCACAAGTAAAGAGCCTAGGTCCCATCATAATTCCAAACATATACTCAGAAAATATCACCAAGTCAGAGAGATCATCAGACGAGGAGATATTACAATATGCAAAGTAGCAACGGAAGAGAATGTTGCAGATCAACTTACCAAGCCTCTCTCACAAGGAAAGCATGTTGAGCATGCTAGAGCGATAGGATTAAAAGTCATGAATGAATGGTCCTAGTGCAAGTGGGAGATTGTTGGGAATAGTGCACTAGGACATTCGATGTGCCTAGATTTGTAATTGTCACATTTAAATAAAGTTGTTTGATATCATTTATTTCTCTTTGATTATTATAATGTGTGCATGTTTTAATATTATAATAATCGAATAATAGTTATTCACGAATAATAATATTATTCAAATGTCCCTGGTACAATTGCGTTGAGTAGAGACTCAAGTGATTAATATACTAGTATAAGTTTGATTGATAATCATCGGATGATTATGTGTATGGTACGGATCAATCTTATGGGTATTGATTGGAGGACTAATACTGGACAGACCTGCATTGAGATCACTGCATGGAAATGTCATAAGTGAATCTCAATATAACATTATGTCAATAAATCCTTGAACCTGAGATTATCATAGAGTCTAACATGATAACTGCTATGCCTTGACGTAATCCAACGTCATCTGAAACATGGTGATCATAAAGGTTAGCGATCGGGATTAGTGGGAGTCATGTATAGGGCAATGAATAGTCAAGATGGGGATTTGTCCCTTTCTTTAGAGCGAGAGATATCTGCTGGGCCCCTCGATAAGTAGGACTGAAGGAAATGCATGGCCATGCTCAAATGAAGGGTCATTTTATTCAATCAGTCTACTTAAGATCGAGAAAGCATTTAAACATAAATAAGTATGACAAACTCCATGACTTAGTTCAAATATGATATCGCGTGACAAAGGGATTTGACACGTTAAAAGATTTGATGGACTATTAACTTATATTATTTGGGTAATCATAATGTCTTGCTAGAGGCCGCTTATGATTTATTATTTAATAAGGTATTAAATAATTGCCAACATAATATAAGCCTTTTGGGTCGCATGTACGATAATTATAGACAAGTAGGAATAAATATCAACTGGTAATAATAAATATAATATTGGATAGTATATTTATGAGGAGATTAAATAATAAGTAGTATATATAATATTGGATATTATATGTATTGTATTATTTAAGAACTTGAGGGGTAACTAAGCAAGTACTAGATTCTTGAATCTAGGGTTACTTAGTATAAATAGGGAGTATATGACAAGGAGTTGTCATAAGAAAACAAAAGATAAAAATCGCCCCCCCAAGAAGAAAGAATAAATCGGCTTCTTCCTCTTACAGTAGGAGAACGACGTCGGTCATCTGATCTTCTTCCATTGGTTGATCTTGATCGATAGTACAATCCTTATAGTAAGGAATTTGTGTTGTACAATTTATCAATATTATTCGTAAGGATCTAATAATCCGGCTTGTGGAATTATTCGTGTGTGGATAAGCCAAAGAGGAATGAGATATTCATCTGCTTCTAGTCTAGATTTGTTCGTCGGATTAAGGTAATTTGATTAACCCTTTAATCAAAAAATTAAATTACTGCATGAGATCCTAAATTGGGTTTTCTTATTATTTCTTACGCTGCGTTTTACTCTTGATTTATGTATTCGATGCATAGAAAACACAACATATACGATCGCAATACCTCTCTCCAATACCACTATTAGGATTCGCACACCAAAAAAAAAATGAAGGCGCAGCGGAAACGAAAAAATGAAGTGCAATATGAATCCCTGAAGAGGATCGATTCAAGCTATGTATATACGAATATAAAACGAACAAAGAGGAAGATACGATATCATACCCTTGTAGTCCGTTGATTTAATCGTTGAGAAGATGATGTCCCTTACGAATCCAATCCGCAACAAGCTCTTGGATGGTCCAACGCCGAAAATACCGCGTCTCTACTTGCCATGCGCCGGAGAAACAATCGGAACGACTTCACCTTATTATCCTCCAAGGATACGGATAGAACAAGTGTAATACCCGTGATTTCGATTTCCGGTAATTTCTTTTTTTTCGGCGGAAGTCCGTTTTGACGACTCTCTCCTGACCGTTTCATTATTCTGAGAATGATTAATTCTGCACTTTTTGTCATCCGAGCTCGTTTCGGTGTCGTTTTGTTGAGTTCCATGCTTTTTAGCGGTTTTTCCGCACTTGAGTTCGATTCTTGCGAATCTCGTCCGAAATGGTTGTTTCGACTTTCTCGTAAGTTCATTTAATGTTATTATTCATGTTTCAAGTTTCGGCTTGGTGTTTCGATCATGTATCATGTATTTCGGACGTTTTGGGCCATTTTCGTAATTTCCCAAAGTTTGGGGTAATTACTTTCCGTTGTCGAATTTCGAGCCTTCGGGTGGTCGGAATCGTATGTTCTCTTAGTTCTCGAGTTCGTCTTTGCGAGTAATTCGTAACCGTATCTTCGATTTATATTCAAGTTTGGGTTTCAGGGTCGTTCGGGCCGTTGGGCCTGTGCAGATCGCCGAGTTACTACGGTAGTGATCGGCAGTTACGTACGTAAGGCCCTGGCCGGTTACATACGTAACGGGCCGGCAGTTTTGGGGCAGTGACTCGTTTACGTACGTAAGCCTTGGCCGGTTCCGTACGTAACTACGGCAAATCACTTATTTAAGGCCAGCAGACGTTTTCTTCAGCCATTTTCACTCGGTTTTCCTTCTCTTCCGCGGCTGGAGGTGTTGGAATCATGGAAGGATGTTGTTAGACAATCAATCCATGAAGTCTTGGAGTTCATATTATCAATCATCCATCCTATAACATCCTCCGATCTACCGAATCAGGTCAGATTTCCTAGAAATCTAGTTTTGGGTAATTTGGGTGTTTTGGTTGTTTTCATCCGTTTTAATCTGATTTAACTTAGTATTGTGATGTATGATGATTATTTAGATGTTTTATATCTTTTCCCTTGTTATTCCATGGTTGGATCGTATCGATTAGTTGTTTTGGTCGAGTTCTTGATTGACGCCTTGAAGGTGTCCGGTAGAATGTCATAGAGGGGTTTTCGGGCGTTCTACGATTATCCTTCCTCGTATGATTGTTGATTTATGGATTATATGTTGTTAGGGTCGAGTTTCTTGCGAAGAAACCGTGTTGAACCCTTCCGTTCGTTGTCATCTTCCTTTTCGTTAGCATCGGGCGTTCCGAAGCTTTCCGGTTGAGCCGTGTTCGTCGGAATACTTGCGTGCCGATTTCGAGGCAAGTATCTTGTCCATATAATTCTTGTTTTATGGATATGATAATTAGTGATCGTCTCTATGTGTTTATTTGATCGCTTGATTTGAACTTTCAAAAGATTCGGTTTAGCCTTGTTAAAGGCTTGCTTTCAAAACGCGTGTGTTTTGTGAATGGTGTGGTTTGAGAATGACTATGTGAACTCTATGGATATATTTGGTGTTGATGTTGCACTTGGTATTGCGTGTGGACGTATATTATTTCATTTCGGTGCGTTGTGGTTTGACGTGGTGTTTTGCTAAGTGTTGATGCCTCTGGATGAATTATTTGGATATCTTTGTTGCATTGTGCTATGTGTGTGATTGTGTGAATGTGGGCGGGGCCTACGGTGGCACATGGCATGTGATCATGTGGCCAGGATGCAACAAGCGATTGATCCAACCGTGAGAGCCTAAGAAAAACTACGGTGGCACATGGCATGTGATCATGTGGCCAGGATGCAACAAGTGATTGATCCAACCGTGAGCGCCAAAGTTAATCTACGGTGGCACATGGCATGCGATCATGTGGCCAGGATGCAACAAGTGATTGATCCAACCGTGAGATGTTGTGATTTGTTTAGCTAGCCAGCTCGGGAGGGTCCTTCGAGGCCTCGGGCGGGATCAATGGTATTACCCTGTTCCCAAGGCGATGCATGTGTGTGATTTGTTTCGCTAGCCAGCTCGGGAGGGTACTTCGAGGCCTCGGGTGGGATGTCTGTGGTGGCGTCCCGGTCCTAGGCGATGCGCGTGCGTGATTATATTTCATTGATTTTATGTCCGTTGAGGACACGTGATGTTGGGTTCTGACCCTGTAAATTGTTGGTGGTTTCCTATTTGCGAAAACAAAACCTTTGGGCTGTGACCCTGTTGATTTTGGAAAGACAAGGATTTGATAATCCTAAATTGTTTTCTATTAAAACTCCCGAGGGTATTTTAAACCATTTTGCAAACCGTTCTCGTTAATTGTGATCTTTCGGATTTGGAAAGTTTTACTCAAACTCTTGCCTTGGGAAGTATTCGTTTCATTGTATTTGAATCTTTGAGGATTCCCGGTTATTGTTATTCTTGGAACTTGAATTATATGGCTCGTATTTGCACTTTGTATTTGCACTAGCAAAACAGTGGAATTTTGCTAACCCCCGAGTATTCGGGGGGTGGATGTCTCAGATTGCATTCGTGTTTTGGAGCAGAGCACAGGGTCGGCGTGAAGGATGATGAAAGATGAACGATACTAATCGCACGAGGACCCGTTGATGTCGTATTGGTTTAGTTGTATTTTATTTCACGCAAGATTTTCCCCGTTACGGAGCATTTTCAGATTCGACCCCTGCGTGGGCATGTAATGTGTTAGAGTTGTATGTTTTTATTGAAAGGCCAAATCGGTCTACTGAGTTTTTTTAGCCTTAAAGGCATTGTCGAGTTGTTCGTTTGTTGTTACCAGCCTGGTAGATCCTTGAGGAAAGGTTCTACGGCGTGTAATATCCCTGAGCGGATTGGGGGTGTTACATAAATGGTATCGGAGCTTAGGTTGTGGAAACCTAGGCTGTCGGGTCAGTGGTGTCTGTTGAGTTTTGTCTCGTCGGATTTTGTCTGACTGAGTTGTGTCGCGACGCGTCGTCTGAGTTGGTTTGTCGTGATTAGTATCGTGGGGCGATCATCATCTTCGTGCGACCTGTGGATGTAAGTCTCCCTTCTTTGTGTTGTGGCTCGTGTGACACGAGCTATTTTTATGATTATTTGTTAACTGATGGAATCCTCTTATGGATTTTGATTTCGTGATATGTGGTTATTTGACTCTCATATTTCGTTCGTATGAGGAGTATTGTTGCTGGACTGTGCATGTCGAATTGTATTTCTTTTATCCGCTGTGTGAGTCCTTTTGTAATGGCTTTCGGTATTTTACCGACTGAGTTTTATTTCGAAAACCGATTCCTTAATCGAATTTTTGGCATTATGGCCTTGATCGTTTTGACGAAATTCTTATGACGGTATTTAGTACTTTGTAAATGGCTTTTGTGAGTTTTTGAAATATTACCGTCATCGGCCTTTTTGGCATTTTTGTAAATGGTTTTATCCTGGTGGGTTCCGGCGCGGGACCCACGGCGCTATAATGTTCCGTGTAATTACCTGAAATTTTTGGGCATTCTAGCCCATTGAATTATCTTTGAAAACCTTGAGTATCTTAGAAAATAAATTTCGAGACGTACTTTTAAAATGAATTATTTTCTCGTGGTACATCCAAGGTGCCACAATATATTTCAAAATTCTTCTACCTCGAGGACCAAAAAGTTTTGAGATATTTTCAATGTTTTAAAAACATTTTTACTTAGACCTGAGGGTCGAATATTCTGAATGTTTTTTTACTAAGAGAAAGTGTCCTCATTTTTATCAAATGCGAAATGGTTCTCCAAAGTCTCGATAACGATGTTTCATGTTTGTACTTTTTTTTCAAAGGTGATACTCAAGATCAACCGGTGTTTTTTTTTGAAATTATTTTCAAAAGGTGGTTTTCGTTTTTAAAACCCATCATTTCCTGCTTGTGGTCGGAGAAGGTGTGTATGATGTTGGTATTGTTGTTAGGGTGTTAGCCCTCTGAATTGTGATTGAATTGGTGGTGTGAACGTTGAGTCGTTCGCCACGCATATGTTTTGTTAGCCCGTTGTGGGAGGTGTGATGATGATCTTTAATGTTGTCATTTCGTGGTGGCTTGCGTGTTATCGCACCTGTGTGAGCTGTTAAAGCTTGGATTTTTGTGCGTTTATGCACATTGGTGATTGTTTCATGATGTTTATGATTGTGTGTTGGCTATCGTTCGGGCCGTTGTAATCATCGAACGATGCCGTCATTGTTGTGATTTTTGTATGCGTTGATATGTTATGCTGAGTTGGCATCTCCGGTATGTTGTTTTGCGGTGTTAGTTCCATTGTATCTAGCATTTGTATATTCGGTATGCCGAGCCGAGGTGTTTCAACCGTGGTGTGCCGGGGACATGCACGTACCAATTGTCCTTCTCGTCAGTAACGCATTTCAAGTGTGGACCCGAGATACACATGATCCGGCCATGAGTTGGGTTCCGAGTCTTTCGGGCGTGAACTTCAAGACAAATATCGGGATCGACTACGAGAGGCCCATGGGAGATTTTTCTGTTTTGCTTTTTGTGTTGTTACCTTGTTTCCATTGTTGTGAGTTGCGGGGACGACATTTCTTTTATAAGAGGTCGAATATAATACCCGTATTATTTTTGGACTTCTGCACTCCTCTTTCTCAGGTCTATCGACTCGCTCGTGTTCGTTGATACTTTCTGAACTTGTTCTGTATTTCGGTTTCATCGTTCGAACGAGCTGTGATCTTGTTTTGGGTCGATCTGGTTATCGCTGTGACTTTTCCGAGTTCGGTTCGATTCTTGTGAACCTTGTTCGGAAATAACATTTTTTTTTTCTTTTTTCGGTTCTACTAGTTCTTTTATTGGAAGTGGATCGGATTTTGAACTTCTGTATTTTCGACTCTGTCGACTCGTTTATGTTCCTTAACATATTCTAAGCTTGCCCTATCCCTTGCTTTTATTAATCGAACGAGTGTGGTGTTTCGAAATTACTCGTTTGTCGTTGTGATTTTTCAATTGCTATTTCCTTTCATGTGGATCTTATGAGAATCACATCTTGTTGTTTTCACCGGATCAAATATTGTCTCGAGCCGAGGCGTGAAACTGGGAGTTGTTGTTTGAATTTTATTGTTCTTCGTGATTCGAACATGATTGTTCGATTTTTGTTGTCTCGACCATTGTGGTTCGATCGTTTGATTGTTCGGTTTTTGTTGATCTCGTTTCGTGATTGTTGAGCATTCAGACTCCTTCCTAATTTCCTTATATTCGGGAAATTTGTCTCGTTTTCGATCTTCCAACCCTTGGGCGGTGGAATTCCGTATTTCTTCAGCGATTGGCTCGCGTTTTGATTGATGTACCGTTGGGGTGGTCAATCATATTGATTTTCGTTCGTTGTGTTTTGTGATTGTTCGGATAATCGACTTGGTTGTATTATCTGTTTGATGACGCTTGTCACTTGTTGGTTTTATTATGTCTCTATCGGTGGCGTTGTGTTGGTCGTCGTGGAGCGTGTTTTCACGCCGTATGTTCCTTTGCGTTTCTTGCAGCGTTTCGCCGTCGGGCGCGAGTTTTCGGTTTTTGGATATCTCGTCGAGTTTTCCTGACAGTGGATATTGCTTCTCCCTACTTATTTTAAGTTTCGGGACGAAACTTCTTTTAAGGAGGGTAGAATGTAATACCCGTGATCTCGATTTCCAGTAATTTCTTTTTTTTCGGCGGAAGTCCGTTTTGACGACTTGCTCATGACCGTTTCGTTATTCTGAGAATGATTAATTCTGCACTTTTTGTCATCCGAGCTCGTTTCGGTGTCGTTTTGTTGAGTTCCGTGCTTTTTAGCGGTTTTTCCGCACTTGAGTTCGATTCTTGCGAATCTCGTCCGAAACTGTTGTTTCGACTTTCTCGTAAGTTCATTTAATGTTATTATTCATGTTGCAAGTTTCGGCTTGGTGTTTCGATCATGTATCGTGTATTTCAGACGTTTTGGGCCATTTTCGTAATTTCCCAAAGTTTGGGGTAATTACTTTCCATTGTCGAATTTCGAGCCTTCGGGTGGTCGGAATCGTGTGTTCTCTTACTGCTCGAGTTCGTCTTTGCGAGTACTTCGTAACCGTATCTTCGATTCATATTCAGGTTCGGGTTTCGGGGTCGTTAGGGCCGTCGTTCGGGCCTAGGCCGGCACTGGTCGAATTACGACCGGTAGTGATCGGCAGTTACGTACGTAAGGCCGGTTATGTACGTAAGGCCCTGGCCGGTTACGTACGTAATGGGCCGGCAGTTTTGGGGCAGTGACTCGGTTACGTACGTAAGCCTTGGCCGGTTACGTACGTAACCCGGCCGACAGTCAGCCTATTTAAGGCCAGCAGACGTTTTCTTTCTCTTCCGCGGCTGGAGGTGTTGGAATCATGGAAGGATGTTGTTAGACAATCAATCCATGAAGTCTTGGAGTTCATATCATCAATCATCCATCCTATAACATCTTCCGATCTACCGAATCAGGTCAGATTTCCTAGAAATCTAGTTTTGGGGAATTTGGGTGTTTTGGTTGTTTTCATACGTTTTAATCTGATTTAACTTAGGATTGTGATGGATTGATGATTATTTAGATGTTTTATATCTTTTTCCCTTGTTATTCCATGGTTGGATCGTATCGATTCGTTGTTTTGGTCGAGTTCTTGATCGACGCCTTGAAGGTGTCTGGTAGAATGTCATAGAGGGGTTTTCGGGCGTTCTACGATTATCCTTCCTCGTATGATTGTTGATTTATGGATTATATGTTGTTAGGGTCGAGTTTCTTTCGAAGAAACCGTGTTGAACCCTTCCGTTCGTTGTCATATTCCTTTTCGTTAGCATCGGGCGTTCCGAAGCTTTCCGGTTGAGCCGTGTTCGTCGGAATACTTGCGTGCCGATTTCGAGGCAAGTACCTTGTCCATATAATTCTTGTTTTATGGATATGATAATTAGTGATCGTCTCTATGTGTTTATTTGATCGTTTGATTTGAACTTTCAAAAGATTCGGTTTAGCCTTGTTAAAGGCTTGCTTTCAAAACGCGTGTGTTTTGTGAATGGTGTGGTTTGAGAATGACTATGTGAACTCTATGGATATGTTTGGTGTTGATGTTGCACTTGGTATTGCGTGTGGACGTATATTATTTCATTTCGGTGCATTGTGGTTTGACGTGGTGTTTTGCTAAGTGTTGATGCCTCTGGATGAATTATTTGGATATCTTTGTTGCATTGTGCTATGTGTGTGATTGTGTGAATGTGGGCGGGGCCTACGGTGGCACATGGCATGTGATCATGTGGCCAGGATGCAACAAGTGATTGATCCAACCGTGAGAGCCTAAGAAAAACTACGGTGGCACATGGCATGTGATCATGTGGCCAAGATGCAACAAGTGATTGATCCAACCGTGAGCACCAAAGTTAATCTACGGTGGCACATGGCATGCGATCATGTGGCCAGGATGCAACAAGTGATTGATCCAACCGTGAGATGTTGTGATTTGTTTAGCTAGCCAGCTCGGGAGGGTCCTTCGAGGCCTCGGGCGGGATCAATGGTATTACCCTGTTCCCAAGGCGATGCATGTGTGTGATTTGTTTCGCTAGCTAGCTCGGGAGGGTCCTTCGAGGCCTCGGGTGGGATGTCTGTGGTGGCGTCCCGATCCTAGGCGATGCGCGTGCGTGATTACGTTTCATTGATTTTATGTCCGTTGAGGACACGTGATGTTGGGTTCTGACCCTGTAAATTGTTGGTGGTTTCCTATTTGCGAAAACAAAACCTTTGGGCTGTGACCCTGTTGATTTTGGAAAGACAAGGATTTGATAATCCTAAATTGTTTTCTATTAAAACTCCCGAGGGTATTTTAAACCATTTTGCAAACCGTTCTCGTTAATTGTGATCTTTCGGATTTGGAAAGTTTTACTCAAACTCTTGACTTGGGAAGTATTCGTTTCATTGTATTTGAATCTTTGAGGATTCCCGGTTATTGTTATTCTTGGAATTTGAATTATATGGCTCGTATTTGCACTTTGTATTTGCACTAGCAAAACAGTGGAGTTTTGCTAACCCCCGAGTATTCGGGGGGTGGATGTCTGTATTGCATTCAGGTTTTGGAGCAGAGCACAGGGTCGGCATGAAGGATGATGAAAGATGAACGATACTAATCACACGAGGACCCGTTGATGTTGTATTGGTTTAGTTGTATTTTATTTCCGCTGCAGTATTTTTCCCCGTTGTACGAGAGCATTTTGTATTCGACCCCTGCGTGGGCATGTAATGTGTTAGAGTTGTATGTTTTTATTGAAAGGCCAAATCGGTCTGCTGAGTTTTTTTTAGCCTTAAAGGCATTGTCGAGTTGTTCGTTTGTTGTTACCAGCCTGGTAGATCCTTGAGGAAAGGTTCTACGGCGTGTAATATCCCTGAGCGGATTGGGGGTGTTACAACAAGGTTATATGAGCTTGTTAATATTGTCTATTACACTCTAAGTGCATAGATATTTTTTCTCTCTATTTTTCTCTCAATTTTTCTCTAAGAAAAATGAAGAAGATGTTGAAGGAGATGAAGATGAAGAACAATGAAGAAGACAACTCAAAGTCACTCTCTCTCTTGATCTCTGTTAGAACCGTGAGATCCCACACATGCAAGAGGAGATATCATTTTATTCTAAGTCTTCAACCACCATCACATGAAAGTATGTCCCCTTAATAATAAACATCTCATGTTTATTAATATTCATCATACACCTCACAAGATACCTTTTGATTTAAAAAATCAAAAGTCTTCCACCATGCAAGGTGGAAAACAAATTATCTTGTCAAGGTGTGGGGGGCGGACATATAAAAGGATTAAGGGAGTTCGGTTCGTTTCGGACTCCCGCGAGACGAATCTGATAAACTCCATTCCGTCTCGATGTATTTATATCAATTAATTAATCCAATTAATTATTTATATCAAATATAAAATAATTCATTTCTCCAAGAAATAATTATATATGTGAATCAAATTAATCACCCAGTAATTTATTTAATTCATTAGGCCGTAAATTAATTTATCCAATAAATTAATTTAGACATCTAATATCTCGAAATTAATTAGACATCCAATATGCAATGAATTAGATATCTAATATCTAATATTCATAAAGAGAGAATAAGCTCGATTCATTCCGTCGTCAATCCTATTGCGCGACTCAGTAGGTCCGTCTCAGTTAGCAATTTGAGGAACCAAAGAGTAATAGCACCACCTAGCCAGCCTGGCGGCCTACATAGTAACCTAACTGAGAACGAATGATTGGGATCGTTCCAAAACCTTTCTGTCGTGAATACCAGTATACGTATAAACCCTTCTTTCAAATGTCCCGATCAAGTTATAGGGTCACGGTTAGTCAAACCCCATATGTACTTGACTTTATGCATGAGTTAATGCAAATCGAGATCACTGAGCTCTCGTGTATCCAATACAACTAGCTCCAATTATTTGGCCAAAGACTTATGATCTCATCTGCCAATAACCGCATAGGACATATACCCGTTCACTAACATGAGAAAGAATCATATCTTGGTATTTAGTAGAACATGCTACTTGCCCGTCAAGATGCACATCGAGGTTGACCCCCACCTTCCGGTTTTCTGGGTCGAACTATTCTAATGAAAATCTTAACGTCACAAGCACATCCCTACTAAATCCTCAAGTCGAAGGTTCACGAATACCTATCACAACCTTTCAATTCCGTCATTGACTGTCCCGTAGTGAAATTCGTGTGACGAATCAAGGGTGTGTCGGTTCGAGTATACTAATCTTATTAGCATACCTATAACGTGTGCTCCCACTAACCATTAGTGATCGACAGGCACTCTCCAAGTCAAAGAACACGTCATACAAGTCTTCACATAAACTTAATGCCCAATTAAGTTTTATCGACTTGTGAACGATTAAGTATTTGAGACATAAACCTTTCTAGTGCCGATCCCCTTATCCAATAAGAAGTGGAATGTTTTGCTCACAAATACACAGACTAGTTTCTATATATATATATATATATATATATATATATATATATATATATATATTTACGAGTCAGGAATGCAGTGACTACCAGTAAATAAAGAAACATACAATTGCCTTATGATAATACATAATAACAAGTACAATATCCTCACTCTAACATCCTCTGAGTGACATTCGAGGGCATACTCCTAACAAACACCTCAGCCGTTTTGCTCCAATGGGCTTCTGTACCACTGAGATAAGTCCATATTTCTTCTTGACTATGGATGATGCAAACTTATGATCTTCAAGGGAGGTATATTTGTTCTTTATGCACAATTGATTTATCCCCTCCGTGCTTCATCATCCAACTTTCCATGAATGTTCAATGGAAGATCTTGTGGTCTGAAGTCATGAATTCTTGGATAAGCATTGAAGGTTTCTTCAGCTGCTATTTCCTCATATGTACTGTCCTTCAGGAAGATGAAGGGTCCATCCTCGATTATACACCACATGTTATCATATATGGATGATAGATGTGTCTGTATTCTTATTTTCCATAAGTCGTATTAATCAACAGAGAATACAGATAATCTAGAATACATATGTTGCATGTGTTCCATTTATGAGAGATTAAAATATATATGCTCAAATATATATGGATCTGGTTTGGTAAAATTGGATGAACCTCTCTGATACCACTTGTAGGTCACAGATACTCGGAGGATAGTCTAGGGGGTGAATAGACTGTTGAAAATCTTTTCCTGAACATATCAGTTGAGTAACCTCAGCTTTGATTGTGTGCAGCTTACAAACCTTACATGCAGATAAGTAATGCAGAAGACACAACTGATAATAATGTAGATGACTTATGTCAGTTGTAAAACTTGTTTGCGGAAAAATAGCTGACTCTATAATATAACAATAAATATGTATGCAGCACTTAAATATAACGATAAAGCAGTAAATCACACAACACTTTTATAGTGGTTTCAGTCGTGTGGTAATTCTCTACTATTCCACTTCTCTCCAAACCAGTTGGGGATAAATTCACTATAACTTTAAACTAGTGAAATTATGTTTCAATGAACTTCGTTACAACAACTTCCAACCAGTGGAAACTCATGGCCATTGCAACTCCCTTTTTGGCTGCCTAGCACCTCTTGATTGAAAACTTGTGGATGCCTCAACAACTCGCAAGATGTCTATCACATTTCAATCAATAACCCGTGGATGCGTTAACAACCCCGAACTTCTAAGAACCTCGTTCAAAGAAGTACCCCGTACTCATACTTTAAGACAAGAGTTTTTGTCTTCTCCAACCTTCAAGAGCTTCTCAGTATAATACTTTGGAAACTAGCTCTTCACGATGCTATAAATTGCTTTGTTTGTTTTGTTTGCTTTGTTTGCTTGTAAGTATTGTTCGCATCGTACTTATGCTCAATCTTTCTTCAGATATTTATAGTACGATCTTGAGCTTCTTCATAGCCATTGCATCTTGTAACAATTCCGTCCGTTGGAGAGTGGACTTCATTGTTTATCTGTTCATCTCTTTGCAAGGCTTTGTCTTTTTCTTCAAATTTGATCGTTTTATGATGTATTGTACCGTTGCGCCGCTTTTCTTGATTACTATAATAAGAAAGTCTTCAGGGCATGAATTTCTAGGAATAAAATATTCCTTAACTTCCGGGAATCAATCACTTTATCCCTTGGCTTTTGCGTCTGCATGAGTTTAGCCGTTATTGTTGACTTTTCAACGCTTGCTGAAATGGACAGTTGATATCCAAGAACTTGGATGATAGATCATCTAATAAAAGCTCATCTCATGTTGCCTTGGTCAAACTTGTATGATATGTTGGTCAAACCTGGCTGATGTTCTGCCTGGATAAAAGCTGCCTGATATATTATCTTTAGAAAGTTGGCTGATATTCCCTTGGTCAACTCTCAGCTGATATCATCACTTGACCAAAGCTCGCCTGAGAAAAACTCACCTGATATTATGTCTGGTCATGCTCAACTGATATTTCGTTTGACTGAAACTCACCTAATAAAAATTCGCCTGATATCTTACCGGTCAAACCTATTTGTTATCTTGCGTAGACTAAATCTCAGCTGATAATAGGCTTGTTCTATACTTAGCCTAATCTTCTTAAACCCTATAGAAGATACTCATTTGGTTCTTCTTTACAATACTAAGTACATACATTTGAATTAATCATGAATACAGGGATGACATCGTCAAAATCTAAAATAGTACTCCTAACAATTATTGGGAAATATAATGCCCTAAGTTTTTTGATAAATGCACCCTACAGCCTGTCCCTATATTGAACTTCATACAGCGCCCAAAAGTTATCTGCTACAGCCAAATGAAAGTTACAACATCCAGCAAGAAAGAATGTTAGGTACAACAAAGAAGTTGTAAGGTGTTTTAATTAGGAAAAGTAAAGCACAATCCAATATGATTTAGACTTAAAGCTATTGTGAGATAACCTTTCTTTATTCACAAAGTATTCACAGTTTCAAAGGAGCATTTAATGGTGGCAGGACAACATTTAATGTGGCCGAAGAGATTGAATACTGAAAAGCATTTAATGTGGATCAAAGATAATGTCTGAAGAATTAAATGTGAAACATCTTTCATTCAAACATTCTACGATCCGCCAATCAGATCTGACTAAATCTCACCAACCGACCAATGACTATATTTATAATGAATCTATTTTCAAGGTTATAAATAGCCCAAGCAAGAGGACATTGCTCACTTACTGATTGATAAAAAATCCGAAGCATTCACCATCTAAGAGCAATCTACTTCTTCAAGCATACAGTGTGTGTCTTGAGCGAAGAAACACTAAGTTCTCAATAGTGAACAACAAAACTACAGTGAAGACTTACAAAGCCTACGACTATTGTTCCAACTCGTGTAACTTTAAACCTTACTATTGAGACCAATTAGCCCTCTGTGAACTAAGTTGAACTATTCCGACCTATGTGGGGAGAAGAGAGTCAAAGGCGAAGCCTCAATCTGTGTAAGAAGAAGCAAGTCAAACAAGCTTACACCCAATCTGTGTAAACGACTCAAGCTACAATCGGCTATATCAATCTGTTTGAATGATACAGTGATTGATTTAGTTAAAATCACACAATTGTGTATGCCTTGATGATTTTAATAAATTTTTTACTCATGCGATCTGTGGATGTAGAGGGGTTTACCTCAAACCAAAACTGTGTGTTATCATTTCCTGTACTTACTGTTTTCATACTGTTTATGATTTATACTTACCATGAAAACCCTGTAAGCACCAAGCTACAGGAGAATGCCTAGTTGTTGTGCTTACAGCAGCTTGGCTTAAGACTTTTGCTATGCAAAACAAAATTCGAAAAAGAGTACATCTTATTCAACCCCCCCTTTGGAGTTGTAAGATAGTATATTGTAACCAATAGAACCTTTGACAGGAGATTTGTTTACTGCAAGATTTGTAGACTATCACTTTGATGAGACAAACTTCCCGTAGTTAGGGGAGAGAGGAATTGAACGATTCCAGTAGAATGCCGGGAAATTGTCTGGTATGCTCCCTCTTTGACTCATTAATATCTCCACACTACTCAGTCCGAGCTGGAAGTGTAATGTATTCACAATCTTCATAAAGTTGCATATTCGATGCCGCAAACTTTACTGATACTGCGATATGTTGTGCGGCATTTAAACACGCCTCGAAGGCGATCGTCATAGCAGTCGGGAAGTCTACCATGAGAGATATGCTCGGGGCAAACACCCTGAACTCGGCACCCACGGCGATCGCCTTTTGTTGATTGGCGATCGTCTTTTGTTGATTGGCGATCGTCTCGTGCCATATATTAATCCAACATCCGTCAAAAGTCATCAAAGCCCAAATCTCGGGCTGGGACCCGCGTGCAGATCTCAAAAGGTGCTGACAGACAAGATCGGTGCCCACAGCCTGTCACCTACTTCACCTACCAACAGTGGGCAGACTGAAAAGTCTTGACAGACAAGACCTGTGCTCACAGTCTGTCACCTACTTCACCTACAAACAGTACCGCCGAAAAGGTGGGTGACAGCGACTCAGGACGCATGCGAGTTCCCCGTCAGACCGTACAGCCGGATGTCAGTAACAACCGCGGACTTTAAGGGAAAAGCCCCACGCGACGAGACGCTCGGCCGTCTTATTATAATATAAATAACGACGATCGCCTGCGATCGCAGGGGGGCCCCCAGGAACTTGGTCTGCTATAAATAGAAGGTCCATAACACAGAATAGGGACTTCGAAAACACAGCAAACAAGAGAGAGAAAAGAGAAAGACATTCTCACACATAGAACATCCATAGCAAGAATTCACAGAACTCCATATCTGATTCTTCCGACATTCTATACGCTCCACAGCTTAGAAAACTAGAATTCTTTACACTCTTTGTGATAGATTCCAACATTAATATTTGTACTCAACAGTATACTTATTAATAAAATCTCGCGAGAGCATTCAAGCCCGGGATTAACAACCCCGGCAAATCTTGTGTCATTTAATTTCCCACGGACGTGCTCCCGCACTTGTTGGTTACTCGATCATTCCAGCAACACTATCTTCGGATAATATTTTGGGTAACAACAATTGGCGCTAGAGGAAGGGGACTTACCTTCACTTTTATTCCGATCGTCTCGTAGAACACTCATTGTTCTCCGGACTCACACTTGAAGAAACACTCCATGTTCTTCAAAAGAAATCAACCTTCAGAAAAATGACGTCTGCAACAACTTCCAAGAGAGCCACACTGAGATCAGCCGGAAATATCATTCCGACCCGGACGTAATCCCGCACCATGACGGAGGGCGACCGCGGCGACGCTAGGTCCTCACTCCCGCCCCAAGGGACGGCCCTAGTCTCTCACTCGATCGGCCTGCATCAAGGAATGCATCGAGGAGGCCATAGCCGTCCTCAGGGAGCGACGGATTGCATGCGACTCGCCCACCATCACTCCGTCAACCATCCGCCGAGCTGGCAAGCGGAAGCTCAAAGGGATATATGTTGAGAAATCAACAGAAAATCCTGAGCCGCAGGCAAAGGCTCTCGTTAGGCGGGACGACTCCGTCTTCAGCCGCCTAGGGAGTGATCCCTCGTGGCGTCCCGGGCAGTCGGGCCCGAGTCGGGAGGCATCGGAGTCCGAATCCGCCACCAGGAGTTCGGCATACCCGACTCCCAGAAGAGAGGCCGGTCGACAGGCCCCCACTCGCCCAAGAAATGAATCCGCGGGCAAAGAACTCGTCATCCACCATGGGGGCAGGGGATCGGTACATGATCGCCTCGGCTCGCGCTCCGTAATCGGCAAGCGGCCAAAGCACGGCGATGGCCGCAATGCGGCCTTGACGGCGAAATGAAGGCGCTACTAGACACTGGGGCAGGCGCCAGGAGATCGATCTCTGGACCAAGTGAACCACTCGCGGTCCAGATCGAGCTCGCCCCGGTTCAACCAACAATCGCTCCCCCACAGACACCTCTATATGAGGGAAGATCGGATCCGGAGACCCACTTGAGCAAATTCCGGATCTACATGACCGGATGTGGAGCATCAGATGCGACGAAGTGTCGGATGTTCCCGCTAACTCTGGGCGACCTCGCCCACAGGTGGTACATCTCGCTGCCACCTCGCTCAATCAATTGCTTCGAGAAGTTGGCGAACGACTTTACGTCATACTTCGCCGCCAAAGTCGCTCGCCCTGAAGGCCCCCACCGCATGATGAAAATCAAGCAGGGGAAGGACGAGCCAGATGAAGATTACATCGACCGGGTGGACGAGATAGTCCTCACCGGCGAACCCATTAGCGACGAGCTCGCCCTCTATTCAGTCCTGGGGGGATTCTACAGCCACTCACCCATGTTCAGGCATCTCACAAAGGATATCCCCCCGACCTACTCGGTCTTCCGCGTCAGAGCCGCCGATTTCCTGGCCAGGCAGAGGATGCTCTCCCTCCGTTTAGATGAGGAACCCACCGGAGAGGGGAAGATGCCATCCCATGTTCAGAAGAAGGCGGTCGCCAAGCCCAGAAAGGCGGTCGCAAAGCCGCCTGGCGAATTCAAAGCTTTCGGTGATGTAGAGGTTCACCTCCTCCACAACCTCAACTTGTCTCCAGCCCACATCTTCAACGCAATTAAGGGGCGGGAGTGGCTTTCCAAACCGAAGCCAATAAGGGACCACAGTCATCTAGACCGTAGCAAATTCTCAGGCCTATCACAAAAGTCCCGCCACAACACTACCAATGCCGCGACCTCCTCGTGCAACTCGCGACTGCTCAAGAAGGCAAATTAGACAACCTGGTCACCAAGCCAGAACCTCGACCAGAGAGGACCGGAGGGCGCGAGCGCCGTCAAATCGAAAGGACGCCTCCCAATCCGGTCGCCAGGATCGAACACGAGCCAGAGCTTTCCGATGAATCGATTCCTCCGAACAACCCTGGAGGTCGGATTAATATGCTCCAAGCAGGAGGTGGGAACCTCGGGGGCCTTTCCCCGGTTTCCACCGCGTCAAAAAGGAAGCGGAAGGCCGAACTGAGGGCATTCGCCGGAGTCCATATTGTGGTGCCCCCAGAGCCGACCATCGCTAGAGACGCGCTCATCACCTTCTCCAATAAAGACAGGGAGGGGGTACATTTCCCCAAAGAGGATGCATTGGTGATCTCTGCCTATATCCTTGGGAAGGCGGTCGACCGCGTGCTGGTTGACAACGGGAGCTTCTGCAATATCATATTCAAAACAGCTCTGGATCAGCTCGGAAACTTAACCAAATTCATCAAGCCATTCGACACCGTGCTCCAAGGATTCGGCGACAGCACTGTCCAAGCCTATGAGAGGATCAAGCTCTCCGTCGAGCTGATATGCATTTACGATCCCAAGGTTAGGATTACTAGGAACCTATCTTTTGTAATCATAGATAGACCCAGCATCTATAATGGGTTCTTAGGTCGTCCATTCTTAGAAACCTTTGAGGCGGTCGCTTCGTCCTTCTTTTATTGTATCAAATTCCCCACTGCCGATGGGACGGTCGGTACTGTAAAGGGGGATCAGCTAATGGCAAAAAGATGTTTAAATTACTCCTATGTCGTTACTGTTTTCAATACTTCCCCCGATATGTGTAACGTTGAAACGATCGACGATCGACCCATGGAGATCGACGAACCAAACACATCGTACCAACCCAGCTTAGAGGACGCCATCTCGGATCAGTTAACGGACGACATCGAGCCAAGGATCGGTTTCGAGCCGAGTCTCGACGTCGATCCAAGGGTCGAGTCCGGAAATCGTTCCAAGCAAGAAGCGACCGTCCCCATCGAAGAGTTGGAGAGTATAGCCATAGATCCGGCTCGTCCAGAACGGGAAGTACAGATCGGCGCAAGCATCGACCTCGCACTGAAAGGAGATCTGGTCAATTTGCTACGTAAGAACATCGGAGTCTTCGCCTGGTCGCATCAAGATATGGTTGGCATAAGTCCCGAGCACGCTTGCCACTATCTAAAGATCGACCCGGCGATGAAGCCTGTTCATCAAAAACGTAGGAAATTCGGCCCCGAAAAATACGCGGCGCTCGATATAGAGGTCCAAAAGTTGCTCGACAACAAGCTAATCGGGGTAGCTACGGACGACCCACAATGGGTCGCCAATGCGGTACTCGTCAAGAAGCCAACTGGTTCCTGGAGGTTATGCATCGACTTCACCGACCTCAACGCGGCTTGTCCAAAAGATCACTTTCCGATGCCTCATATTGATCACTTGGTCGATAGTACTGCAGGCTGCGAAATGATGTAGTTTATGGATGCCTTCGCCGGATATCATCAAATCCCAATGGCGGAGAAAGATATAAAACACACATCTTTCCACACGGAAAAAGACATATACTTTTGGGTCCGGATGCCGTTCGGCTTGAAGAATGCGGGGGCGACCTACCAGCGCCTGGTCAATAGGATGTTTGCTAATCAGATCGGCAAGACCATGGAGGTCTACATCGACGACATCGTCGTCAAAAGCCTCAAGAAGGAAGATCACCTCAATGATCTCGCCGAGACATTCGCCATCCTCGAAAAGTTCAACATGAAGCTGAACCCCAAGAAATGCAACTTTGGGGTGGGCTCCGGGAAATTCCTGGGGCACATTGTCATCCAGAGGGGGATCGAGGCGAATCCCACAAAGATACAGGCGATCCTCGACATGCAGGAACCTCGGAACATCAAGCAGGTACAACGCCTCACAGGTTGTCTGGCCGCCCTCAACCGCTTCATATCTCGGCTCGGCGATAAAAGCAAGCCTTTCTTCGCGACCATCAAAAACAAAAAGTTCGCATGGACGAGGGAGAGTCAGATGGCGTTCGCCAAAATAAAGGAATATTTATCTAACCCCCAGATCCTAGCAAAGCCGATCCCCGGGGAGAAATTATTCCTTTACCTAGCGGCCTCGGAGGTCGCGCTGAGTGCGGTCTTGGTGCGAGCGGAGGGACTAGTCCATCTGCCGATCTACTATGTCAGTCAAGCGCTCCACGACGCTGAAAAACGCTATACGCCTTTGGAGAAGATCGCCTACGCTCTAGTCATGAGTGTCCGTAAGCTAAGAGCCTACTTTTTCGACCATCAAGTGGAGGTTTTGACAACTCTCCCTCTAAGGCAAGTTCTACATCGACCGGACACCAACGGGCGACTCCTCAAATGGTCACTAGAGATCGCCCAATACGGCATCACATACGCTCCTCGCACGGCAATCAAGGGCCAAGCTCTGGCGGACTTCGTGGTGGAGTTAACATTCCCTCACAGTCCGACCCATGTCTGGCCGACTCCGCCCGAAGTCAGACGTTGACGGTCGGCGACCAACTCGCGATCGAGGTGGATCGTCCTCATTAGCCCCAACGGACAAAGCTTCACAAATGCCGTGCGTTTCGGGTTTCGAGCGACCAACAATGAAGCCGAATACGAGGCCTTGGTAGGCGGGCTCGACTGGCTCTCGCCCTAGACGTTCGTCGCCTCCATATCTTCATGGACTCCCTCCGGTGGTGAACCAAGTCAAAGGAGAATATGAGGCACGTGGCGAATGATGATCAAATACCAAGAGCCGGTCGCGAGATGTGCACGAAATTTGAAGAAGTACAAATCGAACAAGTCCCGAGAGAGCACAACTCTCATGCCGATGCCCTATCCAAGCTAGCATCGTCGGATGGGGCGATTTCTCTAATATCCAAATTACAAAGTCGAAAGGCCGCAATCGAAAGAAACCCGGTGGCCACGCTTGCTGCTATCAAGAAAGCCGGATGACTCCGTTCATCACATACTTGAAGGATGGGACGGTCCCTGACGACCGTATCAAAGCTCGCCAACTCCAGCTCCGAGCGACCAGATACACCCTACGCACGATCGTCTTTACAAGCGAGCTTTCACCTCTTCCTCCTCAAGTGTATTACAGGAGGAAGGACGGCTGCTTTTAGCCGAGATCCACGACGGAATGTGGAAATCACGGTGGACGAGCTCTCATCCATAAGACAACCGTGCAAGGTTTTTCCGGCCGTCACTTCGTAAGGATGCGATCGCCTATGCCAGTCGTGTCATAGATGTCAAGTAATGGGACCAAGTATTAAAATCCCCCGAGCAGCTCACCTCGATGTGGCCCATGG
Source organism: Orobanche coerulescens (assembly GCA_033398695.1). NCBI lineage: Eukaryota > Viridiplantae > Streptophyta > Magnoliopsida > Lamiales > Orobanchaceae > Orobanche > Orobanche coerulescens. The sequence continues at coordinate 131,192,774 of CM065804.1, read as the reverse complement.
CCATTCGCTCAATGGGGCATCGACCTTATAGGTCCCTTACCGACGGCTCCAGGAGGTCAGTAAGTTCGCCATCGTCGGGGTCGACTATTTCACAAAATGGGCGGAGGCCGAACCGCTAAACAAGATCGGCCAAGAGCAAGTGATCAAGTTTATACGGAGAAACATCATATGCCGGTTCGGTCTACCCTGTGCCATCATCTCCGACAATGGAAAGCGATTCGACGGCTTAGAAGTCATGCACTCGTGATAAGTGGGGAATCAAAAGGTTGTTCTCGGCTCCCTATCACCCTCGACGAACGGGCGAGTAGAGGCGGTGAACAAGATCCTCAAACACACAATTAAAGCGCGACTCGAATCCGTGCTAGACGATGGGCGGCGAGCTCCGTGACGTTTTGTGGTCTTACCGAACAACGACCCGCAATTCAACGGCGAAACCCCATTCGCCTCGCCTTGAATGAGCGGTGATTCCCTCGGAGATCGCCGTCCTCAGCCATCGAACCGAGCAAGAGATGACGATCGATAATGATGTGGCCCGGCGGATTGACCTCGACATGCTCGAAGAACGTCGACTGACCTCGGAAATGAAGAACACTATCCACAAAAGGAGATCCGAAAAGTTCTTCAATTCAAAGGTCAGGGAAAGGCGGTTTCAAGTGGGCGATCTCGTCCTCAAAAAGATCCAAACCCACACAGGTGTCTTTGGACCAAGTTGGGAAGGCCCCTTCAGAATATCGAAATGGCTAACTAAGGGAGCCTACGAGCTGGAACACCCGACCAGATCTCGGACCGGTATCCTTGGAACGTTGTACATCTGAAGAAATACTATCAATGATAACTTTGTATTCATTTTCAAACTGCCAAATGTACAAGGAACATAATGAAATATTTTTGTTCTCTATCCCATCTATTCTGGCGATCGCCCCACAAGCATATTACATACCGTAGAGGATCGTCGTTCAAGAATGACAATCCGAGGTAGAATACAATACAGCCATGGCACTGGAGGTCGAGGGAACCAACAGCTTCGCCCATGCAAGGTTCCTTCGAGCTTAGATCGCCCGCCCTTCGTTTGAATACGAGGCCGGCGAGCCAAGGACCCTCCAAAACTAATCGGTGGATACGATCGCCTCCCTCAATGGTTCATCATCTAACTTGGTGAACCCGGCAATGCGACGTGCCACTACCCCCGCCTCAACGTACACCGCCGAGGGTCGCCATCTTCATGGCGGGCCGAGGTGGAAGCAGAGCCGACAAGCCGCGGCGTGGAGTCGAATAAACCGACGACGCCCGCGCAAGGATTCCCAGACCAAGATCGCCCACCTTTCGTTTTAACACAAGGCGGCGTAGTCTAACGGAGGACCCTCACAAAAAGTGAGTCGCGGGATACACAACGTCCCTCGCACACAAAGACACGATAAGGGAGGTCGGTCAATCGAACACCCCAACCATACATGATTCTTCGTAAACGATTTAAATCAAGATAGCTGGCCGGACAACCTAGTTTTCGTTTCCTTACTTACAATAAGCAAACAAAAACAAGGGGGCGAGATGGGTCGAGCTAATCCCAAATACGATCGAACAAAAGGAACCACACACGATCGGCCTCACTCAAACACATTCGCCAAACACGCGGGACGATCAAGTCGTCCAACAAAAATTACAAGTAAGAATTCGATTCAAAACATATCAATGCTTTCAACACTCGCATAATCGATCGGATGAACAAAACGCCGAAAGCAATCATACACATACTTGTAAAAGTTGCGAAAACATTCAAAGGCGATCGTATGAAAAGAAGAACATTTTATTCATAACGCAAGTTGAGTACATTACGGGGCCGAAGGCATTACAAAAAGAAAACGAAAAGTACATAGTCCGGAGGAAAACAAAATGCCTCTCAAGGCTCCGCCTGCTGGTCTTCGCCCTCGGTTTGCGGATCGGCTTCGGCCTCGGGATGAATGAGTTTACCCGTATACCAACTCAAGTCGATCCCGAAGTCGGCCAAGTCAAGGTTCGGCAAGGAGAACTCCGGGTGCAAAGGATGCGCGAGGGCGTAAGATTTGAAGCTCTCCATCAAGGGACCGATCTCGATCCCTGCCTCTTTTGCGGCTCGGACAGCACAAGGCATATGCCAAGTAATAGGCAAACTCGGCGAGCGCCACACTTTGGTAGGGATCGGTCTCGATCGCCTTGATTGGCCCTTCAACTCGCGGCCGTCTTCTCGGCCTCTCCGCCACTCGGCAACCTTGGCGGCATTCTCGCCCTGGGACTTCACCAGCTCAATCCTATCAGCGTCCAGCTCACCGCAAAGCAGGTCAACCATCGCCTTGATCCGGTCGCCTCCTCTGCGACGCCGCGAGCTTCGCGAGCCAAGGCCTCGTCACGGACCGATCGGCCTCTCCTGAGCGGCTCAGCTCCTGCATCAATCGATCCACATCCCGCTTAGCCCTTTTGGCCGTCTCCTCATACTCCTTCTCCATAGCCCGGATCCGGTTGGCATCCTCGATATTTTTGTTCCGGGCGGCCTCGAGGTCGCGATGGAGATGAGCAGTGGAGGGTCGCCCCTCAAAATCCCTTGCAGCTTGGACGGCCATCGTCGCCGTCTGAAGAGCCAGGGCAACGGTCGCCTGCATGGCGTCTCCAGATCGCCGACGAGCGATCGCATCGAGGTCGGTCGTCCAAGCCTTGGGCAAAGAGGTGATGGCCTGGCGAACGTAAGCAGGGACATCGAGAGGTTGTTGCGGAGCCTTGCTCGACAGAAAGTCCAGCACCATGGGAGCAACGTCCGGATCGGCGAGACGAACCCTGCAGCGCAAACCAAGGAAACCAAAAGAGTTAGCCTAAGACTTACTCAGAACGCCTAGCTCGGAAAGTTCAAAACATTCTCACCTGTTGACCAGCTCTGGATCACGGCCGAAAAAGGGCTTTCCCCGAGGAGTCTCGGCGTCAGCGATCGCCGTCCTTTTCAAGTAGCCTAAGACGACTGAGCCGGACGCCGACGGCACGGGACCGCACCCCTCCGCCATTGGAACAAGAAACGGGGGCGCGATCGGCGGCTCCAGAATAGCTAAATCCGCCTCGCCCGACGGAAGGGACGCCTCGGCCTCCGCCTCTTGCGGTTGCGCTGGAGTTGTTCCTCACCTTGAGATTCGGCGGCCGGCACCGCACCCAAGGCTTCACCACGGTGGCGAGACGACGTCACGGCAACGCGACCCGCTTTCTTTCCCGGATGAAGGCGACCGAGAAAACCGGGATTAGACATGGCGATCTCTGCGGTAGCTCGGTGATACGGGAAAATAAATCTCGCCAAAGAAGAAACTAAAACAAGTTAGACACTTACGTAAACATGGCGACCTCTTGAGACAATCGCCTCGCAGAAAAGAGTGGATAAAAAGTCATACTGTGTGCCTTCAGTGGCGAGGAAGCAAACAATCGAGCTCCCACCCGATGAGATTCGTGGTCGATCGATCGAACGTCTTTATAGAAACCGGCAATGCGCGAATCCGCTCCCGCACGATCGAGAAATCAAAGGGGAGATCGTCGATCGATGGAACAAGGGATCTGCAAAAGGGAAATAAATTAGATCACCCAAGGAGTATCCAAATAAAGGGAGAAAGGAAACCCTTACTTGGATTCCTCTCCGAAAATTGGTAGGGATATCCAACTCCTCCTCCGGCGGTTCGCTCGATGCCGACCTCCATGCACCACCAACCCAAGACCACTTTTTCGTGTCGCCCGAGTCTTGCTCGGCACCCCGATAACCACCCTACCTGGCGACCTTGGATATGGTAACCGCGATCGATCCCTTCGCACGATCGGCTTGAAAAGATAATTCATCTCCAGCGCAGAAGGCAAGCGAAACAACCTGTGACCGCCAAATAATGTCAGTGTGCTGATAATCTGCAGCCAGGCGTTCGGCGTCAACTGAAGAGGCGCCAAATTCCAGGCGATCAGCAGATACGAAACGGCGAACGGCAAGGGAAACCGCAGACCGGCAGCCAGGGTCATTTCGTTGATGGCGACCATACCCTCGGGAGGCTGGTCGGCACGTTCGTTCTCGGAGGGCACGTGCAATGACACATCAGAGGGAATATGATATTTGGCCCTCCAGCGGGTCGTGTCCTTCCAGGTCGCCGAACTCCGAATCTGACCAAGAGTCCATTGGGACGGTTCAGCAGCCCGAAACTCCGTCCGCTTCACGTGTACATAGGGATGAGCGGCGAGTCACCGAATCAAACTCCGGACAGGGCCCGGCAATCCCCTCCATAAGTTTAGCAAAAGCCGTATAGACAGGGCCAGAGACGTTGTCTTTTTCCCAAGACAAACGCATCAGTTCGTCTTCCTCCACCGGCGACGCATCTCGCTCCTCCGCCGCCGCAGAGCCCGCCACTACGGCCTCTTTGAAAAGCTCCTCAAGCTCTGCGGGTGCAATCCCTTGCACGAATAGCCTCTCGCGGCCGTTTCCACGGGATTCCCACAGAATTTCCTCCCGGTCCCGGCCGCGCGGCGAAGTGCTTCCGACCTCGAAGGCCTTAGATCCTCCCGACATATTCTCAAAAAATTAAGGGAGAGAGAAAAATTGGGTTTCTTACCTAAAGAAAGGAAGACGGTCGGCACAACAAGCTACGGAATTTTTTGCAGAGCTTCAGCAGGAAGGCAAGGACGCGTAAAAGATGAAAATGGAGTAGCCCTAGCCCCTTTTATAGATGGAGGCAGGGGTCTCTGGGCAAATAGGCGAAAGTCCGAGGGCTGGGATGCAACCGACAGCCAGGACGCAATAAATGCGGCCCTCGAGTCCCGCGTACGCGTCTTTTCGAGGGCACGCCAATCGACAAAGTCTGACGAACCGTCGGGCTCCCTCAATAGAAACGCGACGCGTGTCCTTGCATTGTTTCGCGAGCCCGTCCCTTTTCCCGCCGCTCCCGCAAAAGGAGATCGTCCAAATTTGAAATCGATCGCCTTGGTCGTCTAATACATTGGCGATCGCCATATGTGCATCCTCTCCCTGTGTTTTCAACATCGAGCCGAGTGGGGCAATTGTTGTGCGGCATTTAAACATGCCTCGAAGGCGATCGTCATAGCAATGAAGTCTACCATGAGAGATATGCTCGGGCAAACACCCGAACTTCGCACCCACGGCGATCGCTTTTGTTGATTAGCGATCGTCTTTTGTTGATTAGCGATCGCCTCGTGCCATGTATTAATCCAACATCCGTCAAAAGTCATCAAAGCCCAAATCTCGGCCGGGACCCGCGTGCATCTCAAAAGGTGCCGACAGACAAGATCGGTGCCCACACTGTCACCTACTTCACCTACCAACAGTGGCCGCAGACTGCGAAAAGCTTGACAGACAAGACTGTGCTCACCCTGTCACCTACTTCACCTACCAACAAGATGCCGAAAAGGTGGGTGACGACTCAGACGCATGCGAAGTTCCCCGTCAGATCTGCATAAATGTACATCAAGAATAACCGCGACTTTAAGGTAAAGCCCCACGCGACGAGACGATCGACCGTCTTATTATAATATAAATAACGACGATCGCTCGCGATCGTGGGGGCCCTCAGAACTTGGTCTGCTATAAATAGAAGGTCCATAACACAGAATAGGGTCTTCGAAAACACAGCAAACAAGAGAGAGAAAAGAGAAAGACATTCTCACACATAGAACATCCATAGCAAGAATTCACAGAACTCCATATCTAATTCTTCCGACATTCTATACGCTCCACAGCTTAGAAAACTAGAATTCTTTACACTCTTTGTGATAGATTCTAACATTAATATTTGTACTCAACAGTATACTTATTAATAAAATCTCGCGAGAGCATTCAAGCCCGGGATTAACAACCCCGGCAAATCTTGTGTCATTTAATTTCCCACGGACGTGCTCCCGCACTTGTTGGTTACTCGATCATTCCAGCAACACTATCTTCGGATAATATTTTGGGTAACAACACGATAGTGACAAGATCTACCATTCCCGCATGTTCCTGCAAAGTTATAAGTCCCAGTAATAGGGCAACACTCATCCTCCTAAAGGAATGATGCCCCTGGCATCGAACTTAGTACCGAGACGATGGCTTTGGCTGCTCTTATCCCTGCTTGAATGAGGGGGAGGACATTGTGTGATATCTTACATAGGCTATTGGAGAGGGGGCGATGTGCCTTATATGTACATGCCTGCCTCCAAATAGCATGATGCCTTTTAGGAGCTCACTGGCTTCGGTGAGATGGGAACTCTGAAGTTAAGCGTGCTCGGGCGGGAGCAATCAGGATGGGTGATCTCCTGGGAAGCTGCTCGTGGACTCCCACAAATAAAACCTGTTGGACATAAATGGGTCTTTGTTCATAAACGCAATGATAAGAATGAGTTCATGCATTAAAAATTGAGGCTAGTTGCCCAAGGCTTGTTGCAGCGTCCTGGCATTGACTATGAGGAGACATATTCTCCCTTTATAGACATCATCACTTTCCGCTACTTAATCAGTTTACTATTATCCGAAAAACTGAATATGCAGCTTACAGTGTGGATACAACATATCTTTATGGGGATCTAGATACAGAAATTTATATATAAAATCCTCAAAGGGATTTCAATGTCCAAATCAAGTAGCTCTAAATCATGAAGCGCTTACATAGTAAAGTTGTGTTATTCACTGTATGGGTTGAAGCAATCCGGAAGGATGTGGTACAATCGCTTACGTGAATACTTGATTGAGAAGGAATACAAGAACAGTGATATATATATATATATATATATATATATCCATGCATTTTCATGAAAAGAACGGATGCTGGATTAATGATTGTATCTGTCTATTTAGATGATATGAATATCATCGGTATAGGTCAATGAAGTGGCCCGCTACCTTAAATCTAAATTCGAGACGAAAGACCTGGGGAGGACTCGATTCTCCTTGGGTTTAGAGATGGAACATCGAGACAATACTATACTCGTTCATCAATCTGTCTATATCCATAAGATGCTCAGGAGATTTAGCATGGATAAGGCACATCCTCTTGCTATCCCCATGGTTGGTCGAAGTCTGGAAATGAACAAGTATCTGTTTCATCCTAAAGAGAAGGATGAAGAGGTCCATGGAGCATAAATACCGTACCTTAGCGCAACTGGTACGCTGCTGTATTTGGCTCAATATACTCGCTCAGACATCTCATTCTCTATAAATCTATTAGCGAGATTTAGCTTCGTTCCCACGATAAGGCATAGGAATGGAGTAAAATACATCTTTCGATACTTGAAAGACTCTAGTGATCTTGGATTGTTCTTTGCCTACACAAAAGAGAGCGATATTCCAAAAGGAATTGTTGAGGTTAAGATAATGCATACCGACCGTCGATCTTCCTCTGATATTACAGCTAAGCATGGTAGTTAGACTACCAGAAGTGCTAATGCTAGCAAGATTGTCTCCTATGTAGAGAATCCAAACAGTGAGTTAGTTGAATTTGCTGATGCCTGTTATCTCTCTGATCTGCATAAAGGACGTTCCCAGCGGGTTATATGTTCAATTGGCAATCCGGCAATATCTGAAAGATCTACCAAGCAGACCCTAGTTGCTACTTTCTCGAACCACGGAGATAATTGCACTGCACAGATTCGTAAGGGAGTGCATTTGGCTTCGGCCAGTCGGAGACCATCTACGAGGAACTTGTGGATTAAAGTCCACTACAACAACACCTACTTACATCTTTGAGGACAGTACGGCATGTATTGAGCAGATGAAGTTAGATTTCATAAGGGTGACAATACCAAGCATCCCTCGCTGAAGTTCTTCTACAATCAGCAACAACAGAAATTACTGAATATCGATGTGAAACAAGGGAGTTCCAATGAGAACATCGCAAATTTGTTCAATAAGTCTCTGCCAAAATCTACATTTGAGAAACATGTGAGAAGCGTCGGCATGCGTCGACTATCCAAGCTCAACTAGTGATATTTCAGATGGAGTACACTCCACATGATTTCGGCATTTGTAGTTGGTGCTTTGTGCTCTTTTGCCTCACCAAGTCTTTACTTTTTCACGGGGTTTTATTTGAGTTGGAAATATTTTTTACTGAGGCAATATCTTATGCACCATGGTTGTATTAGTGCTCGACACAGGAGAATTATTTCGGGAATTACGATTATGTCCTTCTCTTGTATGTGTCTTGCCTAATACGAGTTATAATAGGATATATAGATGGTAGTGTTCTAGATCATTCTACAAGTAATAAGATCCTAATAGATGTCTTCTCTTAATTATGAATCATATATATGGAAGGATTCTCATTGTAAAGACTACTTTATAGATGTTATGAATAGAATCGATTGTTTTATTAATTTATCTTTAGTACTTTTTGGAATTCCCCGAAACATATATAAATTTTGTTTAAATTCCTCTGTTTTTTTATTGACACTGCACTTGTACACATTTGCTCAATTTATATCGACATGAATGCACTTCTTTTTACATAATTGCACGACTTGCGATTTTTTCAAATTTTTTTTTTTTTTTTTTTGAACTGTGAATTTCAACTTAGACTCAACCACCCTCCAAACAGAGGGCCCTAACCACCACTAAATTTGTTACGTCTTAACCGGATCCACGCTGACAAGTGAGCTACGGTTCGAAACCGCATCGCCTCCACACAAGCTTTCCTCACGGAAAGAACGGGATTAAAACCCCGCACTTGCTCGGACTCGAACCCCAGCGACTATGTCTAAGGGATCTTATCTTCATTGCAGGCTGAACACCCTTTGATGATTTTTGCAAGATTAGATAGATGTCGGTGACGATCAGTTAATATCAACTTTAGTGAACATCTGGCAATTTAACCTGCAGGATTAAAGTCCGAGAATATTAACTCAAGGTACATCCAAAGCGTAATCTTGATAAACTTTTTAATAGAAAAAAAAAAAAAATCTCCTTGTTCACTAGGTAGCACCCACCTCGGACTAATCTTGTAGTGGACACTCCACAGCTAATCAAGGATTTCCGGATGGGAATGTACCCCGACCCCTCAGGCAACCAGACCCAAATATCCACAGACCCATGTGTGTGTATATACGCATTTCGATCTTATTCAACTTTCTCTGGGAATTGTCTAGGATTTTGACAGATCTCATCTGCCTCGATTGAGCAAACCCAAGGTTGTCCAATATCTCATGCTTGAGTTTATTCCCCCTTTTATATTGCTTTAAAAGGTTCGTTATTTGTTTTAAAATTTTAGCGTGTTGCGATCATTTTTACTTGTTATACCTTACAATGTCGTTTTTTTTTTTTTTCCTTCCCATTATTGATAAATTGCTGCACCATCCTTTTGTTTTTCAATTTTCGTTATTTCGTGAATGAGAAGAAATGTTTAGTTGCTATAAAAGCTAATAACATATAGTATCAAACAAGATGGGATTGTTTATTGATGTATGAATGATGCATGTTTTTGGGGTTGAAGAAAAGAAACAGTAAAAATAAAGAGAGTGGTCCAGTTTTTTGAATCTGACATTATTAATTTAGCTTCAATATATTAGTTCGTTGGTTTATATTGGTTGGAGTACTATTGACGTTTGTTATCTATAAGTTGCAACCGTGCAAACCACTATTTATTCTTATTTATCATTTTTGTATATTATGGAAGCTTGTCTGTACAACAACAACATCTAAGCCTTATTCCCAAAATGATTTGGGGTCGGCTAACATGAATCAAACTTTGAAACCGTCAATGATCGTTACATAAATAACATAAAAGGAGAAAAGGACGGAAAAAGTAGAGAAAAAAGTAGAGAAAAAAGCAAATAAAAAAATCCTAAAGTGTCTTGTTTGAAACGTTTGTTATCTTGTCTGTACAATTGCATTAATTAGAATTGAATCAGAATTTCCTAAGGACTGCCTTATGTAAATTAATTTACAGAATCTTGTGCTTGCCGTCACCTTTCTGAAGAACATTGTACAGCAATCATCTTAAAGTGTCTTGTTTGAAACCATGTTGACCCATCTTGTGATTTTCCGGTATTGGGCTTACCATTAAAAGAGACGCGTAGCATGAACACGTTGTGGACAACCAGGGACACTCGACCTGCCTAATTTCTCTGTAGAAAGCTGCCACTGAAACGTATCTAGTCCTCATGAGTGTACATAAAGAGATGAAGAGTGGACAGTCTAGTAGAATTTGGGGACGCCACTCTTCTTTTACTTTGGCTGCTCTTGTTTTCACCACCATATTCTTTTGGTCTTGGGAGAATAATCCACTCCTCACCAGCCTATTATCCGCACAAGAGCAGTTCATAATGCATAACCAAGGTACTTTTTTTACATTAGAATTAGATTCTCATCACCTCCAAATCGCAATAGAAGCTAATTAATATCACCATGTGACAAGCTTAAGATGAAACTGTACACTGGGAAAGAGAAGTTGCTAAAAAGTGGGGATTTTAAATGTTACTGACCCGATTTCTGAAGTAACGTATAACCGGTGTATCTTTCCTTTATGGTGTGCGAGGGATTTATCTTAGCAACGCATCTATGAAAGATTTATGGCTAGGGTTCTCGCATTTTTATTTCTTTCCTATAATGGAGTTGGCTGGTTTATCTTCTTTAGAGAATGGTTTATACGGAACATGGACAGTTAAAATTAAATTCGATATAATAAAGAACTTTGCGTTTTGCCTTCCTAAAAAGTATGATGAAAAATCTATTTCCAGGCTTTATTTGATAGGGAGGTAAATTCAAATGTCAAAGTCATATTGAGATGAGAATTTCATTTACCTCTCTGAGGTTTGTATGAATCTAAACTCGTTCCCTTCCCGTACTCTTTTTTTGAACTTTCAATAATCTCAGTATTTTAATCTATTTAATTATTTATGAATAAGAAGTAAGAAATGAATACTATGCAATATTTTCCGTTAAAGTAGTTTAAGCTTATGTGCTATCTGAATTTATGAGTTGTATATTTACTCTCTTAAGATAGGATAAGGTGTTGTGCTTTCTAATCTGAGAACTTAGATCAACAGCAAATCAAAGTTTCTTCTTCTACCTTTCTCCAATTACATTTCTAAGTTCCATAAATCAGCAACTTCCCAAACCGAAGACTGACTTTAGCTTATTTGTTTGGGTGTTGGTGGGGGTGAATTGTCACTGATTAGCACTCTCTTTTAACATCTGTTTCTACTGCAGATCTTTTCATGGATGACTCTGCCGGTTCTTCGACATTATTAAATCCCAGAGAACAGTTGTCCGAGGAAGATTCAGTTTCTCAACTGGCGGAAGATAAAGTACATCACAAAATTATTGAACATTCCGAAAGTGCTATAGACAGGACAAATATGATTTCTACCGAGGGGAAAGATGGAAACGTGGTTTCACCCTCTTCTCAAGAGAAGCAAGGTATGCTGCATTTTTAATAATCTTCACAATAAAGTTTTTTGCTGATTTCAATTGATGTTGGCTTGGGAAATAATTATGATGGTATCATACTTTTCGACATGCATTAATTAGCGTTCTTAGGGCGAGCATGCTGAAATTAGAAAAGAATGCATGAGTAACGAGCATGGCGAGCTGCTTAGAAATTCCAGACCTACTAAAGAACTGCAATTTGGTTCCTCAGTGTTAGGAAAGAGCTATGTTACTTATGTGTATCACCCCAATCAGCCTGTAGTTAAACTATGTTAGGAATGGTTTCAATGATGGCTTGAATTTGAATCACTTGATCTGCATGAATATTCCACTTGAGACTACTTGAATGTCGGCATACATTTGATTACAACACTTTTCATATGTAGATCCTTTTGATAAATGCTACTGCTGCAATACCATCCACTTTCACAATAGTCTTTATATCTCGGTTTCTTTCACGTCTCTCTTGTCGATGAAGTCCATTGAACAATTCATATACACATCTCATCCTTTTTTTTTTTTTGAGAAGCTTGTAATTACGCTAAAGGAAGGTGGGTTGCAGACAGTCGGAGACCATTGTATTCCGGGTTTGGATGTAAGCAGTGGTTATCGGATATGTGGGCATGTAGACTTACCCAGCGCACTGATTTTTCTTACGAAGGTTATAGTTGGCACCCGAGCCATTGTGAGATGCCTGAGTTTCAAGGTGCAGAGTTTCTGAGAAGGTATTAATTATATACTTATCTCCCCATTCTCAAACCTCCCAAATTTCCATATACTGGCAGTGGCGCCTTTTTCTGCCAAATCGTTCAAAACATGTTACGATTGCAATATGAGTGCATGTACCTCAACACCGTATCTAATCAAGTAGTTGTCCACGTTGCTTAATCTAAGTTGCGAGTTATTAAAGGGATAATTTCAAGAACTACGGTGTAGGTTTAACCAAATTACCAAAAAACCCGATTAACTTTAAGAATTACAAAAACCACCCTTGAGTTATACATCCATCTTATGTTTTGCTCCTGTAGTTGGTGGGGCTATCCGGAAATTGCCCATGTCATCAATTATTTCATGATTACATCCCTCAATTTTTTTTAATATTACAAATATACCCAACTTTCCGTCCTATATGTCACAATTGCATCCTCGACTTTCCTAAATTCTGCAAATAACCACGCAAAAACTAGTAGCTGTCATAATATTTAGAAAAGTTTAGGGGTGTAGTTGTAAAATATTTGATAACATGAGAATCTCGTCGCATCAGCTAACAGTTGGTGCGAAATGTAAGACAAAATAAAAGGTGGTTCATGTAGTTCCCAAAGTTGGCTGGGTTTTTGCATAATTACCCCAAACTTTGGGAGTAGTTTTTGTAATTAACCCTTTTGTTATATATATATATATATATACATACACACATACACAGCATCCCTTTATAACATCTTTGCTCATTTAACAACCCTAGTCATCTTTCTTTTTCATGAGTGCTATCTATATGAAAAATAAGAAATTCAACACAGCAGATAGAAAGAATGTTGGTAAATTGGCACCCCACTTGGAATGGTGGATAATATCGCGGAGTAGAGTTTTCAAACTCTTTTGCGTTTGCGGAAGCGTAATTAAATTGCGGAAGATAAACGACACAAGATTTATAGAGGTTCGGCCAAACGTGCCTACGTCCTCTCTCCGTATCTTTCTCTATAGGCTTAAGATCAACCTCTACGCCTCGTCTTCTATCGGTCCGAGGGATACTGTTACAATCTCGTCTTCTATCGGTCCGAGATAAACCGTTACACTCTTGTCTTTATGTCGGTCCAAGATAAACCGTTTTCCTTTTCGATTGGACAAGGAAGCAACCTATCTATCTTTCGATGATACTAGACAAACCTCACTCGGATTTAGACATGATTCTAATAATGTTGGATCAACGATCCTAATAACACCGAATCAATCTACAATCCATATCTTTCCTCCCGTGTATAGATTTAGTGTATCGAACACTCGAACACTTAACAATTAAGCACAATTACAACAACAATAATGAGTATAACAATATTTTAAGAATATATGTTTTTGCTTGGCGTTGTTGTGTTGAATGATACCAAATGACTTGGTATTTATAGGCAAATTCTCTCAAACTAGCCGTTAGCCTCTGCTGCCTCTATTACGTGCGCTATCTGTATCCCATTGCGTACGTTAGCTTTATTATGTACGTTAACTCTTAGTGTTACATACGTTAAACTCCATTCTGATCAGTCCAGTAGCATTCTGTCTTCTTCAATTACGTACGTTAGCTCATACTATTACGTACGTTAAGTACTTCTGTAGCGTGCGCTAGTGTGACGTCATTGCATGCGTCACCATGTATCCGTTGCATCCTTTTGACTTTGACTCCGAATCTTTCAATGGTTCAATATTTGAACTCAGATTCAAATTGAATTACGTACGTTAACAACTCTATGTTAAGTACGTTAAGTTCTTCCGATTGCGTACGTTATCTTGTTCGGTTGCGTACGTTAAATCATGTCGTCTGTACTCATCTGCCTTCAGGTGACTTTTCATTACGTACGTTATAGATGTTGCATAGCGTACGTTAAGCTCTCCATATAGCGTGCGCTATCTGCTTCTGCTTTGCTCGTTTCCGACTTCGTTCTATTATTTCCTTTGTTGTTTTGGTTTGATTGTCAACTCATCATCATAACCATCATTAACATCAATAGCTCATCATCAAAACCAATTTATGATTATTTGGAATAGAATATTCCAACAATCTCCCTCTTTTTGATGATGACAAAACAATAACCTTCGATGGGATTATTTACCTGCAAAAATATAAAACATTACAGATCAAAGTTTTGGGCTTTGTCCGTTTCGTTAGTTTTCTTCTCCCCATCTTTTCTTTTCTCCTTTTCAATTCTTTCTCATTTTTTCTTTTTCAACTTCTTTTTTTTCGACTTTCTTCTCGTTCGTCTTTTCTCCCCCTTTTTCATGATTGGTATTATATTTTTCTCGTCATTCTTCCATGACTCGTATTCTCCTCCTCCCATCATTTTTATCGACATTCTCTCCCTTTTTGTCATAATCAAAAAGTGCATAATAAATAAATAACAAATTAAGTATGACGAATAACGGGTCCCCTTGAAAAATAGATTTCCCATTTTAAAAAAGGCTAAATGACCAAAATGGGACCTCAAGTTTGCTCATTTTAGCACTTGAGGACTTACTTTTTAAAAGGTATCAAACAAGGCCCTGTTCTTTGGTCCGTTATACCACGTTAGGACCTCCGTCCAAATTGGTATGTTAAGTGTTAACAGTCAACCTACGTGGCAGTTAAGTTCCACATCAGCAATACTATTGATGATGAGTATATAAGGCTAAATGACCAAAATGGGACCTCAACTTTGCTCATTTTAGCACTTTAGGACCTACTTTTTAAAAGATATCACGCAAGGCCCCGTTCTTGATATTACTGATGTTATTGATATTTTTAATAGTTTGGTAATTTTTATCAATTTTAGAATGATTATTGATATTATTAAAAATGTTATAAATTCTTAAACATCGAGGAACTTCGATTTTATTAGCTAGTTATTTTATAAAATATTAAGTTATTTAATAGTGAATATTAGTTAAATATTTTGAAAATTCTAAGTTTATAATTTTGGCCTTTTGATATTACCTTAGTAATTATATTCTAGTGGAATATTCTTAAAATTAATATTTATTAAGTTATGAATAAATATTAATGATGAGATTTGAAGTACTGATATAAATGATTGTTTGTATATTTTAAATTAAATTTGAATTGGTGAAAGATATTATAAGTTGATTGACTATTGAAATAATCAATATTTTGATGTAGAATAAGTGTACGTCGTAGTTATATCGCAGTAATAAGTTATTGGTAGTGGAACTTAACTGACTGTTAACACCTAATGGACCAATCTGGACGGAGGTCCTAACGTGGTATAACAGACAAAAGAACAGGGCCTTGTTTGATACCTTTCAAAAAAATAGACCCTCAAGTGCTAAAATGAGCAAACTTGAGGTCCCATTTTGGTATGTGTAACTTAACTACCACATGACTGTTAACACTTAACGGACCAATTTGGACGGAGGTCCTAACGTGGTATAACGGACCAAAGAACATGGCCTTGATTGATACCTTTTAAAAAGTAGGTCCTCAAGTGCTAAAATGAGTAAACTTGAGGTCCCATTTTGGTCATTTAGCCTTTAAAAAATAATGGTAACTACCCCTGAGTTAAATACCAATTTTAAAAATATCAATTATGATTTTTGAGGATCCAACCGAGAGTTGGTTTTTCTTTAGAAACATAGACGATATTCGGTACTGTGGTTCCTTTAGGAATCCAAACTTTTTTAATTTTTATCGTCCGTCTTGGGCTTTTGCAAATCGAAATATGATGCCCAATTTTTAAACATTTGTCACATCGGGGTATTTTAATATTTAAGGATTCGGTTTTATTACACGATTTGAATCCTAACCCCTGTTTATTTAATGAAAATTTTTGAACGGAAAGCATTTGTTCAAATTTCTCGTTTCCACACGAAAATTTATTCGTTAAATTCTTAAGTTCGTTTTGAACTTTTAAAAGATCATCTTTCAATTTATTCTCTTTTTCAATACATTTAGAATGACCGGTTTCAATGAATTTCTCTTTTTCATTTATTTTGGAAATTTCGATTTTCAACATTTTAATTTTCGATTTGAGGGATTTATTATCAATTAAAGCATTTTGAAAATCGGTATGTAAAAGTTCAAATGCTTCTAATAATTCGTCGTGAGACGAGGTACTAACCTGGCTTTCGACATCGCTTTCGTCGAATGAACTTCTTGCCATGAGTGCGAGGTTATTTTGATTATATTCATCATCATCCTCTTCGTCACTCCATGTAGCTATGAGAACTTCTTTCTTAGGATTTGAGGCTCGACAGTTTTTAGCAAAGTGGCCTGATTTACCATAGTTTCGATAGTTATTGTCGAATTTCTTTGACTCGCTCGAGTTGATGTCTTTTCTTCGCCGGTTTAATAAGTTTTGGAACGTATTTATAGCATAATATGCCAATTCTTCAGCATCTTCGTCCACCGGGATTTCTTCATTCTTTGACATATTAGCTTTCAAAACTATCGATCTTCCTTTGGTTTCGGCTTGACGTTCCGAGATTTAAGAACTATCTCGTAGTTTATTAGTGACCCAACGAGTGCACTAAAATCAAGATTATTTAAATCTTTCGATTCCATAATCGCCGTAACCGTTCCGTCCCATTCAACAGGTAGTGATCGTAGGATTTTCTTTACTTTTTCACTACTTGTTAATGGTTTCCCAAAACAAGCTAGTCCATTAGTAATGATCGAAAAACGGTCGAGCATTTTCGTTATGGACTCGTCACTTTTCATCATAAATAGCTCGTATTCATGGAGGAACATATTTATTTTCGTCTCCTTAACTTGAGATGTTTCTTCATGAGTTACCACAAGCATCTTCCAAATATCTTTGGCAGTATCACATGATGATATCCGGTTGTGTTCTTCTGGATTTAGAGCACAATATAATAATTGCGTTGCTTTGCAATTATAATGGTCGTTCTTCCAATCTTCATCATTATAATCTTCGAAGCTTTTTAGAGAGTCGTTCAGTTTTGTAGGAATTTTCGGACCTAGGGAAATAACTTTCCAAAGCTCAATGTCGTAGGCTCGGATGAAAATAGACATTTTCTTCTTCCACGTCATAAAATTCGATCCATCAAAGAATGGAGGTCGATTTAAAGCAAGACCTTCGATCGGTGCAAATTGGAGCGCCATTGGATCTTTTTCTCTCCTCGGATGTTAAGCCGATTTTTATGGATACCTGCTTCGATACCAATTGTTGGTAAATTGGCACCCCACTTGGAATGTGGATAATATCGCGGAGTAGAGTTTTCAAACTCTTTTGCGTTTGCGGAAGCGTAATTAAATTGTGGAAGATAAACGACACAAGATTTATAGAGGTTCGACCAAACGTGCCTACGTCCTCTCGCTGTATCTTTTTTTATAGGCTTAAGATCAACCTCTACGCCTCGTCTTCTATCGGTCCGAGGTTTATCGTTACAATCTCGTCTTCTTTCGGTCCGAGATAAACCGTTACACTCTTGTCTTTATGTCGGTCCAAGATAAACCGTTTTCCTTTTCTATTGGACAAGGAAGCAACCTATCTAGCATTCGATGGGTACTAGACAAATCTCACTCGGATTTAGATATGATTCTAATAATCCCGGATCAACGATCCTAATAACACCGAATCAATCTACAATCCGTATCTTTCCTCTCGTGTATAGATTTAGTGTATCGAACACTCGAACACTTAACAATTAAGCACAATTACAACAACAGTAATGAATATAACAATATCTGAAGAATATATGTTTTTGCTTGGAGTTGTTGTGTTGAATGATACCAAATGACTTGGTATTTATTGGCAAATTCTCTCAACTAGCCGTTAACCTCTGCTGCCTCTATTAAGTGCGCTATCTGTATCCCATTGCGTACGTTAGCTTTATTACATACGTTAACTCTTAGTGTTACGTACGTTAACCTTCATTCTGATCAGTCCAGTAGCATTCTGTCTTCTTCAATTACGTACGTTAGCTCATACTATTACGTACGTTAAGTACTTCTGTAGCGTGCGCTAGTGTGACGTCATTGCGTGCGTCACCATGTATCCGTTGCATCTTTTTGACTTTGATTCTGAATCTTTCAACGGTTCAATATTTGAACTCAGATTCAAATTGCATTACGTACGTTAACAACTCTATGTTACGTATGTTAAGTTCTTCCGGTTGCGTACATTATCTTGTTCGGTTGCGTACGTTAAATCATGTCGTCTGTACTCGTGTGCCTTCAGGTGACTTCTCATCATGTACGTTATAGATGTTGCATAGCGTACGTTAAGCTCTCCATATAGCGTGCGCTATCTGCTTCTGCTTTGCTCGTTTCCGACTTTGTTCTATTGTTTCCTTTGTTGTTTTGGTTTGATTGTCAGCTCATCATCAAAACCATCATTAACATCAATAGCTCATCATCAAAACCAATTTATGATTATATGGAATAGAATATTCCAACAAAGAAAAGTATGCTAGAAGAAAATATCACAAACATGTCATTTTCATTTTTTTTTTAATTATAAATTGTAGATGTAAAGCTGCCACTTTAATTTCTTAATCTTTGTTATATTTCAGAATGCAGGACAAAACTATTGCATTCATCGGGGACTCACTGGGTAGACAGCAATTCCAGTCTCTTCTGTGCATGGTCTCTGGTGGTCAAGATAAGCCCGAAGTCCAAAACATGGAAAAGAAATACGGCCTCACCAAATCACGAGGAGCCATCCGTCCCGATGGATGGGCATACAAGTTCCCTGATACTAATACAACGATTCTGTATTACTGGTCCGCAAGTCTCTGTGGCATAGAGCCCATCAACATCACGGATCCCGCCACTGAATTCGCAATGCATTTGGATCGTCCACCAGCTTTCTTGGAACGATTTCTCCCCCAATTTGACGTCTTGATTCTTAATACTGGTCATCATTGGAACAGGGGAAAGCTCAGGGCCAATCGATGGGTCATGTACGCAGATGGAAAACCAGTCATAGATAGAAAGCTAGCGGAAATGGGAAATGCTAAGAATCACACGCTGTACAGCATTACCAGATGGCTCGATTTACAAATTTCTTTGCGTCCCAAGCTCAAAGTCTTTATGCGAACAATATCACCTAGGCATTTTTCTAACGGAGATTGGAACACGGGGGGTAGATGTGATAATGTGTCCCCGTTATCAAAGGGGAGTGAGGTTTTTCAAGAGGAATCGAGTGATCCTGCTGTCGAGGGTGCTGTTAGGGGGACGAAGGTGAAGATTTTGGATATAACGGCTCTGTCTGAACTGAGGGACGAAGGCCATATATCGGGATACAGTATAAAAGCGTCAGATGGTATAAATGACTGCTTGCATTGGTGTCTGCCGGGTGTTCCGGATACGTGGAACGAGCTGCTTTACGCCCAACTTTAGTATCTTCTCTCTCTCTCTCTACTGTAGGCTAGTCCTTTCTCGTTCGCCACAGGTAGCTTCTGTTTGTGTTCTTTCTGTAACTATGGATATCATTTGCTCCTAGGAAAAGAAACAGCGGGTGGTCTGTTATACTAATACCTTGGCAGAGGAAAAAGTGAGACTGCTGTCTAAGTTAACATAATCAACGATGGTGGTGTAAGAGAGTGGCTGTATTTTCATGGGATTTAACTATTTTTTTTCGCCACCTCGATGCATTCCCTTATCTTCCCGGTAACGTCCCACACAGAAAGAGAGAGCGCAAAGCCCTGAATCACTACTTTGGGACCCCTAACCACCTATACCTGTAGGGGGGTTTTTATTTTCTTTTGTCGATGCATATATATATATATATATATATATATATATATTATAAATTTATGATCAAATGAGAATAGTTTTTATCCTGCGAATTGCGAATATGCATGAGTTTTGTACTAATTATGCATGAAATATATGCATTTCATGCATCAAAATTGCAATGCATTAAAATATGCATTAAAATACCGATGCATTAAAATATTGCATTATATGCATCAAATATTTGTGAGAATAAATCTAGGCAATCCATTTATCAAGATCTATGGATGAAATTCATTCTTATTTCTTAACTTAAATTGTATTCTCACTTGAACCTATTTCATATATATATATATATATATATATATCTTAGACATAATAATATTTTTTCATGAGTAGAAATTGCATTCCAATGTGGATTGCGAAGTTGATTGACATGGTACATGAGTTTGCATTATTTGTCAAAAGGCAATGCCTTGTCTTATCACATAATTGTGAGAATGCTAGTCATGTGATACGATCACTGCATTTTATTCAAAAATTATTCCAAAGTTCTAAAAATTAGATAAATTAGACATATAATTTATTTGACATTATTTACTTGTAAATCTCATTCAATCAACTCATGTTCTGAATTTATTAAACAAAAGTATTTCTAAATAATAATTATTCCAAAGTTCTAAAAATTAGATAAATTATTGACATAGCTATGTGTTGCATGAACTTCAAACTAATACTTCTTTCGAAATTCACTGCAAAATAGGGCTTTTCACGTGTGACAAAGATACATAGGGTTCCACCACATGCCTTTACAAATTTGGTCTCATGAACATACTGAAGAGGCGGTGTAAGAAGATATGATAATCATGACTCTTAAATCCAATTAACCTGTTCTTTCTGAAGTTAACACATCTCCATATATTTCCAGCATACCATTTAGTATACCTAACACCCTTCATTCATGAAGAAATCTCGGCGTCCTACTCAAGAGTGACGGTATAAGCTGCTTGCGGCAATCTTTACTTCTCCTTATCTTCTTTCAACCACAAATATTTCATAATGATCATATATTTCCACTAATACGTGTCTCAAGGTGATCTTTAGTCTTCCCTCCTAACATAGCAATGTGCTGACTATACTTCCACACATATTTCTTTCTATGTTCGTGACATCTAGGTAGTTCATAATCAACAACTCATTCCAGTAAGATAGATCCCAGAATATAATTTTGTGGGACCAATACTTATATATCGGGTCTTTCAGGGGTTGCACCACTATATCAGGATGGTTGCTCAGCTGTCCATCATCAGACTCATTCAGCACCGCCAGAATTTCATCCCCATTCCACTCCCGCGGTGGGTCACCCATCTCTTCAGTCCCATCAAATATTGCAGTATCCATACGCCATATGTGCATCCTCTCATGCCAAAGACAGTGACACATTTGGAGAACCTTCTTGTAGTGATACCTTGCACAATACGCATTCAGGCACATTGGACATCCCATGTATCCACTAATAACATATCCAGACAACATCTCATATGTAGGAAAATGAACAATGATATCAGTACAAATTGCATGCAAGTAGAACATCTCGTGCGAGTAACTTTCCTACGTGGGATGACCTTGCTCCCACAACAACTTGAACACCTCGATCAAGGGTATCAGATATACATCAATAACGTGTTTGGATACCCAGGCCCTGATACTAACAGAGTCAGCACATTATATTCCTTCTCCATGCATATTCACGGAGAAAGGTTGTAAAAAATCATTACCATCGGTCATATACTATATGAAAGACTCATGTTGCCAAAAGGGTTGAATCCATCAGATGCGAGTCCAGTCTCACACTTTGTACATCTGGTGCAAACTTTGAAAACTTTCTTTTTATATGCTCCAGGCCTTGCCATTATAAGGGTTTATCATAGTATTCTCATCATGGCTGGAAGTCGTTGTGCTATATCATGGCCTTGGCCATGTGATGAGACATGAAAAACATCTTACCAATGTAAAATACCAAGTATCTTCACAAAGTTCTATTTTCCAAGAAAAGTGAGTTTATACGTTTTTGTGTCATACATCGAACATGTATTTAGATCTTCATTAGGTTCCCCCACAATAAAGTATAATCATATATGTATATATAGATATTGATGTACGAAAGTGCAAGACCTTTCTTGATCCATCTCATTTTGCTATGATTACTATAAAGACAATGAACTTCTGGAAGTATTTTACCCATGAGCTCTATTGGGATAAAAATACTCTAAGTTGTTTTGATAAATGCATCCTACACCCTGATCCTACAGCAACCTTCATACAACGCTCAAAATTCATCTACCTACAGTATATGAATGTTGGTCCCGAGAATGATTTAGACTTTCCTTAATGTACCAACATGAGTCTTTTCTAGCGCGTTTTATCCTCACTCGCGCCCAACCTGAGAAACTTCCTAGTGGGTCACCGATCCCATTACTACTCATGGCCAAGCACGCCTAACCATGAAGTTTCTATGAGATGGATACCAGAAAAAAGATGCATCTTGTTGGTATGAGTAGTTCAAATCAATTCATTTAACTAGTTCCTAGTACAGATCTCACGGGTCGAATCAAAAGGCACGCCTCACGGATTTTTAAGCTCATGCAGACAGGATGTTGGACCGAAGCCCAACAATCCCCCTCACAGTACCTACCAGCATCTCATCCCCCGAGCCTAGAAACCTCCGCATACTAGATTTGATCACACAGCCCTCCAGTGATTGGATTTATTCACGCAGTCCTCCAACACTTGACATCAGCATATGTTCCAGCTCTGTTTACTTCCGATGCATCAGTATCTCAGTTCCAGCATACTACATTTAATCACACCCTCCAGCACCTACAACCTCCACTGCATCAGCATCTCAGTTTCGGCCAAGTGGCAACTTCTGTTGTATGCCAGCCTCTCAGTTCCAATGCTTTGGTAGTCTCCATCGTAGACTCCAAGGGAAATTCATACCTGTGACCTCCTCCGGTATCAATTATTGGTCCCCAGGATGATGTAGAGTGTCATCATCATACCAACACGAGTCTTTTCTAGCGCGCTTTGTCCTCACTCGTGCGCAACCTAAGAAACTTCTCAGGGGTCACCTATCCCATATCTACTCCAGGCCAAGCACGCTTAATTTTGGATTTTCTGTGAGATCGCTGTCATAAAAGAAGATGCATCTTGTTGCTATGAGTAGTCCAAATCAATTCATTTAACCACTTTCTAGTAAAGATCTCACGGGTTGAATATCAAGCGCCTCGTGAATTTTTAAGCTTATCCAGGCAGGAAGCTGGACCGAAGTCCAACAATGAAGATTCGGCTTACAACAAAAAGGTTGTTGGCTACATCATAGTCGTTGTAGGTATTTTACTTAGAAAAAGTAAAATACAAATCCAATATGTCTCTACTTAGATCTTTAAATCGTCGTGAAATAAGCTACCCTTTATTCACAAAGTATTCACAGTCTCAAAGGTGTATTTAATGCTGACAGGACAATATTTAATGCGGTGGAAAAGACTGTGGACTGAAAAGCATTTAATGAAGGCAAAAAGGAATGTCTGAAGCATTAAATGCTAAGACACTTTAATCCAAACATTCATCAAGCTGCCAATATGAAGTGTCCACATTTCATCAACTGGTCGACGGCTACATTTAGAACAGATCTATTTCCAAGCTTATAAATAGCCCAATCCAGAGGATTTGCTAACAACTGATCAGCTGAATGACTGATACACTTATTATCTTCACGATCAATCAATTTCTTCAAGCCTACACCCCCTATCTTGATTGGAGAAATATTCAACTCCTCAAGAATATCAAACTACAACCATAATCTTAAAGCTACTGTTCGGGATACTTGCAATACCAAACTTATACGTTGAGTACAATGGCCCTGTGTGGACTAATCGAAACCTTCATGACCTGTGTGGGATGAATAGAATTTAGGACGAAGATTTAATGTATGTGAGAAGAAGTTAGTTAAAGGAAGTCTGCATCCAATCTTTGTGAACGGCCTAAAGCTACAGTTAGGTGTATCAATCTGTGTGAAAGATACAGTGAACAATTTGGTTAAAATTGTCTAGTTGGTACGTTGATTTTAATAAATATTTACTCTCGTGTGGATGACATGTGGACATAGAGGGCATTGACTCGAACCACACTAAAAACTATGTCTTTACTTCTTGTATTTATCATTTAATTATTACATATGATTGTTGTATACTTTTTTGAAAAGTCTGTAAGCATCAAGCTACAGGAGATCACTTAGTATTGTACTTATAACAACCTGCATTAGTCCTCCGCTATGCATAGTTAAAATTTGGAAAAATAGTACAGCTTATTCACCGTCCCTTCTAATATGTCATTAAAGTATACCGTGACCAACAAGTGATATCGGAGCAGTTGGTTCTATAAAGAATCAGTCGATTTTTAACCTGAATAAGATCCATAATAACAATTGTTCAAAACTGTATTTCTTTATCTCTAGCTCTCATCATATATTTACTGCCATGAATACATCTGTGATCAATAAAGTTAATATGTTTTCGATTAACGAATTTGATGATTGGAGAATCAGAATGCAAGCACACCTGGCTCCCATGCATGGAGAGATGTTCTTCGTCATATAGGAAGGACCTGTCAATATCATGAAGGTCAATACAGCTGCCAGTGTGGAAGGTGAACCCCATGCGGCGATGCTCGAAAAATCTCGGGGTCAGTGGACCACTGACGAGTGTAAACGAGCAAACCTGGACAATGTTGCCAATAATGCGCCATTTGTCACTCTTGATAAAGGTACATTCTCAAAGGTAAAGTGCTGTAAGACAGCCAATAAAATTTGGAAAAGTTCAAGATGATTTGTGAGAGTATTGAGCTCTCAAAGGAAAATAAAATTTCAAAACTAACTCAGCAATTTGAATATTTTGAAGTAAAACCAACTGAAACTCATGAGGACCTTGATCTCAGATTCACTGGTATTGTCGGTGAACTTGAAGCACTGGGCTAAGTGTACTCCCAAAAGGAGAAATTTTTTAAAATATTTAGATCACTCCCTGCCTGATAGGACATTAATGTTAGGAATATGCCCTCGAATGCCACTCAGTGGATGAGAGAGAAGGGGCATTGTATTTGTAATTATGAAATTATCAATAAAAGGCAATATGATTCATTCAGTGTTTATTGTATTTCAAATGCATTCTTGATTTGGTAAATATTGAAGTGAAGTCCATGTAAATAAGAGCAAATATTCCACTCTCGTTATCGGATAAGAGAAAATGCACTGGAAGTGTTCAAAGTTTATTTACGTAAACCGTTCGCGAGTCGATAAACTTAATGGGCATTAAGTTTTGAGTAAGACTTGTATAACTGATGCTAGGACGTGTGCATGTCTTGATAGCATAGTTTTAAGTATATTGGTGGGACCAGTATACTCGAACATGACTCATACTTGATTCAGTCACACGATATTCACTCTTGGAGATTCGATGACGAATCGAAAGGTTGTGATAGTACACGTGGACCTTTGACTTGAGGGTTCAGTAAGATATGTGCCTGTGACGTTTAGTTAGTCATTAGAGTAGTTAGACTCATTTGCTTAATCGTTGGGTTAATATCGAAGTGCGGACTATACGGGCAGGTAGCAATCTTTACTGTACGCCAATCAAGGATTCTATCTCCTATTAGTGAGCAGGCGATTGTCCTATATAGTTAATGATAAATAAGATCATAAGTATTTGGCTAAAGCATTCTGATCTAGTCGTATTGGATACACTAGTAATCAGTTGGTCTTGATTTGCATTAACACATGTATAGTGTCTAGTCAACAGTAGGGTTTGACTTTACCGTGACCCGAAGACTTAACCGGGACATTTGATGAAGGGTCTATACGTATATGGTATTCACGACATAATGGTTCTGGAATGATCCCTTCTTTCTTTTTCAGTCGGGGTTTACAGTGCGGCCCGCTAGGCTGGCTAAGTATTGCCCGCACTCATTGGTTCCTCCTAATACCAGCTGAGACGGACCTACAGAGTCGCGCATCAGGATCGTTGATGGATAAATATGAATTTATCATCTCTCTATTAATATTAGATATTGGATATCTAATTATGATTTATTAGATAAATCAAAATAGCGGTCTTATGAATTGAAATTAAGTTACTCGGTAATTAATTTAATTCATATATAATATTTATTAAAGAAATATATTTGTATTTGATATAATTCATTAATTAATTGGATTAATTAATTAAGTATAAATACATTGGAGATAAAACGAAGTGTATTTAACGGAGTCGTTTGACGAACGTCCAGTACACGAGCCGAGTGACTCGCCATGCTTCTTGAAAATTTCCTAGTAGGCCGCCCCCCACCTTCTCTCTCTCACATGGTGTTGTCTTTTTCCTTGTATGTGGTGATGACTTTTTGTCATGGTGTATTGTAGATATTTTTATTCATCATCTCAATTATGAGATGTGTTTTATGTAACTATACATTTCAACACCACTCATCACCAACACCATCTTTCGACCGATAAAAATAGGAGAGAGGGAGAGAAATATTTTTCCATTTTTGTTCATCATCTTTGAGGTGAAATACAAATAAGAAAAATAGAGAGAAAAATTCCTATGGTAATTCCTAGCCGTGTTCCATCAAGAACGGATTGCTGTAGATTTTTCCGGGCAACTTCCGACGCGTGTGAAGTAGAGACATCGTGGTTTTGGTGTTTGGGACAAAGGGATTTCGTGTTCGTGCTCGTGCTCGGGTTCGTGAACATCATCAACTTACGAAGATATTATCAAAGGCTTCAAAGATATGGGACTTGGTTCCTTTGTCTTTGTTCGCTTTAATTTTTTGTATATACGTTATTAGATCGATCCTGTTTGGGATTCTTTATATTGAGTTTTATTATTCCGCTGCGTATTAGATTTTGTATCCGGAATCCCAACAATTAAGACCACAACTATGCTTGTGTATTGTAACCTTAATGAAATATCTATCTTTGACCTATTCTCTTACCTCAAAGTATTTGAGTATGATACGAACAGGAGAGAGAATGCCCGAGAGTCCCCTACCAAGACTACAACACTTGCAACTGTATCCAACAGGAGCTCTTCCCCCAGCACCTCTAAATATGTTGGAGATGACGATGATGACATGCAAAGATGAGATAGCACTGCTCATCCATAAATTTTGGAAGTTCATCAAGAAGTCTGGAAAGGCTCCCTACAAACTGAGAACCTTCAACAAGGTGAGTTCCGAGTCACCATATTTTGGAGAATCTAACTTATGCTATAATTAAATGAAGCTAGGACACTATGCAAATAGATGTCCTCGTCCCAAGGTACAAAAGCTATCGGAGGCTGAGCAATAGGAAAATCATGAAAAGTGACGTGTCTGGATAAGCAAGCTAAAGGCACTGATGGTGAATCAGACACACTGTCTGTTAGGATTATGCCCTCGAATGCCACTCAGAGGATGTTTAGTGAGGGCATTGTACTTGTTATTATGTAAATCGTTATAATAAGGCATTTGTATGTTTCTTATTTACTAGTAGTCACTGGCATTCCTGACTCGTAAATATATATATATATATATATATATATATATAGAAACTAGTCCGTATATTTGAGAGCAAAGCATTCCACTCCTTATTGGATAAGGGGATCGGCACTGAAAAGGTTTATGGCTCAAATACTTAATCGTTCGCAAGTCGATGAAACTTGAGTGGGTGTTAAGTTTATGTGAAGACTTGTATGACGTGTTCTTTGACTTGGAGAGTGCCTGTCAAACACTAACAGTTAGTGGGAGCACACGTTATAGGTATGTTAATGAGATTAGTATACTCGAACCGACTCACCCTCGATTCGTCACACGGATTAACTCCGGGACAGTCAATGATAGAATTGTAAGGTTGTGATAGGTATTCGTGAACCTTTGACTTGAGGATTTAGTAGGGATGTGCTTGTGGCGATAAGATTTTCATTAGAGTAGTTCGACCCAGAAAACCGGAAGGTGGGGGTCAACCTCGACGTGCATCTTGACGGGCAAGTAGCAGGTTCTACTAAATGCCAAGATATGATTCTTTCTCTTGTAAGTGAACGAGTTATATGTCCTATGCGGTTATTGGCAGATGAAATCATAAGTCTTTGGCCAAAGCATTGGAGCTAGTTGTATTGGATACACGAGAGCTCGATGATATCGGTTTGCATTAACTCATGCATAGTGTCAAGTACAGATATGGTTTGACTGACCGTGACCCTATAATTTGATCGGGACATTTGAAATAAGGGTTTATACGTATACTGATATTCACTACAAAATTTTTTTGGAATGATCCCCATCATTTGTTCTCAGTTAGGGTACAGTGTAGGCCGCCAGGCTGGCTAGGTGGTGTAATACACATACTTTATACGAACTGTTGGCCCTGACGTTCCTTCACTTTTGTCGCTCTGTAAACAATTATTGAGATGTTGTCGTTGTTGATTTTAGAGTTTCGTACCTTTTGGATCATGTTCATATTGTTTGGACCTTTCGGCAATGTTTTGGAGACAGGTCGATAGTGTACGCTAGGCCTAAGCTAACGCATGTTATTTCTGTTGAGTGGCGCATGCTAGCTTGGAATCTTAGCACACGCTAACGGCCCGGGCTTGGAAGAGGCAGTAGCTGATTCTGCCCTCTGGACTAGCAGTTAGTGCACGCTAGGCATTAGCTAGAGCACGTTATTCGTGTTGAGTAGCGCGCTCTAACATCGCTCGTGGCGCACGCTAATGAGCTGAGTCGGTAGGGGCAGTGAGGTGTTTCTATCTTCTGGACTAGCAGGTAACGCACGCTAGGCCTGAGCCAGCGCATGCTATAGGTGTTGCGTAGCGTGCGCTAGTGCCCAGATGTAGCGCACGCTAGCGGGTTTGGGCAGTGAGTTGGAATTTTTGCAGGATACTAGTTAGCACACGCTAAGGTTTGGTAGCGCGCTATAATTTCGCAGGTCAGAAGCTACTGGACTACCGGGTGACCCCGTTAGCGCACGTTAGCCCTGAATTTTAGCGCGCGCTAACCGGGCGTAGTATATAAGTGAGGGTCAACCTTGTACTTCGTCATTTTTCATCTTTTCAACTCATTTCCGATGGGAGCACGGGAGAAGGCGATTTGGGGGTGATTTGGGGCGATCTTTCATCAACTATCATCATCTTTGGTTGAATAACAAAGATTACACAACATCTAATCCATTTCTATCTTCCAAATCAAAGTAAATTCCTTAAAACCCTAGTTTTGGAAATTTTGGGGATTTTCTTAGATTCGTCCGATTTATCCGTTTTGGAGCTTGAGATATTTGAGATTATGATGTATCTACCCCGTACCCATGTTTTCCCTACGATTATATGGATGATTATATACCTTATTCGGACTTGAGAGGGTTTGGGTGATTTCCAGACCTCTAGGTGATTATCCTTGTAGTTTCGTGAATTGTAGGCGGGTTTCAGGAGTTTCTTCGTGTGATTTGAGTATGGATTATTAATTATCATGTTCCTTACGAATCATTTAGGTGCCGGAAGTGCGTTCTTGGACCTACGGAACTTGTATTCTTTTGCTTCTGATTCTCGATGTCTCAAAGGCAAGTATATGTTTATGATTGTACGTTCTCGACTTTGAAAGTAAGGTATATGAATGGCATGATGGTATATATTCACTCTAGGACGGGCCTGGGTCCTCTGAGGGTTCCGTAGCCTTTGGTGCGGTTCCGCGAATATTTTGGGTTAACCACTCTGGGAGGGTCCGATAGGGCCTCTGAGGGTTCCGTTGCCTTCGGTGCGGTTCCATGGTTAATCACGTATATATTGAAATGTAATGCTATGAGATTTAGTTATTCCGGAATACTAGTCTTAAGTTGATGAAATGATAATTACATTTACTTTATTGTCAAGAAGTATTGTGTTTCATATTCGATATACTTGTACTAGCTATTCGACGGCTAACCCCTTTATGGGGGAAATACCTTTCATGTATTTCAGGATCCAGGAGAGCGGAAAGGCACGTACCGGGTTGGCATGAAGATGATGGGCAAGTGTGATGTTATGTCTTGTCACTGGTTATGTTTTTTATTTCCTCTATTCAATGATGTTGTACTTGAATGGTTATTAGTACTCGAGTACTGTTTTTGGTTTCCTTGATGTTTTGGCCTGTGTTGCCATGGGATTGATTCTTGATGTGTTTTGTATTCGGTTTTATTGGATATTGTCTTGAGTGCCAATTTTATTGTTATCCATTTGATTATGCTTGGACCTTATCGGTCAAAGTTCATGGTTCCGCGTGTGAATAGCCTTGTGGATCCCATGGCGCGGCTCACGGCGCTGTAATATACCCTGAATAACTTGGGGGTGTTACAGAATATAGTATCAGAGCTTAAGTTCATGGATAACTAGGCTGTCGGTCATTTGGGTCGATTGAGTCATCGTT
This sequence comes from Orobanche coerulescens, assembly GCA_033398695.1. Classification (NCBI taxonomy): domain Eukaryota; kingdom Viridiplantae; phylum Streptophyta; class Magnoliopsida; order Lamiales; family Orobanchaceae; genus Orobanche; species Orobanche coerulescens. The sequence goes on along the minus strand of CM065804.1, from coordinate 131,162,505 downwards.
TGTCTATAGTATCACTACTTTTCCATCATCACAGTGCGACCGGTACTTGTAAGACCTCTTACTCTTCTAGTGTTTCCTTAATCGCTTTGCTTCTGATTTGGTATTTTTGGGAATCGGTCACTTCGATGATGTGATATTTGAATTGTACTTACATACTTTGTGTATCCTTCAGAATATCTGCTGACAGGGGACAGATGCGAGGCCGTGGTTGTGGATGCGGACGAGGACGTGGCGCGGCCGCTTCCCTCAGCTCCGTGGCGGGATAGACTACCCCTAGTTTATCTAACTCAGTGCATCCTGATATCGAAGGTCAACACGACCAGTCGACCGATCAAGGGAATAATGCGAATATTGGAGTTACGAATGTGCTTCAACAATTGGCTAACCAGATGACTATTCTGGACCTAGCCGTTCATCTAAATAATCCGAACCCGACATCGGATGCCTTGCTTCAGAATGTGGTCCATATGCATCCTCCGCAGTTCAGCGGTGCTACCGACCCAATGGGTTGGGAGAATTGGCTAGCTGAATTGGAGAAAGTGTTTGAAGCGGTGGATTGTCCGGAAGTGAGGAAGATATTGATTGCTCAGTACTTCCTTACCAAGGAAGCCGCAACTTGGTGGAAAGTTATCAGGCCACAGGATCATGCTGCTACATGGGGAGAATTTAAAGAGTTATTGGAGGCTGAGTTTTGTCCTTGGCCAGTGCAAGAAGGCAGAATCCGAGCCTTTTTCGAGGCTATACCGCAGAACATTCCAGTCTCACAGACGATAGTGGAGTACAACCAACAGCTGATCCACGTGAAGAATCAAGTGCGGGATGAGCGTGACAAGATCCGCTACTTTGATATGCGGATGAATATGGATTTACGGTGTTACATGGCCGGGTTTGCTTGCACTGCTTTGAAGGAATACCAAGACAGGGCTTTGGCATATGACATGTAAGCCCCCACAATGATACCACAGAAGAATCGGAGAAGCAAAAGACCGCTGGTAACTTTTCTGGCTCTAAAGGTGGCAACTTCCAGAGACCTCAGGCGGCCAATCGTTCTGCCGGGCAGTCGTCATGTTCTGTTAGGGAGAAGAAGAGTTTTCGTCCTACTCCGGGAACCTCAACTCGCCCGGTAACTTGTTTTAATTGTGGTCGTCCAGGCCACATCAATCTGGAGTGCAACTTCCCACCTCTGATGTGTCACACTTGTGGACAGATGGGACACAGGGCAACTTATTGCATCGAACAAGATCAGACTTTAGACACTCGAGCTTCGGCCCCAGCGCCTATAGATCAGAGTATGAATCAGCGGCAACCAGTTGGATAGTCACAGCAGAGTTACGGCAGGGGCCGGGGACGGAGTCAGAACGCTAGAGGGGGAGATTCTAGCATCGGTTCGGCACACCCACGAGTCTATGAGATGCATCGAGCAGATGAACCCGATGCGGCGGTGGCCTCAGGTACCATTCATATCCTATCTCATCCAGCTCGTGTACTTTTTGACTCGGGTGCTACACATTCTTTTATCTCCTTGGAGTGTGTATGCCGTTTGAATATAACTTGTATGACTGATTGCGATCCTTTCATTGTGAAACTGCCTAGCGGGGATAAAATCATGGGGAATCAGGAGATTAGAGATTTTTCGGTGAGCATAGCCGGTATTGATTGGTTATCGAACTTGATTGTGGTTGATATCGAGGGCGAGGATGTGATCCTTGGTGAAGACTGGCTTGACAGTCACCAAGAGATTATGAATTACCGCACTAAGGTTATCACTATGATGACCAAAGATGATTCCGAGTACTCATTCATGGGGCATAAATCGGCCCAACCTAAGTTGCTTATCAGCGCCATGAAGGCCGTAAAACTCTTGAATAAAGGTTGCACGGGCTTTTGGTGTTATGCTATGAAGTCGGAAGGGAATAAAGTCTATTTCTCTTCGATTCCAGTTGTTAATGAGTATCCAGATGTTCTTCCAGATGACCTCCCGAGATTACCGCCTGATCGAGAGATAGAATTTTCTGTAGATCTAGAGCCTGATGCAGCTCCGATTTCTAAGGCGCCTTATCGGATGGCACCTTCCGAGATGAAAGAATTGAAGAATAAGTTGGGAGAACTATTGGAGAAAGGGTACATTAGACCGAGCGCTTGGCCTTGGGGCGCACCTGTTCTTTTTGTGAGAAAGAAGGATGCTTCACTATGTTTATGCATTGATTACCATGAACTAAAGAAAGTGACCATCAAGAAAAAGTATCCTTTGCCTCGTATAGATGATTTATTTGATCTGTTGCAGGGAGCCGCAGTATTCTCAAAAATTGATTTGAGATCAGGATACTATCAGCTCCGGGTGAAGGAGTCTGACATTACGAAGATTGCATTTCGGATGAGATATGGACATTATGAATTTGTGGTCATGCCTTTTGGATTGACTAATGCACCGGTAGTATTCATGCAACTAATGAACAATATATTCATCGAATACCTGGATAGATGTGTGGTCGTCTTTATTGACGACATCTTGATTTATTCTCGGGATAAGGAGGAACATACCCAGCACTTGCGTTTGATACTAGTTGTTTTGAGAGCCGAACACCTCTATGAAAAATTTTGAAATGTGAGTTCTGGATGAAGGAAGTTATGTTTCTCGGTTATGTGGTTTTGGCCGAAGGGGTTCGTTAGACCCGCAGAAGATTGAGGCAGTGCTAGACTGGGCGCCGCCTAATAATGTTAAAGAAGTTCGTAGTTTTTTGGGTCTTGCTGGGTATTACTGTCGGTTTGTCGAGGGGTTCTCGAAACTCGCTATGCCGCTTACGCAATTACTCCAGAAGACATAAGAGTTTGTTTGGACTGCTAAGAGACAGCAGAGCTTTGATGAACTGAAGAGACGTTTGACCTCATCGCCGACTTTAGCTTTACCACAGGGCAATGAAGGATTTGCAGTTTATAGCGACGCTGCAGGACAAGGGCTTGGATGTGTGCTTATGCAGCACGATAAAACGATAGCTTTTGCATCACGGCAGTTGAAGCCATATGAGATGAACTATCCTACTCACAATTTGAAATTGGCCGCAATTGTCTTCGCACTTAAGATTTGGCGGCATTATTTGTATGGCTCTCCTTGTCAGATTTATACCGATCACAAGAGTTTGAAGTATATTTCCAGTCAGAAAGAGCTTAATATGAGGCAGAGATGTTGGTTGGAATTGATCAAAGATTACGATTTGGAAATTCTTTACCATCCGGGAAAGGCCAATGTCGTCGCGGATGCTTTGAGCCAAAAATCGGCATCGCTTCAGATGCTCGAGGTTCTTACATCTCAGACGAAGATTCGTCAGGATTTAATTGAGCAAGGAATATAAATTTAGCTTCAAAGAGTGCAAGGACACTTGTGCACTTTCAAAATTACTTCGTCCTTGGTTGACGACATCAAAGGGAAACAGTGGAGTGACCCGATGATCTCTCAGCTGAAGGAAGATGTAATTAAAGGAAAAGACCCTGGTTTTATGGTCCATGAGGATAGTATTCCGAGATTTTAGGGTAGGCTTTGTGTTCCGAATGATCTAGAGTTGAGGCAAAGAATTCTCTGAGAAGCTCATGCTACGCCTTACTCAATCCACCCTGGAACGAGTAAGACGTACAAGGACTTGAAGCGAAAATTTTGGTGGAATAATATGAAGAAAGATGTCACAGAGTTTGTACTGTGGTGCTTGATGTGTCAACAAGTCAAGATTGAACATCAACGACCGGCAGGGTTGTTGAAGCCGCTTCCCATTCCCGAGTGGAAGTAGGAAGATATCTCTACCGATTTTATTTCTGGGATGCCGAGGACTAGAGCCGGAATGAATATGATTTGGGTAATCGTCGATCGGTTGACCAAGTCTGCACACTTCATAGGTATTAAGGATACTTGGGGACCGGAGAGATTGGCTCGAACTTTTATAGCTGAGATTGTGAGATTGCATGGTGCCCCTAAGACTATTGTTTCCGATCAAGATGGTCGCTTCGTATCGTATTTTTGGCAAGCCGTTCATCAGGATTTGGGCACCGAGTTGAGATTGAGCACGTCATTTCATTCTCAGTCATACGGTCAGACGAAGCAGACGATTCAGACATTGGAGGATATGTTGCGGGCTTGTGCCCTAGACTGGAGTAATGATTGGGAATTTCACTTGCCGTTGATCTAGTTTGCCTACAATAATAGTTGGCATGCGTCGATCAAAATGGCACCTTTCGAGGCACTTTATGGTAGGCGGTGTAGATCGCCATTATGTTGGGACGAGGCTTTGGAGCTAATCGGAACGGAACCAGATATGTTGATGGAGACTAAGGAGAAGACTTCTATTATCAGGGACCGGTTGTTGACTGCCCAGAGCCGCCAGAAATCTTATGCAGATACTCGTCATCGACCTTTGGAATTCGAGGTGGGAGATCATGTTCTACTCAAGGTGTCGCCGACCAGAGGGGTTTTTCGCTTCGGGAAAAAGGGGAAACTAAGTCCGAGATATATCGGACCTTTTGTAATTTTGGACAGGGTTGAAGATTTAGCTTATAGCTTGGCATTGCCTCCAGCTTTGAGTCATGTCCATAGCATTTTTCATGTTTCTCAGTTGAGAAGGTACGTGCCGGATCCAAGTCATGTTATCGACTATAGTGATATTGACATAGCTGAGGATGTTACCTTTCCGTAGAGGCTGGTGAAGATCCTTGAACTCCGTGAGAAATAGCTGCGGCACAAAACCATCTCGTTGGTTAAAGTGCAATTGTCGAGACATGGAGTCGAGGAGGCGACTTGGGAGACGGAAGAGAAAATGCGATCGGAATACCTGAACTTTTTATTTCTTAAGTTTCGGGATGAAACTCCTTTTTAGAGGGGGAGAATGTAATACCCATACTTTATACGAACTGTTGGCTCTGACGTTCCTTCACTTTTGTCATTCTGTAAACACTTATTGAGATGTTGTCGTTGTTGATTTTAGAGTTTCGTACCTTTCAGATCATGTTCATATTGTTTGGACCTTTCGGCAATGTTTTGGAGACAGGCAGATAGCGTACGCTAGGACTATGCTAACGCACGCTATTTATGTTGAGTAGCGCACTCTAGCTTGTAATCTTAGCGCATGCTAACGGCCCGGGCTTGGCAGAGACAGTAGCTGATTCTGCCCTCTGGACTAGCAGTTAGTGCACGCTAGGCATTGGCTAGCACACGCTATTCATGTTGAGTAGTGCACGCTAACATCGCCCGTGCCGCACGCTAATGAGCTGAGTCGGCAGGGGCAGTGGGGTGTTTCTATTTTCTGGACTAGCAGGTAACACGCGCTAGGCCTGAGCCAGTGCATGCTATAGTGTTGGGTAGCGTGCGCTAGTGCCCAGATGTAGCACACGCTAGCGGGTTTGGGCATTGAGTTGGATTTTTTGCAGGATACCAGTTAGCGCATGCTAAGGTGTGGTAGCGCGCGCTAACATCGCAGGTCAGAAGCTACTGGACTACCGGGTGACCCCGTTAGCGCACGCTAGCCCTGAATTTTAGCGCGCGCTAACCGGGTGTAGTATATAAGTGAGGGTCAACCTTCTACTTCGTCATTTTTCATCTGTTTCACTCATTTCCAATGGGAGCATGGGAGAAGGCGATTTAGGGGTGATTTGGGGCAATATTTCATCAACTATCATCATCTTTGGTTGAATAACAAAGATTACACAACATCTAATCCATTTCTATCTTCCAAATCAAAGTAAATTCCTTAAAACCCTAGTTTTGGAAATTTTGGCGATTTTCTTAGATTCGTCCGATTTATCCGTTTTGGAGCTTGAGATATTTGAGATTATGATGTATCTACCCCGTACCCATGTTTTCCCTACGATTATATGGATGATTATATACCTTATTCGGACTTGAGAGGGTTTGGGTGATTTCCAGACCTCTAGGTGATTATCCTTGTAGTTTCGTGAATTGTAGGCGGGTTTCAGGAGTTTCTTCGTGTGATTTGAGTATGGATTATTAATTATCATGTTCCTTACGAATCATTTAGGTGCCGGAAGTGCGTTCTTGGACCTACGGAACTTGTATTCTTTTGCTTCTGATTCTCGATGTCTTAAAGGCAAGTATATGTTTATGATTGTATGTTCTTGACTTTGAAAGTAAGGTATATGAATGGCATGATGGTATATATTCACTCTGGGACGGGCCGACGGGGCCTCTGAGGGTTCCGTAGCCTTTGGTGTGGTTCCGCAAATATTTTGGGTTAACCACTCTGGGAGGGTCCGACCGGGTCTCTGAGGGTTCCGTTGCCTTTGGTGCGGTTCCACGATTAACCACGTATGTATTGAAATGTAATGCTATGAGATTTAGTTATTCCAGAACATTAGTCTTGAGTTGATGAAATGATGATTACATTTTCTTTATTGTGGAGAAGTATTGTGTTTCATATTCGATATACTTGTACTAGCTATTCGACGGCTAACCCCTTTATGGGGGAAATACCTTTCATGTATTTCAGGATCCAGGTGAGCGGAAAGGCACGTACCGGGTCGGCATGAAGATGATGGGCAAGTGTGATGTTATGTCTTGTCACTGGTTATGTTTTGTATTTCCTCTATTCAATGATGTTGTACTTGAATGGTTATTAGTACTCGAGTACTGTTTTTGGTTTCCTTGATGTTTTGGCCTGTGTTGCCATGGGATTGATTCTTGATGTGTTTTGTATTCGGTTTTATTGGATATTGTCTTGAGTGCCAATATTATTGTTCTCCATTTGATTATGCTTGGACCTTATCGGTCAAAGTTCATGGTTCCGCATGTGAATAGCCTTGTGGATCCCATGGTGGGGCTCACGGCGCTGTAATATACCCTGAATAACTTGGGGGTGTTACAGGTGGTGCTACTACTCTTTGGTTCCTCTCATTGCTAACTGAGACGGACCTACCGAGTCGCACAATAGGATTGACGACGGAATGAATCGAGCTTATTCTCTCTTTATAAATATTAGATATTGGATATCTAATTTATTGGGCATTGGATGTCTAATTTATATTGGGACATTGGATGTCTAAATTAATTTATTGGATATATTAATTTACGGCCTAATGAATTAAATATAATACTGGGTGATTAATTTAATTCATGAGTATAATTATTTCTTGGAGAAATTAATTATATTATTTGGTATTTGATATGATTAATTAATTGTATTAATTAATTGATATAAATACATCGGAATGGAATGGAGTTTATCTGATTGGATTCACGGGAGTCCGAAATGAACCAAACTCGTCCCGGTTCTTCTAGATGGCCGCCCCACTTTCCACTCACCTTCCTTGGTCTTTGTCTTCACCCTTAATTGGTGGAAGACATGAGACATTTAGGGGACAATATCTCATGTGAGATAAAAGGTAGGTGATTTGATATGATATGATAGAGAATAAATATGAAGACTTCACTTATCTTCTTTAAACTAAGGGAACTCATGGTTCATTGCCATAAAGAGAGAGAGAGAGAGAGAGAGAGAGAGAGAGAGAGAGAGAGAGAGAGAGAGATTCTCCAAGTCTTCATCTTCTTCTTCATTCTTCTTGAGTTTTTCTTGGAGAAAAATCGAGAGATCATTGAGAGATAGTGATTTATACACTTAGAGTGTTATAATAACATTTGAAAGATTCTATCACTTTGTTCTAGCCGTATCCTTGGAGGATAACAAGGTGAAGTTGTTCCGATCATTTCTCCGGCGCGTGGCAAGTAGAGACGCGGTGTTTTCGGCGTTAGATCATCCAAAATCTTGATGAATAGGATTCGTGGGAAAGATCACCTAAAGCTTGGGGAATCGCTTTCGTGGAGTACACCATTTAATCAACAGACTACGAGGGTATGATTTCAAATCTTCATTTGTTTCGTTTTAATATTCGTATATACATAGCTTGATCGATCTTCTTAAGGGATTCGGATCGAATCAGATTCATATATTGCTTCCGTTGTGCCTTCGTTTTAGGCACCGAATCCCAACAGTGGTATCGGAGCGTAGGTCTTGCGATCGTATGTACGATATTTAGCATTTGGAATACTTGATTGGATGGTGAATGATTTGGAATAATTTATAATCATAATCGTGGTGTATGTTTTTCATTCATTGTGGTTATATTTTCCGTAAATTTATGTCTAAATATAAATATTTAATTTCTGGGAAATGTGATTTATATTGAAGATATGAAAGTCGAAAAATATTGATATTAGATATCCGGTCGAAAATCTAGTATCGGATCGCCGTTGGATGACCTTCCGATGAGTTTTGGTGTTCTGGACAGGTGACACGGTCGGGTCGATCTTTCGGGTCAGTTGTCCAGTGAGTTTGACACGGCCCATGTCATTGACTCGACCGTGTCGGCTTTCAGACCCGTTTCAAACTCGATTTTTCATGTATCCCAGAAATTAATCTCCCGCATATTAAATTAAATTTAATATGATTAAAATGATTTATGGTATTTCATTTTATAAGAGAAAATTGATTGATTGGAATTCTTGAAGATGACCGAATTATTTTGAACGTTTTCATATTACCGATTGTGTGAATTGATTGGATCAATTCTATTTATGGTTGGATCACTATATTTATATGCAATCCATTTATTTAGTATTTATTGGATGAATGCTTTTGAATGGTGATGTGGTTCATGGACCTAGTTTTGAATCGTTCGGTTTTATTCGATTGGGTTGTAAAGGCCATTTTGAGCCTATTTATTTTACTAGAAATATTTGTATCTAGGATGTAATTTTTCATTGTAAAATTTATATGTAATGACGAAGACTGGAGGAAGATCTGTTCTAGAAGATGAAGATTCAAGACCGAAGACATGTAATTAGATTACGATATTTTGTTCTAGGAACGGTCCATGAACTACATGTTGGTAGCAACTACGTTGTGAATATTTTATTCATATGGTATCAATGTAACAAACGCGCTTAAATGAATTAATGTGCAAAGTGTAACATTAATCGCGAAAATTCTCCCACGAAAAATTATTAAGTTTAAAAGGTTTCAAGGTTTTCCTTCCCTCCATCGAGCTTTCGGAAAATTGAAATCCAAACCGGATGTGCTATGCTTCCGAGTTATCGGGGTAGTCATTCGGGGAGGGTCGATAAATTATAGAGAGTGCATTGGATGCCTTCAGTTGAAGTAAATTTTATCCCTAGAAACCTATTTGGTTGTCGGATAAGATTCAATTGTGAAACTGATCATCGTCGATGGTATTAACTTAACTTGTTCACGAACTATAGAAACCGTATAGGTTGATGGGAGTGAACAAGGGGAAAATAAGATCGAATCATCTATTAGATGGGTTGGTGTTGGACACCACTTTATGAAGATTAATAGACCAGAAACCTGTTCGATTGCCCTCTATTAAAATTTATAAAGAACTCGATCACCACTATGAAGTAAAGCGAACAAGTAATTCCGGATATCACAAGGGAGTGTGTTATTCCGATAAAAGTAGTGGGCGCTGGGTTAAAAGAATAGAAATGACCTTAATTCTAGACTCAGATAATAATTGAACGAGTCACTAATAAATCTGTCGTACTTAATGCAGGCAAACAACATATCAACTCTCATAATGACAATGAACCCACTTGCAATTTTACTCGAGAAGAACAACCTAACCGGACCAAACTTTGTGGACTGGATCCGCAATCTGATGATTGTCCTCAGTATAGAGGCACTGGGATACATCTTGGGGGCGGACATTCTGGCACCTCCAGTGTGGACCAGAGCCAGTCAGGAAGATGTTGAAAACCACGAAAAGTGAGTTAAGTATGACATAAAAGTTCGTGCCTATATGATGGCTTCTATGTCTAATGAGCTTCAGAGAGCTCATGAGAAAATGACTTCTGCTAGGCAGATTTTATCTCACTTAACCGAGCTTTATGGTGAGCATAGTCGAACTGCTAGATATGAGATATCTAAAGAGATTTTCGGTGCCAGGATGAAGGAAGGTGAGAAAGTTTGGGACCATGTCCTCAAAATGATCTCTATGATCGAGAGATTGGAGGCTCTTGATTTTAAGATGCATGATTCTCTACATATCGACCTCATACTGCAATCTCTTCCTGATTCCTTCTCACTGTTTGTTGTGAATTTCAACTGCAATAAGATTGCTTGCAACTTAGCAGGGTTGATGAACAAACTGGTAACCGCTCAGTCTCAGATGAAGACTCCGCAGGTGAAGGAGTCTGCCCTTGTGATTTCTTCTGGACCTCGGAGGTCTAAGAATAAGAAGAAAAAGACCAAAAAGCAGATAGGCCCACAAAGCAAGGACCTTAAGGGTAAGGGCAAGGCCCTGATGGTTCCTAAGAGCAAGAAGAAGGACAAATGTCTCAAATGCGGTGAGTTGAGTCACTGGGCAAGAGACTGTTTGATTCTTCATGGCACTTCAGGTACAGAACTTTTAGTTTTAGAAACAAATTGTTCTACTACTATATTTTCTACTTCTTGGATACTGGATTCAGGTGTTAGTTATCACATTTGTACCGTGAATCAGTATCTGGAACAAAGTAGAAAGCTTGGAGCTGCGGAAGTGATGATTATTGTCGGAAGCGGGCATAGTGTCGAAGCAACTGACATAGGATCACTTCTTTTGGATTTGGAATTCGGCTTTGTTATGACATTAGATTATGTACTTGTTTTGCCCAAGGGGCATAAAAACATTGTATCCATTCTAGTCATGGATTGGAAAGGCTTTTCATTTTTCATTGGTGATGGTTCCTGCAAAATTTATTTTCGAAATGAACTAGTAGGCATTGCTACATTGTTAAAGGGATTGTATCATCTAAACCTAAGTAACAAAGTCATTGTGAATACTATGACTAGGAAGCGTGGTAGGGATGAAACTAATTAGGTCTTCAAATGGCATCTTAGATTTGTTCATGTTGGTCAGACCAAGGTTTACAAAATGGAAAAGGATGGATTTATGGGTCCATTGGGATCGGATCCCATTCCAACTTGTGAATCTTGCCTTAAAGGCAAAATGACTAAGTCCCCCTTCATAGGGACTTTTGAAAGAGCCGCTGATAAACTTGGATTAGTCCATACCGACGTATGTGGTGTTTAGAAGCAGCACGTGATGGATATCAATATTTCATTACATTTACGGACTATCATACTAGGTATGGTAATGTATACTTAATGAAACATAAATCCGAGGCCTTTGAGAAATTCTAGGAATTTAAGGCCTTAGTCGAAAAACAAACTGGTGATCATATCAAAGCACTTCGGTCGGACCAAGGTGGCGAGTATATGAGCACTGAGTTTGACGAGTTCCTAAAGAAACACGGAATAGTGTCATAACTTACACCTCCAGGAACTCCTCAGTTAAATGGTGTGTCGGAAATAAGGAACTGAACCTTGTTGAACATGATCGTTCTATGCTTAGCTACACTGACTTACCAGTTTACCTATGGGGGTATGCACTCCTCACTGCTGCTTATATCTTGAACAGATATCCTTCCAAGTCCGTTCCTAAAAGTCCACATGAGATGTGGGAGGACAAGAAACCAAGTCACATTAGGATTTGGGGATGTCCTATCTATGTCAAGAAGACTAAGGCGGAGAAATTGGAATCAAGGTCCGTGAAGTGACGTTTCATTGGATTCCCATATGGGATAATGGGTTATCTATTCTACATGCCCGAAGATCGAAAGATCATTGTTGCTTTGCAAGCACAGTTCCTGGAAGATGAGTTCATTTAGGAAGACAGAGCAGGTAGAAGTATTTCTTTGGAAGAATACAATAAAACTCCTCACGAGACACCTGTACAAGAAATTGGAACCGAATCTTCTGAAACACAAGTACAACCACCTTGTAGGTCTAGTAGGGTGTCTCAATTACCTGAGAGGTATGGTTTTATGCACTTGGAGGAAGTGGGTCTCCATGAGGTTCCAAGTGATAACCAAGAGACCGACCCAACGACCTATGACCAAGCTATGATGGATGTAGACTCCGTAAAATGGCGGGAAGCTATGGAAGATGAGATAGAATCGATGCATGTCAATCAGGTGTGGACTCTAGTAGACCACCCCAAGTACATAGTGCCTATTGGGAACAAGTGGATCTACAGGAGAACGACTGATGGGGATGGCAAGGTTGACACCTATAAGGCCAGGCTTGTGGCAAAGGGTTATACCCATAAAGAAGGGATCGATTACCACGATACCTTCTCGCCCGTAGCTATGATCAAGTCTATTCGCATGATGCTTGCTATAGCTGCCTACCATGATTATGAGATATGGCAGATGGACGTAAAGATGGCTTTCCTTAATGGATTTCTCGAGGAGGAAATCTATATGGAGCAGTCTAAAGGCTTTGTGTCCGAGGTTGATATTCATAAGGTGTGCAAGCTTCAGCATTCCATTTTGGGACTGAAGCGAGCTTTGCGTAGTTGGAACATTCATTTTGACGAGGTAGTCAAAGAGTTTGACTTCGTGTAAAATGAAGAGGAACCTTGTGTTTACAAGAGGGTTAGTAGGAGCAAGATCGTATTCTTAGTACTATATGTAGATGACATTCTACTAATAGGAAATGATGTGGGAATGCTCAGTTTTGTAAAAGCTTGTCTTTTGAGTAGATTCTCCATGAAATACTTGGGAGAAGCTACATATATTCTTGGATTTCGGCTCTACCGGGATAGAGCGAAGAGAATGATAGGCCTTTCCCAAGCCTTCTATATAGATAAGATCCTAAAGCGATTTAAGATGGATGATTCTAAAACAGGGTTCCTACCGATGCGACATGGAATAAAACTCTCCTCGAAGATGTGTCCTCAAAGTGAGGAACAACGAAAGGAAATGAGTAATATACCACATGCTTCGGCCGTGGGTAGCCTTATGTATGCTATGTTGTGTAAAAGACCTGACATTGCGCATGCTGTGAGCGTGGTAATTAGGTTTCAGGCAAACCAAGGCAAGGAACATTGGACCGCCGTAAAGAACGTTCTCAAGTACTTAAGAAGGACTAGAGATCTGGTTCTTATGCATGGTGGTGGAGAACTAAATGTGACGGGCTTCACTGATTCAGACTTCCAAGGATAGAAAGACGACTCGATATCCACTTCTGGCTATATATTTACTCTTAATGGAGGACCAGTATCTTGGCAAAGTGCCAAACAAAGCGCGACTGCTCACTACGCCATAGATGGCTTTCTACAACACTTAGGGGGAGTGTTACCTTCTTGGATGTTACCATAGCTATGAAATTTTGGACCTATCATAACGTTCAGTAACACCATGAGATGTGTTACCTTAGAGTATTAATAAACAAAATTTTGAATTTTATGTAAAATTTATGATTTAATAAATTTTTAACTTTAAAAATAATTTATTTTAATAAAACATTGAATCTATTTTTATAAAAAAAATATTCTATCAAATAATGAATTATATATTTTTTATAAATAATAAAATATTTTTAATAAATTTAAATTGAAAAGGTTTTAAAATAAAGTAGTATTTGAAAATTAATAAATTTTGATTTAAATAAATAAAAAAATTATTAAATAAAATAAAAGCTTGTAATAACTATGAATAATTAAAAAATAATTAAAATAACAGATTTAATGTCTACATATAATAACAAATTTTAATAAAAATAATGTCGCGTCGCTATGCTGACTAAAATAAATGCCCATTGATTAAGGCAACGACATGACATAGATAAGAGGTAATAATTGCGGCGGAAATAAATTTATAAATTAATATTTCTAATCAAGATTTTCCCCAAATAATATTTCAAAAACATGAGACATAAAGAAAAGTATCGTTTTAATAAATATCATCATATGCCCTCTCGGCTCGTTTTTTCGTCCATCTGGCTCGGTTTAACCCGCGGGATCAAAATAGGTGGGGGTGAGCTTCATTCAGCTCGTGGAAATCACACATATCACAATAATGTACAATCTCATGGAAAGCCATTAAATGATTATTCTATCAATAATAATTCCTTGTTAATATCTACATATAATAATAATAATTATAACCCTTATAATTTATTATTATATAACAACTGAAAATAAGATCTAATGCATAAACTAAAATTGTTTATTAATATTAATTGAAGAGTTGGGTGTAAAATAGGGCTGGACTTTAATTACTAAAAAGTTGATTGGGGTAAATTGAGAGGACTAATGTCTGAGGACTGAATTTGAAGGAATATAAACCTAATTGGGGGTTGATTGTAATAATTAAAAGATGTATGGGGTGAAATTGAATAAATATAGAAATAAGAGACTTAATTGATCTTGCCACAAAACTCTGGGTATATAAACCCTCACCGATCGGCCGTTGTCCTCCCTCACTTCTCACTTCTCTACCTCGCGCCTCTCTCTGTCCTCTTCTCTCTATCTCTAAACTTCTCTCAGCCGTCGGCCGAAGACAATTTTTTTGCAGAATATCACACACACACACACACACACACACACACACGACCCGCGGCAAATCCAAAAGAAAACGGCAGCAGAGATCCTGGCCGTGATGTGCGCCTGCAGCGGCGGTGGTTCGAACGGACTGCTCACGGCGACCGATGGTGTGCCACGAGCTGTGGGTCGGAGGTTCTAGTGGCCAGAACGATGGCAGTGGCTATTTCAGGTAAGGTTCGGGCCGTAACTTTGGGTTTGACCATGAGTTCGGGCCGAGTTTGAGGGTTATTGAATTTTGATACTCAAATCTGTTTTTTTTTTCAATTTCAGGTTGGGTCGCCAATAGGTCCTGACCAAACGACTTCTGGTTCGATTCTCTGGAAACCTCGATGTGGTTCTGGCCAGAGCGGCGTCAATTGGTGGTGGAGGTGGTGGCAGCGATTACGAACCTGGCGAGGTCCGTCGTGACCCGACAATAGTTTTTTTTTTTCTGCACAATTTTCTTAAACGATGCTCGAATATTTCTTGATTCAACACTGATTCGAACTGATTTTGTATCTGTTTTGTACATTCTTCTTAAACGATGCTGTGCTCTCTTGTTCTTGTTTTTCATGCCCTGATTCTTCTTAACTCGCAGCTGATTTTTTTTTGTTTCCGCACTATCAAGGTATTCATGTTCATGTTCTTCATGCTCTCATTTTGATAGGTTCATGTATAACACCCCTAACTAGGTGGGTATTACAGTGCCGTGGACCCCCGACTGGGACCCACTAGGCAGATGAAAATTAATGAATTAAGTGATATGATTGTAGTACCGAACCACAGTATATCAATAATTACTCCGATGAGGAATTTTATTACAACACACCCAAGAAAGTAACCGAATACAAGTATATTTTATATGGAGATAAAATATACAACACTGAATGAACTCAAAATCCAAATGGAAATCTGCAGCGGAAATAAAATAAGGAAACACGGTGAATGAAAAGACTGGGCCCCCCTACTAGTATCACTGGGACTCCTCGCCGTCAACGTTCTCTTCCCGTGCCTTAGCCTTGCCATGACCTAAAAACAATATCCCCCAATGGGGTCAGTTACACAGAAAAACAATCCTCAAGAGTTGAATAAACACAATCATATATGCTGTATAAACCACAAGTTCGATCAAAATCTCAAACCGTCGAACAAATACGATCAAAAGTGATTCGGTCAGATTAACCCAATCCTATTGAAAACACACGCAATCAAACATGCTGTATGAATCAACTAACGGTACGGCTCAAAGGGTGGCACCACACTACGCCCGGGATGGAAATGTGTCCGTGCACAAGCCACCAACGAGTATCGATCGAATACACGTGTGGTCTTGTACCTAATCAGTCTCACGAAGTACTTCTTCTCGTGTGCACAGTCCAATGTGAGGCCAACAACCAACACACGACTTAATATGTGCCCGACATGAAAATCCTACACATACCAACCGGCACGCCAGTATGACCCGGAATGCCACGAGATAACAAAAGTGACATCGAAATCAATAATGACTCACCGAGATGAAATGACAGTGAAATAAATGATAGCTCAATGAAATGAGTGGAACCGTCGTTCCTTGTGACTGAAGTGATTAATTGACAATTACAAGTCTCAATACGGTTAATACATTATGAATGAACTATAATTATGAATGAACAACAACGAAAGGAATGAATATCCTTTTAACCGAGTAAGAATTAACTTACACAACGCCGATGAAGTATGTCCTTCCACGAATAACGTCCTAAATGAAATGTCACTCGCTCGAACAACCTTAAATGACAATACCAACAATGCTCAATATACGAATCAAACACGATTATAACCGACTCAAACGTCGATACAACAATATCCAAACTCATTGAGGCATTCTAGCGAACATTTAACAACAAACATCCTTTGATAATATCCAAATCCCGAATATATCAAAACCAACTCCAAAATGAGTATTTCAAACCAATAACAACTTCAATGATATCAATAATCCCATAGGAATCCACAATTCGAGTTAACGACAACATCTAAATCGAAACCCCCAAAAATATCGAAGTCAACCCCAAAGTGTTCTTGAATCAAACCCCAAACAATTCACGAAATCCGAAATATATGCCATTAAATCCGTAGGAATACATTTATCCAAGATAGATAATCCATATCTAACATATTCCAACAACAATCCAAGTTCATACGAAGAAAACGGAAGGAAAACCCCAAATATCCGAATTTCTAGATTCAATAAATCATTACCTTTGATTTGAAAGATAGTCAGAGGATTCTTATCGTTGGTGCTACAAATAGGCCATTTGACCTTGATGATGCTGTCATTCGACGTTTACCAAGAAGGTAAGTTTCTATGGGTAGCCAATATTCACCCTCCTGAAGGAAAAGAGTGCTGACCTCAAGCCATCCCAAGCCACCATAAACTCATTACGCATTCTCCTAGTTGCCTCATGCTCGAAAGCACCACCACGAGCACCAAGCAAGCTGTCGACCTGCACCCACGGACATGGCATATAAATATATAGAAAACATAAATGAAGCCAAAATAGAACCATCTCCTAACAGGAAATAAAAATTAAAAAAAAGGAAGAAAAAATCAATTGTGTGTGATCACTTGTGAAAAACCATCAGGCTTTTGTGAGGCCCCTAAATATTGCTCTAGGCGACAAATTATGTTTTTATTTGAGAAATGTTAATTATTTATCTTAATTTTCGTCATTCATTTCTTATGCATTCATTACTTTTGAGTCCAGGTCTATATAGCAAAATGAACCTGGGCCAAAGATATAGGTATTGTCTTGTAAGCCATAAGTAGAATCAACTTTAAGCATAAATAAGGCTTTTGCCAGGATTTGGAACAATATGCCTCCAAGCACAGCTTGCTAGCAGACGAGAAGAGGTCTCAGGAGACATAATGGAGGAAGTCTGACCTCATCCACAAAAATAATCACGGGAGTAAGCTTGCTAGCAAATGAGAAGAGTGCTCTAGTGAGTTTTTCAGCATCCCCAAACCACTATATCAAAGAAGAAAGCAGAAAAATGTCATCAATATGACCGTAATTGAATGGTAGAATCCTTTAGGAAAAAAAAAACAGAAAGGGGATATCTCTTGAGCTTGATATCAACACTATTTACGCTAATATAAAAAAATTACAATAATAAGCAAATTATAAGAACACCAAAATTTTGATCTTTATTGCGTATGAATGCAATGCAGTTAGGAGGTTGCTCAACATTTTGTAGTAATGGACACAAAATTCTCATAGCAACTTATGTTGGCAAGGAACACCATAGAGAATCCTCTTTCACAAGCAATTTCATCAGTGTCATAAACAAGTCCAAGAACAAAATTTCATTAAAGAACAACATAAACATGGATAAAGATTGTACGGACGTACTACACTTGCCAATAATAAGGCATATCTGGCATCAAAACAAAAATAATTTGCGGAATTGGAGGAATCAATCATAATCACCAGATGTTGCAAAAGGTGAGTTAACCAGTTAAACAATATTTAACAGCACAGGACATAAATAAAACCGCAAACGAGGATATACTGTGGAATATTGTCCAAAGAAAAAGCCATGGTAGCAATCCAATACAAATAAACTGTTTTCTATCTTTAAAACACTTGACTAACTTGATCCATATTACTCAAATCAATTCACCAGTGGACATAATGGACCATACTTTTGTCAAATTTAGTTCTTTAGCGAATAAAATTAAGAAGAGTCATTCTCCAAACATCAGTACAAGTTGTGTTAGTTAATAAAGATAACTACATCAAGCAATATGACAACATGACTTTATTAATGAGTTACCGTTAGCTAATCTTTAAGAGCAGGGTTTACATCATAATCTAAATCCAAAAAGGAAAAATATTAACATTAAAATATCTAAAGGACACATAATTTCACTTGCCTTACATGTAAGTGTTGAGCCAGTAATGCTAATGAAATTAGGCCCAGTTTCTATTGCAAGTGCCTTTAAAAGAAGCGTTTTTCCCATTCCAGGGGGACCAAAAGGTAATATCCCCTTGCAAGGCTGACAAGTAAAAAGCATGTTAACAATTTGCAGGAAGTGATACAATTGAAAATTTGCATGCAATGTACACAACAAATTAGTTACCCTCAGCAAATTTCCACAAGAGAAAAGATCGGGACTCTGCATAGGGAGAATTACGAGTTCGTTTAGTGCTTTCTTTACGTCTTCAAGGGCACCAACATCATCAAATTTGACACTAATCTCGCCAGCCTACTGCCAAAACCAGCAAAAAAACAGCACCTAAACATCAAAAAAACAACACCTATACTGCACCTAAAGTGCTGCAAAAACGCAACTTTTAACCAAAAAAACGCACCTATACTGCACCACAAACACATCAAAAAAGAACAAAAAACAAAAGCATAATCAGAATAAATTGAACCCAAAACAAAACCATTTCAAAGCAGATACCAAAATCAAAATCATAAACAAGAACATGATGTAAAACCCGGTTGTAATTCAGTCATTATCATTCAGTACTTATCATTCTGTAATTGTCACTCAGTAATTTTCACTCATTAATGATCGTTTGTCACTCATATTCAATCATTGTATTCACTGTTCAGAGTAATTGTATCGTCATTCATCATCAACCTAGATGAAGTTTTGTGCCGTGTTTATCACCGTTGTCATATTCATAGTTGTGTTGTGTGTGAGGAGTAGCGCACGCTACGTACTCTCTTTAGCGTGCGCTAATTGAGTACGGGTAGCGCACGCTACCTCTCAACACTAGCGCACGCTAGTGTAGTTCAGCAGGCAGTCCAGAAGGCACTGGACTGCAGTTGGGATTCTAAGTAGCGCACGCTACGAATGGTAAGTAGTGCGCGCTATTAGGTCGGTGTAGCGCACGCTATACTGTCGGTGTAGCGCGCGCTAAGGTCGGATCAGGTTGAGTCCAGTGGCTGCTGGACTGAACGAGATTAATTCATAGCGCACGCTACGAGTGGTTTTAGCATATGCAAATGGTGTAGTAGCGCACACTAAATATTGATTGTAGCGCACGCTACCACAATTAGGTCAGAGGACAGAAGGTTCTGGACTCCAGTACTGGGCATCAGATAATTCGTTTGCGCACGCTAACAGTTTGAGTTAGCGCACGCTAAGTACATGGTCGTAGCGCACGCTACAAGAGGTACGTAGTGCACGCTACCGTTGCGAATAGAGGGTATTGGACTATCCAGTACACCCGTTAGCGCACGCTATGCACAGGAGCTAGCGCACGCTAACTGGGATTTTCTATATATAGGACAGTCCAGTCCTTTAGCGTCTTTTGTCATTTCTCTTCGTTTCTTCAGCGGTTTTAGGCGATTTTGTGATGTGTTGGGGATTATGAAATGATGATTACTCCGGATTATAAGCTTGATGATGATGATAGATGATTACACCTCGAAGAACACTCTCTATGGTGCAATTGGTTAGAGATCTTTAATTTTTTTTTTGCTAGAGAAAAACACTGTTACCCGGAAACGCGATTGCTTATGAAAATTTTTGAAATACATTATTCATTCTTTAACTTCTCTCACGATTATTTCTGTGGGGAAACGAAAAGAAAACCCCCCTCATCAAATCAACTATCGCTATTACCCATTTTTCACAAATTCTAATATTCGCCCACACATATACTGGTTTAGAACAACTAGTTTAGAGACCTTATTTTTCTGATAGTTGTTAACAGGCTGCCTATTTGGAAGCTCAGTAACCATCACTAATTATTGACTCTTCTTTCTTGTTTCATTCTGCAGCTCTCTCGTTCAAAGAAGGTGAAGTTTGTGAATGGACACCAACTCAGGCACATTGGCTAATCCTTGACTAATTGAATAAGTGTTCTACAGAATAATTTCTTAGAGTCCTTTTGTATATTAGTCTTAGATGTCCACTGCTTTATGACAGTACCTTTTGAACTAGTATTGGTTTTTCTATCTCGCTTATGACATTGCGATGTGGTTGGTTAAAAATGACCAAGTTGTTTTCTTCTAGTACTTGTATATATGTAGTTGGTGATGTAGTTGGTTGGTTTTGTGATTGGATATAGTTGGTTTCTTTATGATGAGATTATGTAGTTGGATGATGTAGTTGGTTTGTGTGAATTGGTTTGTTGATTTTTTTAATGGGAAATGCTAAATTTAAATTTTACATTTTTATTTTGTTAAAATGAAGGTGTTACCTTAGGTACTATATATATGTTGCAAATGTCTTTCATTAGTAACAGATGTAACACCTAGTGTGTTGCAATTGTAATATAGGTGTTGCAATAGACTAAAAATGACTGCACATTTTGTGGGCCCACAAAGTAGACCCCACTAACAGGTCTAAGAAAAGTGGGTCCCACATATGGGCCCCACCAGCTGACCCCACTAAGTGGTTCCCACCGATGGGCCTGGCCTGTGGGACCCACAAAATGGGACCCACGTGTGGAACCCACTAAATTGACTATATATTTTACAAATTTTAAAGTCTATTGCAACACAAATATGATGTTGCTGTAGGGTCCTTATGATGTTGCTGTAGGGTCCTTATGTAACAAATAATCCTATGTTAGCTTAGGATGATCCACATGTTGCCTTTGAGTCCAAAGGCTACTGCTCACAGAGAAACTTAGCTAAAATTGTAACACCCCAAACTAGGCGAATATTACAGTGCCGTGGATCCCCGACTAGGACCCACTAGGCGAATGAAAATTAATGAATTAAGTGATATAATTGTAGTACCGAACCACAATATATCAATAATTACTCCGATGAGGAGTTTCAAGTACAACACACCCAGGATAAAACAGTTTACATGTATATTTTATATGAAGATAAAATATACTACACCAGTTAAAATGAGTATTTAAAATGGAAGTCTGCAGCGGAATACAAATGGAGAAAATGAAGACTGAAAGGACTGTGGCCCCCTACTAGTATCACTGGGACTCCTCGCCGTCAACGTTCTCTTCCCGTGCCTTAGCCTTTCCATGACCTGAAAACAACATTCCCCAACGGGGTCAGTTACACAGAATAACAATCCTCAAGAGTTGAACAATATACAACAATCAGATGAATGAATTAATGAATTAAGTTGAATGATGAGCATCAATGTACGCCCGAATGAACTGAGTAAGAGCACAAATAGCCAAGTGTCCGGAGTCCCGCATATACACCCGCTATTGGCCTATTTAGTCTCACGGTTCAATGTGTCCAGAATCCTGTGTATACACATTACCATGCGCACAGTCCAATGTGTCTGGAGTCCCGCATATACACATGACCATAGTGTGCCCGACTAAAATTCCACACATGCGCCAACCGGCCATGCAATATAATTCCGAAAGATCACCAGAACAAAAATGACCAAGGTGAGGAGTAATGAATAGAATCCGATAAGGATCAAGAACGACTCGCCGAGATGAAATAATGATACAACAAGTGATAGTTTCAATGAAATGATTTTGGAACCGTCGTTCCTCGTGAGTTACATGATGAGTTGATAAATACAAGTCTCGACATGATGATACGTCCTCTCTCGCACAACGTCCTAAGGAACTACCGGTCGCTCGAACAACCTAGAATAACACAATCATCAACAACTCGCTTAACATACGAATCAATAGAGATCATAACCAACTCAAGATATCGATACAACAATATCCAAACTCATTGGGGCATTCTAACGACTACATAGTGAACATGTTATCCCTAAGGTTACAACCAACCCCAAAATATCGACACCAAACCTTCAAGGAATGAACCCAATAACACTCCATTAATGTCATCAATAATCCAAAAGGAAACCACAATTCAAAATTACAACAACATCAATCGGAAAATCCCCAAATTAACCGAAGTCAACCCCAAGGGTTCTTGAAATAATTCTCCAAATAGCCATTAAATCCGACATATACACCGAGTAACCCATAGGAATACGTGTATTCAAGGTAGATAATCCATATCTAAAGCATTCCAACATAATATCGAGCTCACATGAATAGATCAGAAATAAAACACTTGAACTCTGAATTTCTAGATTCAAAAGGTGATTACCTTGATTATGATGTTTGAAGATGAAGAAATGACGACTACTCCGGATTATATGTTTGGAAATGTTGATAGCTGATTTCACCTTGAAGAACACTCTTCAAGAAGCTCCAAATCGCCCAAAATCGATGAAGGAATGAAAAGAAATGACAAATGACGAATCTGGACTACACTGTCCAATTTATAACAATCCCAGTTTAGCGTGCACTAGATCCTGTTCTTAGCGTGCGCTAACGGGTATGCTGGGTAGTCCAGTACCCTCTGTCCTTATCAGTAGCGTGCGCTACATACCTTTTGTAGCGTGCACTACTGCCATATACTTAGCGTGCGCTAGCTCAAAATGTTAGCGTGCGCTAAGAATTTATCTGTTGCCCAGTACTGAAGTCTAGAACCTCCCGTTCTATGATCTGTTCGCATTAGCGCGCGCTACACACAATATTCAGCGTGCGCCACTGACCCCGATTAGCGTATACTAATATCTACTCATAGCGTATGCTAGGAATTAATCCAATGCAGTCCAGTAGCCACTGGACTCTGCCCGATCCGCTATTAGCGCGTGCTACACGACTGAATAGCGTGCGCTACTCCGACCTACTAGCGCGCGCTACTTACCATTCGTAGCGTGCGCTACTTACAACCCGACTGCAGTCCATTGCCTTCTGGACTGCCTGCTTGAACTGCACTAGCGTGCGCTAGTGTTGAGAGGTAGCGTGCGCTACTTGAACTCAATTAGCGCACGCTAAAGAGAGTTCATAGTGTGCGCTACTCCTCACACACATCCCACTATGAAGATGACAATGATGATAAACACGGCACGATTCTCCAACTAGATTGATAATTAATGACAATTGATACACGATACCATTACTCTGAACGGTGAATACAATGATTGAATATGAGTGACAAATGATCATTAATGAGTGAAAATCACTGAGTGACAATTACTGAATGATAATTACTGAATGATAATGACTGAATTACAACCGGGTATTACATACACCCCCTTAATAGAGTTTCATCCCCAAAACTAAGGGTTAAACAACTCGGGATGACTCTCCCACATACTATCTTCGGTTTCCCAAGTAGCCTCTTCGACTCCGTGTCTAGACCACTAAATTTTGACCAAAGGAATTGTCTTGTTCCTCAACTGTTTGATTCGCCGCTCTAAGACTCGTATAGGACGTTCCTCATATGAATGATCATCAGCGATCTCGATTTCGTCGAACTGAAGTATGTGACTCGGGTCGGCAACATACTTCCATAACTGAGAGACGTGAAACACATTATGAATTCGGCTCAACGCCGGAGGTAAGGCCAATCGATAAGCTAACTCGCCTACTCGATCCAAAATCTCAAACGGTCCAATGAATCTCGGACTCAACTTTCCACTCTTCCCAAAACAGAAAATACCTCGACTCGGGGATACCTTGACCAAATCATGGCCACCCGCCTCAAACTCTAATGGCCGACGATGGTTATCTACATAAGATTTCTGTCGACTCTGAGCGGTCAACAAACGACTCCTGATCAAAGCTACCTTCTCACGGGCGGCTATAAGCATATCGGGCTTGGTGCCGATTGATTCTGATAAGTCATCCCAACACAAAGGAGATCGACAACGACGACCGTACAAGGCCTCGTAAGGTGCCATTTTAATCGAAGCTTGCCAACTATTATTATATGTGAACTCAATCAACGGTAGTTGGGCTTCCCAATCATCTTTTCAATCAAGGACACATGCTCTCAACATGTCCTACAATGTCTGAATAGTTCTCTCTGATTGTTCGTCGGACTGAGGATGAAATGATGTGCTGAGATTAAGCTGAGTTCCCATAGCACGATGAACTGATTTCCAAAAATGAGACACGAATCGTCCGTAACGATCGGAAACGATACTTTTAGGAGTACCGTGCAATCTCACTATCTCTTTGATGAACAACTGGGCAAGTCTCTCGGGACCCCGCGTATCCTTAATCTCGAGGAAATGAGCTGACTTAGTTATACGGTCCACAATTACCCAGATTGTATTCATGCCGCGACGACTCGTCGGAAAACTCATGATGAAGTCCATAGAAATATCTTCCCACTTCCACTCTGGAATAGGGAGAGGTTTTAGCATACCCGCCGGTCGCTGATGTTCTATCTTGACTTGCTGAAAGGTTAAGCATCTCAAAACAAACTCCGCGACTTCTCGCTTCATATTACTCCACCAGTAATTTTGTTTCAAGTCTTTGTACATCTTGTTAGACCCCGGATGAACGGAATAAGGGGTAGCATGAGCTTCTCTCAAAATCGAGTTTTTCAACTCGTCATTCGCCGGTACGCACAACCGATTCTTAAATCGCAAAAGTCCATCCTCATGGACCACAAATCCAGGGGCTTTCCCCTGAGTCACATCATTGCGGATGCGCAACAAAAATGGGTCCGAGCCCTGATTCTCCCTGATCGCCTCCTCAAGTGGCGATGAAATCTCTAACGTACAAAGTTGCCCTTGTACTCGCTGTAACCAAACCTCGATCTCGGGTTTCAGAAATTCCTGCTGAAGTTCCTTCTGAACTGTTAATCGAGCAAGCATCTACTCCTGAATGGACTTACGACTCAAGGCATCGGCGACGACGTTCTCCTTGCCCGGGTGGTAAAGTATCTCAATATCATAATCTTTGATTAGTTCCAACCACCGTCTCTGTCGCATATTTAACTCCTTCTGAGTAAATACATACTTTAAACTCTTATGATCGGTGAATATCTGACAGGTAACGCCATAAAGATAATGACACCAAATCTTCAATGCGAATACCACGGCTGCTAGCTCCAGGTCGTGGGTTGGATAATTAACCTCGTAAGGTCTCAATTGCCGTGAAGCATAAGCAATAACTTTCCCGTTCTGCATTAGTACACATCCGAGACCCTGTCCGGACGTATCACTGTAAACCACAAATCCTTCCGTTCCTTGCGGTAAGGAAAGGACAAGTGCTGAAATTAACCGGCTCTTGAGTTCCTCAAAACTCTGTTGACACGCGTCGGACCACGTGTATTTCTTATCCTTCCATAAAAGGTTCGTCATTGGTTGAGCGATTTTAGAAAATCCCTCCACAAATCACCGGTAATATCCAGCTAATCCGAGAAAGCTTTGGATTTCCTTAACATTATTCGGAGGTTGCCAATCTCGGATAGCCTCCGTCTTCTGAGGGTCGACACGAACTCCATCTGATGAAATTACATGTCCAAGGAACATCACTTCGGACATCCAGAATTCACATTTGGTACACTTTCCATAAAGTTGCTCTCATCTCAACACGTCGAGCACCTGATGAAGGTGAAACTCATGCTCCTCCCGGTCACGAGAATAAATTAACATGTCATCAATAAAGACAACCACGAACTGATCCAAATAGTCGATGAAAACCCGATTCATTAACTCCATGAATACCGCAGGCGCATTAGTTAAGCCAAACGGCATTACCACAAACTCATAATGACCATAGCGTGTTCGAAACATTGTCCTTGCGATATCCGACTCTCGAATTTGCAACTGATGATATCCAGATCTTAAGTCAATCTTGGAAAATACTGAAGCTCCCTGAAGTTGATCCAAAAGATCATCGATACGGGGTATAGGATACTCAATGCACAAGCGAAAAGAACCATCCTTCTTCTTGACAAATAACACTGGTGCTCCCTACGGGGACGCACTCGGTCGAATATAACCCTTCTCGGTCAAATCCTCTAATTTATTCTTCAACTCCTGCATTTCGGTCGGGGCCATATGGTACGGTGCCGTCGATATTGGGGACGTACCAGGCTCCAACTCAATCATGAATTCCACATCTCTCTGTGGAGGCAAACCAGGTAACTCGTCTGGAAATACATCGGCATATTCTCTCATTACAGGAATATCCGTCAACATTACTGATGGTTTCTCGGTCTTGGTCATATAGCACCAATAACCGACACACCCCTGATTGAGTAATTTCACTGCTTTCATCAAGTTGACGACTCTCCCGGAACAGCTGGGATTACTTCCCTGAAATACACATTCGACCCCATCGTCTGAAATGATAGTGACCATACGCTTACGGACACTAATGACGGCATCATGACGATCTATCCAATCAATACCCAAGATGACGTCGTCTCTCGGTAAATCTACCACGATTAGGTTTGCTAACCACTCACGGCCATGAAACTGAATCGGACAATTCTTAATCTCATGATTCCCGATAATTCTTCTACCATCAGGTAGACTAATGACATAAGGCTCACAACTAGTAGCACTACCCAGACGTAGTCTACTCAAAAATGACTTGGAAATAAATGAATACAATGCACCAGTATCAAAAAGGGTACACACAGGTTGAGATAGAATTTCGAGTATACCTGAGATCATTCGGGCTTCCGGATCATCAGCTCTCTTCATCTCATAAATTCGGGGCTTGCCAGTCCTGGAACCGGATGCTCCCGTATGATAGCTGTGGGCTCCGCCTTTGCTAGCTCCCGTTGTCTTAAACGACGCGGACTGAGTAGCCTGATTTGGAATCGCTGACTGTTTCGGGGCCTGAGATGACGCCGGAGTAGGTTTGGAGTCCCTTCGGCAAAAACGGGCCTTATGCCCCGCCATTCCATAGTTATTGCACGTGACGGTTTGCCTCAAACATTTCATGCTGTAATGACCCTGTTCTCCATAGTTGAAAAGGTAATGGCCGAACTGGCCGCTCGTGACTGAGATTCCGCGGGTCTGGGCGCCATAGGAGGTCGCTCGGTGAAAGTAGAGCCTGCTCGAGGCTTCTTGAAAGTTGCCTGACTCCCTTCAGGCTGATTTAGATTCTTGTACTTCTTGCCAGATGATGAAGTTTGATTCTTAGCAATCTCCTTAACAGTAAGCTCATAAGTAAGAGCTTTCTCGATGAATTCGGCCAGAGTGGTGCAATTGTGATTAAGCAACTGCATCCGCATACGAGGTTTCAACCTCTTGCTGAAATACTTGATCTTGTCCACCTCGGAGTGAATAATAGACGAGACGAAAAGAAGAAGCTCCTGAAATTTCTCGGCGATGGCGAGAACATCATCGTCCGCTGAGAGGTCGGGAGTGAGTAATTCCGATAACTTGGCCTCTCTAAGTGGGTCCGGATAATACCTCTCCATCATGAGAGTCTTGAATTGATCCCAAGTACATGATCCGTCGGTGGGTTTCAACGATAGCCACCATGAATGTGCGCTCTTACCCAGATAGTAAGCCACAACTGAAACTTTATGCCCTTTGGGGCAATCCACCATAGCAAATAACTTCTCGAAATGCTCAAGCCAATGAACAATATCCGTCGGCTCAGACGATCCCTCAAAGGTAGGTGGTCTTTGGCGAGAGATGTCGCCAATAATACTGCTCACACCCCTCTCCTGTCCCCGAGGTGGCGGCGGAGGAGCCTGCTGATTCTGAGTAGCTGAGTTCTGCATCGTCTCTATAAGGCGTGCCATTTGAGTCATCTGGGCCATCATGCCCTGCATAAAAGCGAGCGGATCAACCTGAACACCTTCTGATTGAGCCGTGTCCCGGGTACGACTCCCTGACAGTGAATGATCATTTCCTGGAGAATGAGTGGCGGCGTCGTTGCTCAATGAATTAGCATTATTCCTCGCGTTCGCACGCGTATTCACACGAGTTCTCGGGTTTCGGCCCGCACTGCGGCCTCTTCCCCCGCATCCTCTACCATCTCTTTCCATAATGAATGATCAACTGAAGTGACGTGATTATATGGTGAAATTCTTGAAATGATTATCTTGAACAAGTTAACAAGATTAATGATATGATCTTCAAGATCAACAACTGAACAATGAAATGAACTGGGTGATTAATGAATTAACATGATCGACTTGATCATAAATGAAAATGATGAATGGGGATTGTTGACTGTTTAATGATGAATGAGTGATTCTTATTGCCAGAAATTATACCATGGCGTCAGAAATCTTACTGTTCTTTGGTCTGAGGGGCTCGGATCTTGCACAGGTCACACGTGACGCGAAAGTCTAATGATACTAGTCTGATGAATGATGATTTCAAATGAGACATGACTTGGAAGGTAGTATTCAAAACCACGCTCCGATACCAACTCTGTAACACCCCAAACTAGGCGAATATTACAGTGCCGTGGACCCCCCACTGGGACCCACTAGGCGAATGAAAATTAATAAATTAAGTGATATAATTGTAGTACCTAACCATAGTATATCAATAATTACTCTGATGAGGAGTTTCAAGTACAACACACCCAAGATAAAACAGTTTACATGTATATTTTATATGAAGATAAAATATACTACACCAGTTAAAATGAGTATTTAAAATGGAAGTCTGCAGCGGAATACAAATGAAGAAAACATGAAGACTGAAAGGATTGGTGCCCCCTACTAGTATCACTGGGACTCCTCGCCGTCAACGTTCTCTTCCCGTGCCTTAGCCTTGCCATGACCTGAAAACAACATTCCCCAACGGGGTCAGTTACACAGAACAACAATCCTCAAGAGTTGAACAATATACAACAATCACATGAATGAATTAATGAATTAAGTTGAATGATGAGCATCAATGTATGCCCGAATGAACTGAGTAAGAGCACAAATAGCCGAGTGTCCGGAGTCCCGCATATACACCCGCTATTGGCCTATTTAGTCTCACGGTTCAATGTGTCCGGAGTCCTGCGTATACACATTACAATGCGCACAGTCCAATGTGTCCGGAGTCCCGCATATACACATGACCATAGTGTGCCCGACTAAAATTCCACACATGCGCCAACTGGCCATGCAATATAATTCCGGAAGATCACCAGAACAAAAATGACCAAGATGAGGAGTAATGAATAGAATTCGATAAGGATCAAGAATGACTCACCGAGATGAAATAATGATACAACGAGTGCTAGCTTCAATGAAATGATTTTGGAACCATCGTTCCTCGTGAGTTACATGATGAGTTGATAAGTACAAGTCTCGACATGAACGATATATTATGAGTGAATTGAACAACAACACAAGGAATGAATATCCCTTTAACCGAGTAAGAATTTACTTACCTTAACACCGGTGATCATACGTCCTCTCTCGAACAACGTCCTAAGGAACTATCGGTCGCTCGAACAACCTTGAATAACACAATCATCAACAACTCGTTTAATATACGAATCAATAGAGATCATAACCAACTCAAGATGTCGATACAACAATATCTAAACTCATTGGGGCATTCTAACGACTACGTAGTGAACATGTTATCCCTAAGGTTACAACCAACCACAAAATATCGACACCAAAACTTCAAGGAATGATTCAACCCAATAACACTCCATTAATGTCATCAATAATCCAAAAGGAAACCACAATTCAAAATTACAACAACATTAATCGGAAAATCCCCAAATTAACCGAAGTCAACCCCAAGGGTTCTTGAAATAATTCTCCAAATAGCCATTACATCCGATATATACACCGAGTAACCCATAGGAATACGTGTATTCAAGGTAGATAATCCATATCTAAAGCATTCCAACATAATATCGAGCTCACATGAATAGATCGGAAATAAAACACTTGAACTCCGAATTTCTAGATTCAAAAGGTAATTACCTTGATTATGATGTTTGAAGATGAAGAAATGATGATTACTCCGGATTATATGCTTGGAAATGTTGATAGCTGATTTCACCTCGAAGAACACTCTTCAAGAAGCTCCAAATCGCCCAAAACCGATGAAGGAATGAAAAGAAATGACAAATGACGAATCTGTACTACACTGTCCAATTTATAACAATCCCAGTTTAGCGCACGCTAGATCCTGTTCTTAGTGTGTGCTAATGGGTATGCTGGGTATTCCAGTACCCTCTGTCCTTATCGGTAGCGTGCGCTACTGCCATATACTTAGCGTGCGCTAGCTCAAAATGTTAGTGTGCGCTAACAATTTATCTGTTGCCCAGTACTGAAGTCCAGAACCTCCCGTTCTCTGATCTGTTCGCGGTAGCGCGTGCTACACACAATATTCAGCGTGCGCTACTGACTCCGATTAGCGTACGCTAATATCTACTCGTAGTGTACACTAGGAATTAATCCAATGCAGTCCAGTAGCCACTGGACTGCCTGATCTGCTCTTAGCGCGCGCTACACGACTGAATAGCGTGCGCTACTCCGACCCACTAGTGCGCGCTACTTATCATTCGTAGTGTGCGCTACTTACAACCTGACTGCAGTCCAGTGCCTTCTGGACTGCCTGCTTGAACTGCACTAGCGTGCGCTAGTGTTGAGAGGTAGCGTGCGCTACTTGAACTCAATTAGCGCATGCTAAAGAGAGTTCATAGCGTGCGCTACTCCTCACACATATCCCACTATGAAGATGACAATGATGATAAACACGGCACGATTCTCCAACTAGATTGATAATTAATGACGATTGATACACGATACCATTACTCTGAACGGTGAATACAATGATTGAATATGAGTGACAAGTGATCATTAATGAGTGAAAATTACTGAGTGACAATTACTGAATGATAATTACTAAATGATAATGACTGAATTACAACTGGGTATTACAAAAATGTTACCTTTGTCCATTTTGGGTCTGTGGCAACAGAAAATTGGGTCTAAGGTAACACAGTTATGTAGTTGCTGAGGGCCATTTATGGCGTAGTGGCTGATTCCACCTGTCAGGTTGAGTATCAAGTGGCCTTGGAGGCCTCTAAGAAAGGGTTCTGGATTAAGAAGTTTCTGGGCGAACTTCAAGTGATACCATTTGCTGAGAAACCTATTCCGCTCTTGTGCGACAACGACGGAGCTGTAGCACAGGCTAAGTAGCCGAGGTTTCACAGCAGTATAAAACATATTGAGAGAAAGTATCATCTCATGAGAGAATTTGTTCGCAAAGGATACATTGTGCTGCATAGAGTAGACTCAGTAGACAACGTCGCTGATCCACTGACCAAGCCACTTTCTCAGGTAAGCTTGGAGCGTCATTTGGAGAACATGGGTATTAGATACTATAGTGTGTGGTATTGAGTGCAAGTGGGAGATTGCTAGGAGTATGCCCTTGAATGCCATTCAGAGGAGTAGGCCCTCTTACCTCAAAGTATTTGAGTATGATATAAATAGGAAAGAGAATGCCCGAGAGTACCCTACCAAGACTACAACACTTGCCACTGTATCTGACAGGAGATCTTCCCCTAGCACCTCCAACTATGTTGGAGATTACGATGATGACATGCAAAGATGAGATAACACTGCTCATGCATACATTTCGGAAGTTCATCAAGAAGTCTGGAAAGGCTCCCTACAAACTGAGAACCTTCAACAAGGTGAGTTCTGAGTCACCATATTTTGGAGACTCTAACTTATGCTATAATTAAATGAAGCTAGGACACTATGCAAATAGATGTACTCATCCCAAGGTACAAAAGCTATTGGCGACTGAGCAATAGGAAAATCATGAAAAGTGACGTGTCTGGATAAGTAAGCTAAAGGCACTGGTGAATAAGACACACTGCCTGTTAGGAGTATTCCCTCGAATGCCACTCAGAGGATGTTGAGTGAGGGCATTGTACTTGTTATTATGTAAATCATTATCATAAGGCATTTGTATGTTTCCTTATTTACTAGTAGTCACTGGCATTCTGACTCGTAAATATATATAGAAACTAGTCCGTGTATTTGAGAGCAAAACATGCCACTCCTTATTAGATAAGGGGATCGGCACTGAAAAGGTTTATGGCTCAAATACTTAATCATTCGCAAGTCGATGAAACTTGACTGGGCGTTAAGTTTATGTGAAGACTTGTATGATGTGTTCTTTGACTTGGAGAGTGCCTGTCGAACACTAATGGTTAGTGGGAGTACACGTTATAGGTATGCTAATGAGACTAGTATACTCGAACTGACTTACCCTCGATTCGTCACATGGATTCACTCCGGGACAGTCAATGACAAAATCGTAAGGTTGTGATAGGTATTCATGAACCTTCGACTTGAGGATTTAATAGGGATGTGTCTGTGACATTAATATTTTCATTAGAGTAGTTCGGCCCAGAAAACCGGAAGGTAGGGGTCAACCTCGACGTGCATCTTAATGGACAAGTAGCAGGTTCTACTAAATGACAAGATAGGATTCTTTCTCCTGTAAGTGAACGGGTTATATGTCCTATGCAGTTATTGGCAGATGAGATCATAAGTCTTTAGCCAAAGCATTGGAGCTAGTTGTATTGGATACACGAGAGCTCGATGATCTCAGTTTTCATTAACTCATATATAGTGTCATGTACAGATAGGATTTGACTGACCGTGACCCTATAACTTGATCGAGACATTTGAAAGAAGGGTTTATACGTATACTGGTATTCACGCCAAAAAGATTTTGGAATGATCCTCATCATTCGTTCTCAGTTAGGGTACAGTGTAGGCCGCCAGGCTGGCTAGGTGGTGCTACTACTCTTTGGTTCCTCCCATTGCTAACTGAGATGGACCTACCGAGTCGCGCAATAGGATTGACGATGGAATGAATCGAGCTTATTCTCTCTTTATAAATATTAGATATTGGATATCTAATTTATTGGACATTGGATGTCTAATTTATATTGGGACATTGGATGTCTAAATTAATTTATTGAATATATTAATTTACGGCCTAATGAATTAAATATAATACTGGGTGATTAATTAATTCATGAATATAATTATTTCTTGGAGAAATTAATTACTCCTATATTATTTTGTATTTGATATGATTAATTAATTGTATTAATTAATTGATATAAATACATCGGAATGGAATGGAGTTTATCTGATTGGACTCACGGGAGTTTGAAATGAACCAAACTCGTCCCGGTTCTTCTAGATGGCCGCCCCACTTTCCACTCACCTTCTCCAGAATTTACATTGTTTAAATCATTTGAGCCGGTTGGATTAGCCGAACGAATTTTATAGTGTCGAAAGCAATTTGCTATGGACTCTTGTTTTACATTTCTCCAACTCTTTAAATTAATAATTTATTAATTTATCGATATAATAATATCTCGCTAAAATAATAAAATATTCCGGTCCCAACATTATTAATTTATAGAGGTTTTACTGTATGAAGACTTCACTTTTCTTCTTTAAACTAAGGGAACTCACGGTTCATTGCGATAAAGAGAGAGAGAGAAATATTCTCCAAGTCTTCATCTTCTTCTTCATTCTTCTTGAGTTTTTCTTGGAGAAAAATCGAGAGATCATTGAGAGATAGTGAGTTATACACTTAGAGTGTTATAATCACATTTGAAAGCTTCTATCACTTTGTTTATCCGTATCCTTGGAGGATAACAAGGTAAAGTTGTTCCGATCGTCTCTCTGGCGCGTGGCAAGTAGAGATGCGATGTTTTCGGCATTGGATCATCCAAAAGCTTGACGAATAGGATTCGTGGGGAAGATCACCTAAATCTTGGGGAGTCTCTTACGTGGAGTAAACCATTTAATCAACGGACTACGAGGGTATGATTTCGAATCTTCATTTGTTTCCTTTTAATATTCATATGTACATAGCTTGATCGATCCTCTTAAGGGATTCAGATCGAATTAGATTCGTATATTGCTTCCGCTGCGCCTTCGTTTTAGGCACTGAATCCCAACACTGTCTACATCAAGTAAAACATACCAGTGTCTACGGACTATCACCGACCATGGCTCCTCTCATGATGAGATTTACAATAAAGCATACATGTGTAAAATAAGAAGAAGATGTCGAAAGTAATGATGAGGTAAGTTCAGCCTCAATTAATCCTGCCAATGCATCATATACTTTCGAAAACATGATGAATAAGTTTAGAACCATTCAACAAGCCCATGAGATGTTAAAACAAGAAAAACCTACAACACTCACTTTTCAACCTGGAGCTGAAGGATGAAAATGACTTGCTAAAAATCAATTACGAAGATATGTGTTTGGATTGCTAAAATAGCAAGTCATACATGAAAACTCGTGGAGATCAATTTTCAATTTACAAACGAGATAAATAAGGTAAAATATCATAGTCAAAGTAATACAAACAATTATGCTACATTGGAAGCCAAGATAGAGCTTCTTGAGAAAAGAGAGGGAGAACTCCAGGAGAACGGAAGATATCCTTAGCACTGACCAACATGTCCATGATAAACGTGCCTTAGGATACTGCTCGTTCTCCAGTAGTGGCAAAACTAGTACGGTATTTGTCAAATGGGTGGAACCTATCCCAATCCCCAAGAACGAGGAGATTCCGAAGACTGTTCATGTAGACAAAGGTAAGGCTACATTTGTACCTTCCCAAAAAATCAAGGCTTCCATTCTGCCATCCATGAAAAAATATATGGCAGAAATCATGGCGGAGAATGTCTCTTTGGAAAAGGTGTTTGTTACTAGTGCAAGGAACCGTGATATAGGGCTCATGAATGTCGTTAGTAGAAGAAGGGAGATAATAGTAAAAATAACAACAAGAAGGGCAAGGCCCGTATCTTTGCTATGACTTAGTAGGAGAAAGATCAGGATACTGATGCGATGACAGGTACGCTCATCATCTCAAACTTACCTGCTTTAGTTTTGTTTGATTCTGGTGCCACACACTCGTTTATATCTGCTAAATTCTTTGATCGAGTAAATTGTGCTTCGGTAAGTTATGGTGATAATTTGGATGTTAGTATACCCTCTGGAGAAATAATTAGGTCTAGTCGCTTGTGTAGTGGGGGTAAAATTG
Organism: Orobanche coerulescens; assembly: GCA_033398695.1. NCBI lineage: Eukaryota > Viridiplantae > Streptophyta > Magnoliopsida > Lamiales > Orobanchaceae > Orobanche > Orobanche coerulescens. Next base: position 131,127,292 of record CM065804.1, on the reverse strand, counting down.
AACTCTAACCCAAAAGAACTAAGCGCCAACCTTTACGTCCTTGGTATGGAAGATTTTGTGACATTATATTAGGCATGGATTGGTTAATAAATAACTATTCCGCTATATTATTTCGTGAGAGGAAGGTGATGATTAGGAAGCCTGTAGAAGAAGAGCTTGTGTTTTATGGCACTAGAAGGAAATCAATACCGAGGATCCTTTCAGCATTGAAGACGGTGAAGATGCTGAAGAAAGGTAACCGCCAAGGTTACTTGTTGAACCTCATGGATACTCGAACCCCGACGTTATCTCCAGAAGATGTCCTTATAGTTTGGAAATTTGAAGATGTATTTTCCGAAGATTTGTCGGGATCCCCTCTGGATAGACAAGTTGAGTTTACCATTAATTTGGTGCCTGGAGCTGCTCCAATATCTAAAGCATCATATAGGATGGTGGCTAAGAAACTGCAAGAACTGAAGGAATAGTTGCAAGATATTTTATTTAAGGGACTTATCCGACCGAGTGTGTCGCCTTGGGGCACACCGATTTTATTCGTAAAAAGGGAGATTGGTACCTTGAGGATGTGCATCGACTATAGAGAACTCAATTGTCTCACTATCAAGAATAAGTACCCATTATCCAGAATTGATGGCATTTTCAATCAAATAAAGGGAGCAAGTGTGTTTTCAAAAATTGATCTCATATTGGGCTATCATCAGTTGAATATTAAGGAGTCTAATATTTCTAAGACGGCCTTTAAAACCCGTTACGGGAACTATGAATTCTCAGTGTTGCCTTTTGGGTTGTCAAATGCACCATCAGTTTCATAGATTTGATTAATCGAGTTTTCAACATTATCTTGATTAGTTTGTGATGTATTCACAGACGATATCTTGATGTACTCGATCAGTGAGGTGCTGCATGAAGAGCACCTAAGAATAGTACTCGGTAACTTGAGAAGGGAAAAGTTGTATCCCAAGTTCTCGAAGTGAGAGTTTTAGCTAAGCTGCATGAGTTTTCTTGGACATGTGGTTGCAAACCAAGGTATTGAAGTCCATCTAGTGAAGGTAGAAGTTGTAAACAATTGAATTGCACCCACTAATGTAAGTGAGGTATGCAGCTTCTTAGGATAGGCCGGCTGTTATCAGAGATTTATTGAAAGTTTCTCTAAGATTTCCATGTCGTAGACATAGTTGACGAGGAAAGGTGTGAAGTTTAACTGGAGTAATAAGTGTGAGGAAAGCTTTTAGGATCTTAAAAGGGGATTAACTTCAGCAACCATTTTGACAATTCTGAATGGTAATTATGGGTTTGTGCAAGATTTGGGTTGTGTCTTGATGCAGCATGGGAAAGTTATAGCCTATGCCTCAAGGAAGTTGAAGAGTCATGAACAGAACTATCCTACTCATGACTTGGAGTTGGCTGTTGTGGCGCATGCATTGAAGATTTGGAGACACTACTATTATTGGGCAAAGTGTGAAATCTTTACTGATAACAAGAGCTTGAAATATATCTTTGCCCAGAAAGAGTTGAACATGCGGCAAAAAAGATGGTTAGAGCTCGTTAAGGACTACGATTGCTCTATATACTACCATCTCGGTAAGGCAAATGTAGTGGCAGATGCTCTGAGTCGAGAGGCTAAAGGACAAGTAGCTAGACTCATTATAAGCCAACTACAACTAATTAGAAATTTTGAGAATTTGAGGATCGAAGTGTTGCAACCTCCGAGTAAAGCTGATGTTATTTTATCTTCCTTGACTTTTCACCCTACCTTGGGAGATAGAATTAAGGATGCGCAAGGAAATGATATATTTCTTGCTAAGAAGAAATCTGTATCTCGTGAGGGTAGCGTCAAGGGGTTTGCAGAAGCTATATATGGTACTCTCGTGTATGAAGGGAGGTTTTATGTGCCTATGGACGAAGCCTTGAGAAATTGTTACAAGAAGCACACTGATGAGTTTTACGTATATCTAATATAATAAAATTGAGTAAAACGCAGCGGAATAAATAAACGAAAAACCCAGAAGAGGATCTACATATAGTAATTTAATTGATTTATTAAGAGTTCATCGAATTACCTTAATTCGAAGAACGGATCTGAACCGGACTAGAAGCAGATGAATATCTCCTTTCTCTTTGGGTGATCCACACACAAAATTCCACAAGCCGGATTGCTAGATCCTTACGAATAATATTGATCAATAGTACAACACAAATTCCTTACTAGAACGATTGTACTATCGATCAAGATCAACTAAGGGAAGAAGATCAGATGACCAACGTTGTTCTCCTACTATAAAAGAAGGGGCCGATTTTTTTTCTCCTTGGGGTGGCGATTTTGTGTCTTGAATTCTTATGACAACTCCTTGTCCAAGACCATATATTTATACTAAGTAAACCCTAGAGTCAAACTCTAGTATTTGCTTAGTTGCCCCTCAACTTATTAAATAATACAATATATATAATATCTAATATTATATATATTACTTATTATTTAATCTCCTTATAAATATAATATCTAATATTATATTTATTATTCCTAGTTGATATTTATTCCTACTTGTCTATAATTGTCGTACGTGCGACCCAAAAGGCTTATATTATGTTGGAAATTATTTAATACCTTATTAAATAATATATCATAAGCGGCCTCTAGCAAGACATTATGATTACCCAAATAATATAAGTTAATAGTCCATTAAACCTTTTAACGTGTCAAATCCCTTTGTCACGCGATATCATATTTAAACTAAGTAATGGAGTGTGTCATACTTATTTATATTCAAATGCTTTCACGATCTTAAGTAGACTGATTGAATCAAATGACTCTTCATTAGAGCATGGCCATACATTTCCTTCAGTCCTACTTATCGAGTGGCCCAGCAGATATCTCTCTCACTAAGGAGAGGGACAAATCCCCATCTCGATTATTCATTGCCCTCTACATGACTCCCACTAATCCTGATCACTAACCTTTATGATCACCATGTTTCAGATGACGTTGGATTATGTCAAGGCATCATGTTGGACTCTATGATAATCTCAGGTTCAAGGATTTATTTACAAACTGTTATATTGAGATTCACTTATGATATTTCCATGCAGTGATCTCAATGCGGGTCTGTCCAGTATTAGTTCTCCAACCAGTACCCATAAGATTGATCCATACCATACGCATAATCATCCAATGATTATCAATCAAACTTATACTAGTATATTAATCACTTGAGTCTCTATTCAACGCGATTGTACCAGGGACATTTTAATAATCTTATTATTCGTGAATAACTATTATTCAATTATTATAATATTAAAACATGCACACATTATAATAATCAACGAGAAATAAATAATATCAAATAACTTTATTTACATGTGACAATTACAAATCTAGGCACATCGAATGTCCTAGGGCGCTAATCCTAACAATCTCCCACTTGCACTTGGACCATTCATTCATGACTTTTAGTCCTATCACTCTAGCATGCTCAACATGCTTTCCTTGTGAGCGAGGCTTGATAAGTGGATCTGCAACATTCTCTTCCACTGCTACTGTGCATATTGTAATATCTCCTCGTCTGATGATCTCTCTGACTAGGTGATATTTTCTGAGTATATGTTTGGAATTATGATGGGACCTAGGCTCTTTAGATTGTGCAATAGCACCATTATTGTAACAATAAAGGCTTATGGGACCCTGGATGGTCGGCACTACTCCTAGTTCGGTAACGAACTTCTTGATCCATACGGCTTCCTTAGCTGCATCCGATGCTTCCAGGTACTCAGCTTCTGTAATAGAATCAGCAACCGTGCTTTGCTTGGAACTCTAACAACTCACATCACCTCCATTCAATACAAACACATAACCAGTTTGCGATTTAAAATCATCTCTGTCAGTTTCGAAACTTGCATCGGCGTAACCATTTATAGCCAACTCGTTTCCTACCCCTCCATAAACTAGGAAATTATCCTTAGTTCTTCTCAAGTACTTTAGGATGGTTTTCACTGCTGTCCAGTGACTTTCACCTGGATTCGATTGGTATCGACTTGTCATGCTAAGGGCAAATGATACATCTGGTCGAGTACAAATCATGGCATACATGATCGATCCAATAGCCGAAGCGTATGGTATTTTTCTCATGCGGGCTCGCTCATCAGGAGTCGTAGGACTCTGAGTCTCACTCAGATGAATGCCATGTGACATTGGCAAGAGTCCTCTCTTGGAGTCTTGCATATTGAACCTCTTCAATATTTTATTAATGTATGTACATTGACTCAGACCAATCAATCTCTTTGATCTATCTCTATAGATCTTTATCCCAAGAATGTAAGGAGCTTCTCCTAAGTCTTTCATTGAGAAACAACTTCCCAACCAAGTCTTGACTGTCTGCAAGGTGGGAATGTCATTTCCAATGAGTAATATGTCATCTACATATAAGACTAAGAAAACAACTATTCTCCCACTAACCTTCTTGTACACACATGGTTCATCTTCATTTTGAATGAACCCAAACTCTTTGACAGTTTCATCAAAACGAAGATTCCAGCTCCGAGAAGCCTGCTTCAACCCATAAATGGATCTTTGAAGCTTGCAAACCTTTTTAGAATTTTCTGGATGAACAAAACATTCAGGTTGTGTCATGTACACATCCTCAAGTAAGTTTCCATTAAGGAATGTTGTTTTGACATCCATTTGCCATATTTCATAATCATAGTATGCGGTAATGGCAAATAAAATTCTAATTGATTTAAGCATGACTACTGGAGAAAAGGTCTCATCATTGTAATATCCGGAATTTCTACTACTGTTGTTTAATACTATTTTATCCGAGTTATATTGTACAACGTGAAATCTGTACAGTATGGATAAAACAATTGAAGGACTGAGACATCCGTATTGGTATAATTACTGCATTTGGTTGACAATTGTATTTGAAGATATTGTGTGTTGGGCGTAACATATGATAATATTGTTGGAAGGAGTATATATATTCAGTATGCCGTATGTTCGTATATAATATGTTTAGACATTGGATAAGAATAGCTGAAAATGGCTAAGTGTAGCTTTATTAGCGCACGCTAATATTCAAGCCTAGCGCACGCGATCGTGCGGGTTTAGCGCATGCTAATGGTAAAGGATAGCGCACGCTAATACAGAACAAATTAGAAGGAATCTATGTGTGGACCCGGCCACTTTCGGGGCATGTGCCGACGAGGTCAATGGATGTTTGTTGTGAAGGATTAGCGCACTCTAACATCAGATCAGTCCAAAAGGAATCTTATCCTTGTCAGAGCTTTCGGCATGTGGGTACACGGGGGTAGGTGCAGACTGTAGCAAGTCAACTATGAGTAGCGCACGCTATGGTTGAAGGCTTGCGTACGCTAAATGGAGGGATTTACGTAAGCTATTGCATGGGTGTTGCATACGTAAATCATTGTTTGAAGTAAGGCAGTAGCCTCGGGACTTCGATATCACACGCTAACAAAGATAGTTAGCGCACGCTAAGCATGTAACGTACGTTAAATGAAGATGTTAGTGCACGTTAATAATGTACAGTGTATATATATGTGCAGTTGGGCATTATTCGTCATTTCCATCCATTTCTTCATGTGAACCGATAGAGAGAGTTCTTAGAGAGATGTTTGAAGTTGCAAACACTGGATTATGGTGGAGTTGATCATCCATAACAATATCAAGCTTAGAAGTGAGTGAGAATGGATTCAACCTTGGAAATCAATCCATTCCTCCAAAGAGGTAACTACTCTTCACTTTGAGATTTCATTTTGGAATGTATATGATGTCCTTAAGTTGATAATCATCATGTATATGAGTTAACAAGCATGATTATGAGATGGATTACCGGAGTATGATGATATTAATATGATTCATGTGGTTTGAATTGTGTAGTTCGTTTTCTTGAGATAAGTTGGTTAATCCTTCTTCTCCTTTGCGGATGTTGATGTCATTGTTGATGATTAATCTCTATAATGTTAGATTAGGGAAGTGTTGTTAGGGTTCTTGGTGTTCATGATGTTGATATTTGAGGAAGAATATGATATGTGAATATATGAATTAGATTAAGAGTTGGATGATTACCTATATGTTAAAGGATATCGGATTTAGTTGTATTGATAACTATGAACATGGTTTAGAATCACTTAGTGTTCTTAATAATCTCCATATGTTGATCGGTATCTGAAATGCATGCAACTGCATGTCATTAGCGCACGCTAAGCTTACTGGCTAGCGCACGCTACATTAAGTGATTAACGTGCGCTAAGTGGATAGGCAGTATAGTATATCCTATTTCGGTTATGAATTCGTGATCGTTTAAGTTGGATTGATCAGACTTGTGGTTAATCGAGATATTATTGAGCCGTTGGGTTTGTGAATTGATTATATCGATTGTTGATTTTTATCGAACTTGTTGTTTATCGATTATTGTAATAGGTTGAGATTATTGATCAGTGATTAGAACCATGCCTTGCGGTCGTATTCGAGAATGTTCGTAGATTGCTTTGGTCGGGGCTGAGGAGTTCGTAGACAAAGGCAATGGAATTGGTAACGGCTTCATCGGTACCGAGGCAAGTTATTACTTGCTCAATTTATAATATTTAATGAATGGTTTCCATTCCATTCGTTTATAATTCGTATAACAATGTTTATAATCGTAATCACAGGAGATTTGAGATTATAAGTTGTATTCGAGTTTTGAGATTTAAATCATAATGTATATGATTTACATTCATTGTTGGTATACTTGGTATTGAGGATACATTGTGGTATAGACGAAGACGTGAATTATCTACCATCCGTGATATTTTGGACCGTCGAGTATTGAGGATAATGGTTGGTGATGATTTAGATATCGAGATTGCTCTCGAAGGACTCGGAGCAAGTATTTTAATCATTTTTGTCATTCGTGTCGATCATGTTGTGATACATTCGTGTATCATTATTGTCATGAATTTGTGTATTGTCGTTGTCGTGCATTGTGTACTATTGTTTTGTGTAGTTGTGCATTGTTGTGGTATGTCCACCATGCGTTGGTCCGACGGGATCAACATGGGATATCTATAGCTGTGTGCGCTGGATCATTGGACAGCTAATTCCACCATGCGTTGGCCCGATGGGATCATCATGGGAATCTATAGTTGTGTGCGCCGGATCGTTGGATTACCATATGTGTTGTTGTTGTGCATATGTATATTGTGGGTTTGCCATAAATATACAGTGTTGTTATTGATGTGAGCATATTGACGTTGTCATATGAGTATGCATTTGTAGGCCTTGTGTTAGGACCATGTTCGTATGTTGTGTTGATCTGATCTTGGATTAGACTGACGTGATTTCGTCGTGGCATTTCATATCTTGAGGTATGTTCCGTATTTTCTTTGGTATTTGTCTTTGATGGACAATCGATTATTGTGTTGAGATGTGATGATGTTACCCTACTGATTGGGTTGGACAGAGTTAGTAAATTTCGTAACAGTGAGTTATGATAATGTTTTGAGAACCTTGGGTATTGTTGAGATACAATACAAATATTTCGGTATGAGCTTATTGTGTTGTTGAAAGGATACAAGATGTGAACTTTGGTAATTATTATCACAAGTTGGTAAAGTTATGGCGGTAAGATTACATTGGTCGTATTATTACTTAGTATTTTCATTGGTATGTATTTATTGACGTGATGTGATGGTTATCATTGTTGGATATTATGGCTAACCCCATCATGGGCTTTCCTTTTAGGTTCTTGGACTTTCAAGCTTGTAGCGGTCATGGAGAGATGAGCTTCCCGGAGGATACTGGCTAGGGCATGTATTTGTGTGTTGAGTTTCCTGATCAGTTGTTGTATTCCGCTGCTAGAGTATTTTTAATTGGTTGTCTTTTCCGCTGCATGAGTATTTTTAAATGGCCTATTGGTATCTGGTGACTTAGGTTAATTTGGCAATCATTTTCTAACTATTTTGTCGGTACGTGTAAGCGATAGCTTAATGTATGTTTTTAAACTGTTGAGTTTTTGGTATTTCGAACCTTGTGGTGTCAAATGAGATTTTACGACGGTTTTGATAAACGGATTTTATTAAGTCTTCGAATGTTTTTTAAAAGATAGTACCGTCATTAGCCTCTTGGGCATTTGTAAATGTTTGCGAAAATTTCCTTCAGCCTTGTGGGTTCCATCTCGGGGCCCATGGCGCTGTAATATTCCCGGATGACTCTGGGGGTGTTATAGAATATGGTATCGTAGCTTAGGTTGTGAAAACCTAGGCAGTCGGGTCGAGTTGGGTTGTGCTTTTGTCGTGTCATTCGAGTTGTCGATTGACGAATATTAGAGCCCTGGGTTTTTGTTGTTCACTCGGGCTTGTGCATTATGTGATTTACCAATGTAGTACTGGGGTCGTTGTAAATTTTTCCAAATTGTGTTAATGTGTTGCTTCAGATAGAGCTGTGTTGTGTTCTCGAGTTGAACTAAGTTTGCAAAATGTGTGTTTTGTAAATGTCTGTGTCGAGTATTTTCTAGAGTCGAGACATGTGCCAGTATCATGGGGAATCATCGGCTTCACGATCTGTAAGTATTTCGATTTTTGAATTGCATTGAGATTTGTTGCCATTCAAAGTTTATATGCTTTGAGATTCAGCAGAGTATTATGCGTTATAGTATAAGGTGACAGAGTTGGGACAATATTGATGATCTTGAGAAACTATGATTTTGGAAATCAATATGTCGGTTAAATTTTGGAACGGAGTTGTGTATTCGGGAGAATGTTGTGAATTGTTGAGAGGAACATGTATACATGCTAGTTTATTTTGAGATATATGAACTGTTTTTGAACATCTGAAAATGATACTTTTCAAAATGAATGTTTTACGGATGTTTTACGGAAAATGATTTTTGGGCCGAGACCCAATCGATTTTGAAATAGTTTTATAACTCAGGACTTGGGGTCCAATACTTTATAAACTTCTTGTAATGTGGAACGGGATTTAGGCTGAGACCTATTGTTTCAAAAAGGCTTTTCTGTTTTCTAAAACTCCCGAGAATTGCAAAACACTTTACTAATCATTTATACATTTTATTACTACCTTTCGGGGTTTTGATTTATTTGTTCAAATGAGACTTCTCGGATAGTCTTTCACTGTGTTTGATTTGTTGATTATTCAATGTTTTGTCATAGCATGGTTGAGGTGATTCAGGATGGGTTAATGGTTGACGTTGCGAGTCATATGTGGAAAAAGTAATTTCTATCAGAGTATATATATATATATTAATATTTTGGAACTATATCGTGTGGATTTCCAATGGAATGTCAGTAGAATTGTTGATGAGCCGAACTGGTATACAGGAGTATGGATGTGGTCAATCATTTGCATAATTTTCGTTGTAAAACTTCGAAATCGTGTGGATTCGAAGGAAACTGTTATCGAATACTTGGCACCAGCGAGCCGGTTTAATTTTTCGAAAATTAATTTCGTGGTCTTACCAAAATTTATGTTTTGGAGTTTTGAAATTTTTGAAAGAACTTTCGAAAATTTGTCTTCTTGACGAGACTATGTGATTTCAAACTAGTTTTGAAAATGTGATTGATATACATACGCATTTAGTGCATAGTGCATATCATGGTGAAGTTATGAGTATGACTCACGAACTGGATAATACATCAGTATAGTACGATGAAAAGAGATTCGAACTTCAGTATGGTAGTTTGGTTATCCAGGGATGATCGGTTGAATTATCGGATAAGAGAAATATGCTGCGTGTTGTAGATTCATGCACAAGATGTAATTTGGAACTTTGGATTTTGTGAAACCGGGACATATGTGCTATGTGATTCCATTGGTATGATAGTAGCGTGATTTTACCATAATGATTTTTGAATGATTTCTTTGTAAGTGTAGATTTGGGGATGGTGACCCCATGCTGGTGGTTTTGGATATTGAGCGGTCGTTCCCACTCCATGTATGCTTGGATATGTTCATCGGGTTGTGATTGGTTGTTCGTATGCTGAGGAGTATGTTCGACAGTCAAGTGTGTTTATTGAGATCCACTGTATGTGATTGGTGTGACGTTTTGAGAACTTTATTCGTTCGTATATCGGTTTCTGTGGTTTTGTGTTGATCGTGTTGGAGTTTACCGCATGAGGGTATTCTTGATTATTGTCGATCGTTCGTTGGAAATATTGGAGTCTATCATATTGATGATATTCTCGACTGCATTTTGACCTTTGGATTGGTCGTATTAGAGTTTATCATGTCGATGATATTCTCGGTTAATTTATTGGTTGATCATTGCTAGTGATCATCTGAGCGTTCAGATTTTGTGTCGATGTTTCGGGATTCGTTGCCATTATGTTGGGCAGTTGTTTCACAGTTATATCGTGTATTATTGATTTGTATCAGGATTTGGATTTGATTGTGTAATCAGGCAGACAGAATTTCACACGGATAGATGATTTCATCCGAAGATGATATGTTTTTGTTGAGACTCATGGAATTGTGGCTGTAAGTGTGTTGAGACTTTACAGTGAAGTCACTTGCTAGTATCTCAGGAGATCGCCGACTTTCCGCATTTGTAAGTGTATTGTTTTGGTTATTCATTAATGATGATGATTGATCGTTGTTGTGATGGTTTCGGGATATTTTGGTAGAACGGTTTGTTTGTTTTTTATGACGGATTGCAAGTTTCGAGGACGAAACTTATTTTAAGTGGTGTAGTATGTAATATCCGGAATTTCTACTATTATTGTTTAATACTATTTTATCCGAGTTATATTGTATAGCGTGAAATCTGTACAGTATGGATAAAACAATTGAAGGACTGAGACATCCGTATTGGTATAATTACTGCATTGGTTGACAATTGTATTTGAAGATATTGTGTGTCGGGCGTAACATATGAGAATATTGTTGGAAGGAGTGTACGTATTCAGTATGCCGTATGTTCGTATATAGTATGTTAAGACATTGGATAAGAATAGTTGAAAATGGCTTAGTGTAGCCTTATTAGCGCACGCTAATATTCAAGCCTAGCGCACGCTATCGTGCGGGTTTAGCGCACGCTAATGGTAAAGGATAGCGCATGCTAGTACAGACCAGATCAGAAGGAATCTATGTGTGGACCCGGCCACTTTCAGCGCATGTGCTGACGAGGTCAACGGACGTTTATTGTGAAGGATTAGCGCACGCTAATGCATATTGTTAGCGCATGCTAACATCAGATCGGTCCAAAAGGAATCATATCCTTGTCAGAGCTTTCGGCATGTGGGGACACGGGGGTAGGTGCTAACTATAGCAAGTCAACTATGAGTAGCGCACGCTATGGTTGAAGGCTTGCGTACGCTAAATGGAGGGATTTACGTACGCTATGCATGGGCATTGCGTACGTAAATCATTGTATGAAGTAAGGCAGTAGCCTCTGGACTTCGATAGCGCACGCTAACAAAGACAGTTAGCACACGCTAAGCATGTAACGTACGTTAAGTGAAGATGTTAGCGCACGCTAATAATGTTCAGTGTATATAAGGCTATAAGGGCTAGATCCGAAATATCCTATGTAAGGAAGTGAATCAGGTCCCTCTTCGAATGAATACCAGTTGCCTTGGGACCTTAACCATAGGCCCTTTTAGCTGTTAGGCGGACATCTACGAACCTGACTGCCGCGCCGAAAAGAGACCCTGCCTGCGATGCCAATAGAAAGCGCTTTGCCAAGACTTTCTTCTTTAGTTTAAGAAGTTTAAGATTGAAAAGCTGTGTTCGGGTAGGCTATCTCCCGGGGATGGGTTCATCCAGTCCGATCTTGTTGTCGGAAATGTACTGTGGGTCATAGTAATGGACCTGATGAGGTAATAGGTGGGGATTATGTGGATGTCGGTGTCTTTTATCGACCAAACCTTGGCCTTCGGCCCATGAGATAGAGATGGCCCGGCTCCAAGCCGAGGACATTTTCGAAGTCAAGGTACAAATAAGAAGCCTCATGGCCGTTCTAGATCCGATGGGGGATTGGATAAGACGAGGAGCTAGCGCTCTCGAGAATCCCCGTTCCGCCACGGGGGAGCCCTCCATATCCAGTCTATATTCCCTCTTGAATAACTTTCAAAGTGAGGCGACTTTATTAAAATTTCAAAAGACTCCCCGATCAGGATGACCATTCTACTTCATAGTAGAAACTTCATTCCTCCTTGCTAATTCTCTTACTGCTGAGATCTGGGCCATCTCTTCCTTAGAAGAACTAGATCTGCCAGAAAGAATGGAATCCTGTTAGGCATTCGCCCCCTTACTCTATTCCAAAAAAAGCTGGTGCTTTAAGTTTAGTACGGGCAATAGGAATAGGAAATGGCGTAACCTAGGAAGTTCCCTTTCTTTGGAGTTGAGTGATCTTTTTCTTTTTACAAATCCGGTGCTAGTCTTTACTGCCCTCCACCTAGTCTTTACAGCATAGCCATGTTTCAGATGACGTTGGATTACGTCAAGGCATAGCAGTTATCATGTTGGACTCTATGATAATCTCAGGTTCAAGGATTTATTGACAAACTGTTATATTGAGATTCACTTATGACATTTCCTGTAACACCCCCAAAACCATCCGGAATATTACAGCGCCGTGGGCCCTGCGCCGGAACCCACCAGGCTAAAAACCATTTTAAAAATGTTTAAAAACGCCAAAAGGCCGATGACGGTAATATTTTAAATACTCAAATATTTTCCAAAATATAGTTCTCAAATAACGTCATCAAATACTATTTGAAAATACAAGGCGAAATGCCAAATCTCGACAGTTTCAAAATGTACGTTAAGCCACCACTTATACATACTGATAAAATAGTTTAGGGAATCGGTTTAACGAAATAACCCAAGTTAGCAAAATGACAAAAGGCCATTTTGAAAGTACACATGAGTTGGTAAAGATACCGAAAAGCCATTTTAAAATACACACGTAGCGGATAAAATACAGTTCAAAAATACACAATTGCAGCGGAATAAAACAATCAGAAAAGAATACTCGATACTCAAAAACATGCCACAGCCAGTATCACCTGGGAAGCTCATCTTTTCACGACCGCTACTAGCTCGATCTCCGAGTACCTAAAAATAAAGCCCACGACGGGGTCAGCCACAATACTCAACAATGATATCTATCACATCATCATAAATAATTACATACCAATGTAATAATACTGTTAGAATACTACCAACGTAATCTTACTGTCATAACCTTACCAATCCATGGAAATGCATAACAATTCAATCCTTACCATAAACCACATTTCGCATTCTCAAATGACGAAATGAACTCAACAACAAACATATGTACTGTAATCAAACAATACCAAAAATCCTCAAAACCTCATCATAACTCACAAGTGCGGAATAATCCAATCTTTGCCAAATCCTGTCCGTCGGATTACACAATCAAGTCTCAACCTGGATAAACCAATATAACACAATATATCTGTAGATCAACTGCCACAAGACAAAGATAACAAGTCCCGAAACATCGACGTATAGTCAGAATGCTCATACGATCAATAACCAGATCAACCAATAAATCAACCGAGAATATCATCGGCATGATAAGCTCCAATACGACCAACCAAAGGCCAACCACAACCAAGAATATCCTCAACATAATAAACCCCAATACTACCAACGAAGAATCAACAATAATCGAGAATATCATCAACATGATAAACTCTAACACGATCAACAGAGGATCAACAGCGACCAAGAATACCATCAACAAGGTAAACTCCAAACACAATCAACAAGGATAAACAACGACCGAGAATACCATCAACAAGGTAAACTCCAAACGATCAACATAGGATCAACAACGACCGAGAATACCATCAACAAGGTAAACTCCAAACGATCAACAATAATGGATCTCAAAGAAATAACCCCGACTGTCAAACATACCACTCGGGTGTATGAACAACCAGTCGCAAACCGTCGAACATACCCAACCATAAATGGAGGATGAACGACCAAACAATATGGCTCAAAGATGGACGTCATAGTACGCCCGATCCGGAAATGTGTCCGTGCACATGTCCACCCCGTATACGGAATCCAGGATATACGTGGGACATGTACCTAATTAGCCTCACGAACTACGTCTCGTGTGCACGGTTCAATGTGGAAATATCAACACATAACCATAGTGTGCCGAGCTAAAAATCCTACACAATAACCAATCGGAACGCAGATATGACTCCAGATATGTCACGATGCAACATGACAACGAAACTCAAGGAATCACATATCCAATAAGGATTAAAAGACTAACTGATGTGAACAAAGACAAACTGACAAAGAAAAGTCGACACGACTAATCAATATTGAAAACAACAATCCTGGGATCATCATCCCCAAAGAATGATCAACACGATCTACGATCTCAATACAACCAGTCCTGGGATCAACATCCCTCCACGAAACAATCAATATGAATCCCATAATACGAAACACCAACATACAACATAGACAACAATTCACCAAAATAATTATCCTCATAACTGAACAATACTTAAATTACTTCAAAGCCGAAGACCATATCCTTTCCACGAACAAACCATCATCCCGAGAATTTACATTTCTAACAACATTGCTATATGAATTATAAATGAAATGAAAGCGAAACCATTCATTAAATATTATAAACTGAACAAGTATAACTTGCCTCGATACCGATACCACGAAGCCGTTACCAAAATCCATTGCCTTCGTCCACGAGCTCCTCAGCCCCGACCAAGAGCAATCTACGAACTCCTCGACCTCAACCGCAACACAAAGGTCATAATCCACGATCAAATATCTCAACCTATTGAAGTAATCAATCAACAACAATCCATAACAATCAATAACCGGCATGGCCAACCGACCAAACTCAACAGCTCAATAATACCTCGATCATACACAAAACCGAACAATACAATTCAAACAATTACGGACTCATATCCACAATATAAGTCGCAACTCGATGATCACAAATAACAATCAATAACCGATCAACAAACACAATGGTTCTACAATATCCCGATTAAACACAAATCCGAACAACCAAATCAATCGATCATGAACTCAAAACCACAACACGATTCATAATCCGATAATCATATCAATAATCAAATTAAACCAATAACAAGGGTCTAAACATTACCGATTCCAAATTCATTCTTAAATACAATTACAAGTTTCCTCCTTGTACATTTATAATAAAAATCAATTACCGATTATCATCATCAATCCGGACGATCCGATTAATTCAACATTATAGATAACCATATTCCAAAGGTTTCAAATAATTCCATTATCCGAATTGAACACTTGTTCAATACGTATAAATTCTCAAACTCAAAAGTGAATCATAATCTTATCAAACCCGGAACCATATTCGTATTCCTATATGAATATTGTTCCAAAACACATAACTTAGTTCTAGATATGAGTATTCCATATTCATATCTAAAACACCAACACCTCTTAAAATATGTTCATCAATTCATATAATCCAAGAGTTCCTTAAGAACACAACTTATTCCGAAATCACATTCAAAATCCTCAAACGACATAATCTGATGTGTTCTAACATCTAAATAATCTTCATTCATAATTCAAGATGAATATTATCATATTCTCCAATATACGATTCTCCTAACATCGAGAATCGCAACATTACTACCAAGAACATCGAGAATACTATGATTCCATAATCATAAACAACATAATCAAGACATAAACATCGTACCCTTCAACATATAGTTCATATAATCTCATGAATCGTAATAACAAAACCATAATCATCTTCAATCGAAACTTTCATCAACAATAACATCAAAATCCGAATTCAAGGAGAGGATTACCCAACATACCTCTTAGAAGATAAAATGCACAAGTAAACATTTCCCTTGATTAACACAGTGCGAAGAAATCGACGAAAGGAAAGAGTCCCGATCCAACCTCCTTCAAAATTCGTTCCTAAATCACAACGATATCAATTCAATCACAATTCTACGAAAACATATAGAACTTCCCAAGTTCTACCCATTGAAGCATTTTATCGGACACTTAGAGGGCATAGTCCAATTTAATCAATTAACGGAGAAATTCACGAATTTGTTCCACAAAACTTCAAGAGTAATGAATGATTCTAAGAATCCAACGAAGTTCTATCAACAATCTAAATCAAAACGAAAGAAATCGGCCAAAACATCATGAAATTCCTGTAACACCCCTAATCCACTCAGGAATATTACACGCCGTAGAACCCTTCCTCAAGGATCTACCAGGATGGTAACAACATTGAACATCTCAACCATGCCTTTAGGGCTAAAAGGACTCAGTAGACCGATTTGGTCTTTCAATAAATACATACAACTCAAATATAATACATGCCCACGCAGGGGTCGAATACAACACACTCCCGTACAATGGGGAAAGAATACCGCAGCGGAAATAAAATACAACTAAACCGATACGACAATGTACGGGTCCTCATGTGATTAGTATCGATCATCTTTCATCACTCTTCATGCCGACCCTGTGTTATGCTCCCCAAAACCTGAATGCAAAGACAAACATCCACCCTCCGAATACTCGGGGGTTAGCAAAACTCCACTTTTTGCTAGTGCAAGTATAAAATACGAAAACAAGCTATACAAATCATACTCCAAGGACTTAGAAATCATAAACATACTTCCCGAGGTAAATATCTTGATCAAAATGGTTAAATCGAAAGATAGGGGTAAACCCGATATACATATTGTAAAAAACATTTTACGATCTCGGGAGTTTTGAAAACATTTGGGATCAAAGAATTCTCAAGTCTTTCGAAAACGCTTAGGGACGCGACCCAAAATCATCTTTCCCAAAATACAATTCCAATAATAAAACACGGGTTCACAACCCAATTCACAAAACACGGGGTCCAAGACCCAAATCACGAAACATAGGGTCCACGACCCAAATCATAAACCACAGGGTCCATGACCCAAATCAGAAACCACAGGATCCACGACCCAAATCATCAAACATATTCCTAAGGATTATTCGCGTCCCGTGCTAACAAGCCACGAACCTCAGATGCTCCCGCAGAACATACCCGAGTGAATAACCCAATAGGAAGCCATACCAAGTCACATGTCACCGTAACAACAGTCACGTGACCACAAGCATAGATACATTCATAACCAAATCACAACCATAAGTTATCCCGGCATCGCACTAACAAGCCACGAACCTCGGAGTCCCCGCAAGACATACCCGATGGATAACCACACAAGTCATCCCCGGCATCGCACTAACAAGTTATGAACCTCGGAGTCGCCGCAAGACATACCCGATGGATTGTAATACCCGAGATTTTTGACTTGTATTTGGAACTTGTGATATTGTAATCGTTGTACTTGATCTGAGTATTATTCTCCGTATTTCATAATCCGATGTTGTCGAGCGTATGATTTCATGTATATGATTTACAAATTGTAATTCTGCGCATGTAGCGCACGCTATCGGCTATGTGTAGCATACGCTAACATAGACTCAATAGCGCACGCTACAAAGGATTATTAGCGCACGCTATGTGTGGTCAATTTGATTGAGACATGCGATAGGTGAGATCTGGCCGGGGGACCCCTGTTGGATCGTGTCGGGATGAACCTGGACGGCTTTCGGGAAAAGCCAAGTCAACGCCTTAGCGCACGCTACAGGTATATGCGTAGCGCACGCTAAGTGCTGAATACAGTTAAGTCAGTGAGCCGTTAGCGCACGCTACGAGCAGGGTCTAGCGCGCGCTAATAGCCATTTCTTATAAATAGGACAGCATCCTATTCGTGATTTCAGTTCTTTCTTCTCCCATTACCCGAATTCTTACACTTAGAACATAACTTCCTTCATCCTAAACACTCCATATCAACATCCTAGCTCGTGATTGAAGATCGTACATCATTGGAGATTGGTGTTCAAGCCTTCGGTGTTGGATTGCTTCGATTTCCTCCGTGTTCTTCACTACCTTGAGGTAGGTGATTCTTCACCGATGTTAGTATTGACGTTGATCATGTTTTGATAGCCAGTATTTCGTTTATAATCGGTCATCACATGTTAGAAGGATACTTTTGACGTATCGACACTATATATCGTTTGAACCTTTGAACCATCTTAGTTTTTGGACTCCTTAGCATTTTCAAATCGATTTATGATCGAAACGGATATTGCCCAGTTGTTACGTTTTATACTTTGGAATCATGCGTTTTGGAACGTAGGACGAATGGAACTTAGAATATTTCTTGAAGATCGTAGATGAATTATGATGTTGAGATGATTATCCGTATATTTGTATCTCATAATCAAAGAACTTCCACAAACCTTATTAGCATGATATGCTCGAGGATGACTTGTATTATCACCATAGAATTCATGAGTTCATCACCATTCAACCCAGTTTTCATAGCGATTCGCCATGCAAGATTAGCGCACGCTAACATACGTTAGTTAACGTGCGCTATCGGGGTTGAGTTAACGCACAATACGACGTAACGACGTTATGTATCGGCCGATTCAAACTGTCGATCGTGGCTAGCGCACGCTAGTCTTATACGATAGCGTACGCTAACAGGCCGGCTTAGTGCACGTTACGTAGAGTACGTAGCGCACGCTAAGCAGTCCAGGCAGATTGTTTATTTTGAGCTTTTCGGCCGTAGACCGAATTGTTAGGCCATCGTTCGACTTGAGATGATTTGTATATCATTCCTTTTGTTAAGGTTCGAGCTTGTTACATTGATCGAAGGAGGCGGCCTTCGAGTGTGTTGAGATCATTGAAGTGTTTCGTTCTTGCCATTTTCGAGGCAAGTATCATATGTCGAGTTCGATTTATATTGAAACTTTGATCATGCTTGTGGTTTTGTTCATGTTGTTGAATATGAGATATATTCTGAAATTTCTCGTGGTATTCGTTGTTATTTGTTCGTATTGATGAACATATTGAAATGCATATATGTATGCATAGTTGATTGATTTATGATATAAATGATCCGAGGGGATCATGAGGATCTATGCTGAGGGCGCTGGATCGAATGTCCACCATGCGTTGGTCCGACGGGATCATCATGGGGATCTATGCTGAGGGCGCTGGATCGCTGGACGGGTTTTCCACCATGCGTTGGTCCGACGAGATCATCATGGGGATCTATACCAAGGGCGCTGGATCGCTGGATCACCCTGTACTGTGTTGATGGAATCATGAGGATTCGCATCGTTGGATTCCGGTGGCGGAAGTCCATTTTGCATGTTTTATTATGCATTGATGATTTATGTATTACGATACTTGTACTCGCATTGTTTTGCTAACCCCTTCGGGGGTGGACATTGTTTTGATGTTCAGGTAGCCGAGGAGCGGGGAAGCAACCACAGTACCGACAGGACGATGAAATGGCTCAGTGATGTGGTTGATGTTTATTGTTATTGTGATTTGTCTCCTTGGTCTATCTAGT
The DNA here is from genome assembly GCA_033398695.1 of Orobanche coerulescens. Classification (NCBI taxonomy): domain Eukaryota; kingdom Viridiplantae; phylum Streptophyta; class Magnoliopsida; order Lamiales; family Orobanchaceae; genus Orobanche; species Orobanche coerulescens. Next base: position 131,107,825 of record CM065804.1, on the reverse strand, counting down.
ACTCGAGTACGTCTGTTTTAATAATGTCCTTTCGATATGGTTGTATAAGTTAACTTATTTGATCGGTTGAATCAAATCTGTATTTGAACTTCAGTTGTACGATTGGTTTATATTTACACTCTTTTTAAAATTAGCCTTGTAAATCCTTACCTAAAGGGTTTACGGCGCTGTAATTATTCCGAATATCTCGGGGTGTTACATGGATAACCCTACGGTCACGCCCGACCCATACTAGCAAGTATGGATCCCGGAGATTCAGATCCTACCCGGAGGCACATCACATACAACAAGCACACAACAATAATCAACTATCAAGCCAAGCAACATTAAGCATCACAACCTCCTTTCAAAGGAGTAACAACCAATATCACCCATCACATATTCGCCGAACAAGCACACATAACAACACGTAATCCTCGGTAAATGATTACGATTTATTATATTCACTAAATGTGATCATAAGTCTTTCAACCAACAAAGTTAACACACATAGGCCAAAAACGCACTTATTCACGAAGCATCCGAGTTATTGTTGAAAGACAACATTTATCGAGAACATACCGATACTTTTTAACATCCATTAAACCTCCGGATTTTACATAAGATCATTTACCAAACAATTATGCCTACGAAACATGAAACGTATGGGCAAGATACTTGTATCGAATAACCACAACGCGGAGAATCGACCGAAGTAGGTTGGCACGAACCGACTACGAACCCGCCAACTCCACCGAATGCTAACCCGCGACAATAAACTACGAACAACAATAACAACAATGAAAATGAATTCTATAGCACGACCTAAAGTCGTTGAATTGAAGGAACGAACGACAAAAGTTCAAGGGTTTCCACCAAAATGGCCAAGAATACGAAGATACGATTATAATGAGAATCAAGGTCAAAAACAACGGAAATCCCACCAAACTATCGAAGGGAAACTCATTGGAACATTTAATCGAACACTCAACATTCGATAACTCCCAAGAACACTCGAATCACCAATCGAGTTGAACAAACTCGAAATACGGATATACAACCCATAGAACACGATTAATAATGTTCAATAACACCAACCGATTCATGAAAATCAGACGAACCTCGAAAATCAAGAAGGAAATCTCAAAAGTCAATTCTAGGAGATTTCAAGAAATTACCTCGATCCGACGAAGAACAAGGATTAGATGTTGTTAATCCACACCAAGAACTTGAATAAGATGAATTCCCTGAGATAAACCGCCCAAAAATTGCCCACAAATCGCCCAAGGAGGAGAGGAAGAAGGAAAAATGATGAAATAGGCTTGATCCTCACAAAATCTGCAGAAATAGGCTATTCTGCACTGTGTGCCGCAGCACGGGCTGAGTGTGCCGTGGCCCACGGCCACAAAAACGCCCAGCATATCAGCTTAGTGCCGCAGCCCGGCCAGCAGGGGCCTCGGCCCGCGGTACAGCCCGCTCTAGCATCAAAAGGCACACGGTGCAGTCTTAGCTTTTTCGACCATAACTCCTTCGTCCGGACTCCGATTGACTCACCGTTTGAACCATTGGAAAGATAACTTAATGATCTATAAAGTTGAAAAGATTCAGAATTTTTGGAGTTTTCAATAATTAATGGTGATTTTACAAAGTCGAACTCACACGTGGAAAAGTCGTTTAAGGACACAGAACTCAACAAAACGATACCGAAACGAACTCGGATGATAAAAAGTGTAGAATTATTCATTCTCGGAATGATGAAACGGTCACAATAGAGTCGCTAAGTGGACTTATGCCAAAAAAGAAAAATTATCGAAAATCGATATTGCGGATATTACAATTCCAAAAATCCCCAAAACCAAGGGTTCAAGTGTTCTTACCTTCGATCCAGGTAAAAATGACGTTAGACATAAATCAAACTTCCAAAACATGATGCTGCATGATGTTCCCAATCAAATCCATCAATTTCTGTTGAAGAATCGCGAAGAAACGAAGAGAAAATGTAAAAATGGCCAAGTGACCCGGTCCAGGCCCTTAAATAGCCGCGACCTGTCGGTACCTTACGGCCGTAACTGGCCATGGCTTATGGCCGTAACCGGCCATGGCTACCCTCCTGTCCATTTTGGCTGACAGCCTTACGGCCGTTACCGGCACCAGCTTACGTACGTAATAGTCCCTTACGGCCGTACCCGGCCACAACCTTACGGCCGTTATCGGCCAGTCCTTACGCCCAACGAGTCACTGCCGACCGTGATCGACCATACCTGCGAGTCACTGCCGACCGTGATCGACCATCCCTGCGAGTCACTGCCGACCGTGATCGGCCATCCAGCGAGTCCTCGGTCACGACTCGACCAGTTGCCTCCTAATGTACATAACACTTAATCCATTACGTACGTAATACGTATGTTGACTTGCTACAGTATATACTCATATTACGTACGTAATACACCCTGTATAGCGTACGTAAATCCATCTGTTGACTCACCTGTCCACATCCACGCCGAAAGCTACCAACCACGGGCCCACCTGTCTGATTCCTCTTGTTACGTACGTAATGCCTTATGCATAACATACGTATAACATAGAATTTAGCGTACGTAAGTCCTTAAGCTTAGCGTACGTAATGGCCTTCTGTAATTGGCCAAAATCCAAATATTCCTGTTCGACGTCTCGACATACATAATACAAACATACGGCATACTGAATACATATACTATGTCTAATAATATTCTCATATGATATACCCGATATAAAAAATTAAAACAACCTGATATACGATATCCTCAAACGTAGTTGTCTACCAAATATGACAATTATACAAATACGACTGTCTCAGTTCTCAATTTATTTTATCCATACTGTATAGACACCAAGCTATACAATATACCTCAGATAAAATAATGTGAAAAATTTATACTGAAAATCCGGGTATTACATTTCCATGCAGTGATCTCAATGCGGGTCTGTCCAGTATTAGTTCTCCAACCAATACCCATAAGATTGATCCCTACCATACGCATAATCATTCGATGATTATCAATCAAACTTATAGTAGTATATTAATTAATTGAGTCTCTACTCAACGCGATTGTACCAGGGACATTTGAATAATCTTATTACTCGTGAATAACTATTATTCGATTATTATAATATTAAAACATGCACACATTATAATAATCAACGAGAAATAAATGATATCAAATAACTTTATTTATATGTGACAATTATAAATCTAAGCACGTCGAATGTCCTAGGGCATTAATCCTCACACACAACATGCATTATACGGTGCACCCATGAGGTACAAAGATATACCAAGATTTGAGAAAATTGTTTTGGTGGAGAAGTATGGAGAGAGATGTTGGATTATTTGTCCAAAGGTGTTTGGTGTGTCAGTAATTTAAGACCGAGCATCAATGGCCATTATGGTTACTTAAGCTATTAGGAAGTCCCGAATAAAAATGGGAGCATGTAACAATAGACTTTATTATTGGATTTCCCCAATCGGCTCGGGAAAACACTACTATTTGGGTCATTGTCGATAGACTAGCCAAGTCGGCACACTTATTACCGGTAAAGATGGATTAGTATGGATCAGTATGCTCAGTTGTACATCCGGGACTTATTGATGTTCCATAGTTTCCTGTATCGATAGTGTCTCACAGAGGCACAAGATTCACCTATAAATTTTGGAGAAGTTTGCAAAAGGTAATAGGAATGAAATTGAAGTTCAGTATCCTTATCATCCGCAGATCGATGGTCAGTCCGAAGGGACAATACAAATCTTAGAGGACAGGTTTAGGTCATGCGTCTTGGATCTTGGAGATAAGTGGGAAAATTCCTTGTCATTGGTGGAACTTGCGTATAACAACAGTTATCATGCGACATTGGGATGGCCCCATACGTGGCACTTTACGGAAGAAAGTGCAAATCACTGTTATTCTAGACTGAGGTTGGTGAAGGGAAGATCCAGGAATGGATCAGAGCAGCACAGAACCGACAGAAATCATATGCCGATTGTCGAAAGAAAAACTTGCAGTTTGAGGTAGGAGACCATATTTTTCTAAAGATTGCTCCTTCAGAGGAGCAATGAGATTAGATAGTAACGCTAAATTGAGACCGAGGTTCATTGGTCATTTGAGATCCTCAAGAGAGTTTGTGACTTGACATATGAATTGGCATTGCCACCGGAATTATCATCCATGCATAACGTTTTTCACTTGTTAATGCTAAGGAAGTATATTCACGACCCAACTCATGTGGTAAACTACAAGGGAATGCAAGTTGGCAAAGATATGTCGTACGAAGGGGTTCCAAAAGCTATCTTAGAACACAAAATTTCGAGACTCGGGAACAAAGATGTGCCATTGGTCAAGGTACAGTGATGACATTACCACCAAGACGAAGCTATACGGGAGCCCAATCCGAGCTGCTTATCCGGATTTCTTTTTATCTTGTGAGTATCGAATTTCGAGGACGAAATTGTCTTTAGGAGGGTAGGTTGTAATTACCCGACCTTCCATTTTAATAACTGAATTTTATTGGACGCAACTTAATTTTTACGTGCATTTGATATTGTATGATTTTACATGGTAAAATCATCTCCAATAATTTTTCTAACGGTTATAAATTTATGACATTATAAGTCCAACATGTACCAAAAATTTAATTCAATTATTTTAAGATGGATCATGCATTTTATTTCTATTTTTATTAACAGATTTGATCATTGAAAATGCATTATTTTCGTTCCATCATTTCATATTAGAACTCTCTTCTCAGTTAATCATTAAGCATAAATAATTGGATTAATTAAATCATAATTATATAAAATGATAATTAATAAAAGGGGACAAACATAAATGGTCGATTTTGCTCTCTACAATTCTGAAAATAAAAATAAATACAAAGAAAATAAAATGCAGAAAATAATAATATTTTTAGTCTAAACTTATAATATATATATAATAGCGTTACGAATTCGAAGAACGAGATTAATTCTCTCTCCTATATGGAATTCTCTTAATTCTGGATTCCGATTTATTTAAAATCGTGACAAATTTTAAAATAGTACTTAACCGATGAACAACCTAAATAAATAGAATTCAATGTCTTGAATCCCACATCGATTTAAAATAGAACTCCACCAATGGAGACCTAAATAAATACTTAGAATTCAATGTGTACGGGATGGGAGTTCCGAAGCCCGTGCGGTGTCCCGGGGCCCCTCACGCCCCGGGACCAGCCTATCCCACATAGTATGCCAACTAGTTTCGCCCTGCCATGGGCTCACCAGGGAGACGGCAGTAACCCCCGACCAGTTGTGCCCTACCCGCAACGATCCCCTTCATAGTCAAGTCCTCGACCAGCGACAAGCTCTCCGGACTAAACCGGGTCGGCATGCCTGACTCGGCCAGACCGATGCATCCAGGCAAACAACGCCTTAACACTAATATCGCCCCCTTTTACCCTTCTTGTGGTAAGCTAACCATAAGACACGCCTCATTTGGACGGTCAACACGGACACGACGTTTCGGGTCGTGACATCAAACCACATAGTTATTCTACACACAAGCTTAATAATATTATTTTTATTGTGTTTAATTTGACCAATTATTAAGTTGTACAAATAAATAGTCTAAATTTTTAGTGAAAATTTAATTGGGTCAATAATTAAATTTACATTAATTTTATTTATCTAAAATTTGAATCTCACATCTATTCTATTTAGTAGTTTTATAACAATTGAAAATATATATAATAGCGTTATGGATTCGAAGCACCACATTAACTCTCTCTCCTATGTGGGATTCTATTAATTTTGCATTCCTATTTATCTAAAATCTTGAATCCCACATCGATTTAAAATGGTACTTAACCAATAGACAATTTAAATAATAAGATTCAGTGTCTTGAATCCCACATTGATTTAAAATAGAACTTCACCGATGAAGAACCTAAATAAATACTTAGAATTCAATGTATATTTTTCAACCCCATAGTTATATTTCAGTCACAAGTTTAAGAGTTTTATTTTTATTGTGTTTAATTTGGCTAATTATTAAGTTGGACAAATAAATAGTTAATTTTTTTAGTGAAATTTAATTTGATCAATTATTAATTTACATTATTTATTTGTCTAAAATTTGAATCTCACTTCTGTTTGATTTAACAGTTATGTTTTAATTGAAAATTTTAGTCTGGCCAATACTAGTAATATCAGTTATTAATCAATTACATTATTTTTTATTTGAGAATCTAATTTGACCGATTATCCAATTTGCATTATCGTACTTATCTAAAATTTTGAATACCACATCGATCTTAAATGAGGCTCTGTCGATTGGGGAACTAAATATATATTTAAATCTATGTTATTTTTTACACCACAATTATTTTGCACGTTTAATAGTTTTATTTTTATTAAGGAAAATAATTTGGATAATATTAATTTGGCCGATTATTAAGCCAAATTAATAGTTTTATTTCTATTAAAAAATTAATTTGGCCAATTATTAGGTTTGTATTAATAGTATTTATATATTAATTTAATACCACATCCATTTTAAACGAGACTCCATCGATTGGATAACCAAAATAAATACTAATAATCAATATATTTTATTTCACCTGGCAATTATTTTGCCCCGCTAGTTAATAGTTTTATTTTATTGAAAAACTTAATTTGATCAATATTTTTCTACCTATGCATAATAAATTTGCCAAATATCAATTGGTTCAATTTTTATATTGACGAAATAAATAGTTTTACTTTTATATATATATATATATATATATATAATCAATTTGTATTTTATCAAAATATTTCTAATATTCAATTAATTTGATTAATTATTGAGTTGACTAAAGATATATTGTTTTTTTTATTTTTTTATTTTATTTTTATTTAATTTATTTTGTCTAATTTATCACTGTCTAGAGCGAATTTGTTTTTTTTTAAAGTCAGACATAACAACCAATTATTGTAGCAACTTATATTTGATTATGTAGATTTTATAAGTTTTAATAGATCTGGGTAATTCGTTCATATAATCAATGTGCGTTTTAACATCGTATTTCTCATTGCCAATTAATTTGACCAATTATCGAGTTGGCCAAAGAAATAATATTATTTTTATTGAAATATAATTTGGCCAATCATTAAGTTGGCCAAATAAATATTTTTTATAATTTTTTTTACTAATTTATTGATGTTTAATTTAATTTGTTTATCAATATATAATAATTTGAGTAAATTTATTTTTTTTGGAATTCAAACGTAACAACCAATTATTATAGCAATTTAAATTTTTAATAATTTAGATTTTATATATCTTTAATAGATTTAGGCAAATAGAACATATAACTATATAGATTTGCAAGGAGACCATGTACTAAAATTATTTTTTAATCGAGTTTGAGACGGAAATAGTTATATATTGTCTAAATGGGTTTCAGATGGATGAACTCTAGCTGTATTATTTGGGTTATCACTACATAGATTTGGGATGAAAACCTGAAGTAAATTCACCTTTAAGTCAGATTTCGCACGAGTACGGTTATATAAAGAGTTCGAATGGTTGAATCCTTGCCTCATCTTTTTAGTTTTTCATTGTGTTCTGTTGCGATGAGGAACTCCGAATGGCTGAACCTAACTAATAAGTATAATTGTCGAGTTTTTTGCCGCAATAAATTTGATTAAACAATATAATTTTATTAATGTATAAATAAATATATATATATATATATAATATCGTTACGCATCCGGAGGTCCACGTTAACTCTCTCATGTGTGGTATTTTTTATTTTCTAGATTCTTATTTATTTAGATCTTTAATCCCATCTTGATTTTCAATAACACTCCACTCATTGAATCACTAAATAAATATTTAAAATAAATATGTATTTTACCTATAATTATTTTACACCACCACATTAATTTGGTCAACTATTAAATTGGCCAAATAAATTATTTTATTCTTATTACAAAACTAAATTTGGCAAATTATTAATTAAATTACCTCACTGGTCCAAATATGTATTTATTAATATATAATTTATATACGCATATATATTATTTATATTTTTTTTAATAAACTCGATTCTTTTCACTTACAAATAAATATATACAATATCCAATAACAATATGAATTTGGAGTACCACGTTAACTCTCTCTCTCCTACATGAAGTTTTTATTTTTTGATTCTTATTTATCTAAAATCTTGAATCCCACATCAAAGCACATATATATAAATTGTAAAGGATTTTTGCAAATTGTATAATTCCAAAATTATACTAGGAATTTAACTTTTAATCTTTTGTCATTTATAATATTTATTCTTAACCTTTACTTTACAATGTTTGAGTTTCCATTGAAATGGATTAACCAATTACTATAGCAACTTATGTTTAGTTATTTAAATTATATAAGTTTAAATATGTTGAGTAATTAGCAAAGGGTCTGAAATATAAACGGGTAATAAAAATATCATCTTTTAATCGAGTTTGTGATGAATATGGGTATAAAGATTTTAAACAGGTCTGAATATTTGTATCATAATTTCATTGTTCATGTGTCACTATATGAGTTTTGAACTGAAATAAGTAGTAAAATTATCTTTCAATCGGGTTTAGGATGTATACAAGGACATAAATTCTAAACGAGTTTGGGTGGCTGAATCCAATCTTTATTCTTTCTGTTTATTGGTGCCACTACTAAAAAATACCTACAATAGCTTCACAAAAATGTGAAGCTAAAGAAGTTGACTGTGAAGCTTTTGTGCTTTAGCTTCACATATGTGACAGTAATATGTGAAGGTAAAGAATCTGACGCAAAAGAAGCTTTAGCGTCAATGTTTGACCGGTGAAGCTAAAGAATTGAACTTTAGCACCAGCCATGTAAAGCTAAAGAGAATGTAAAACAATTGCCTTAACTACATTAGCTTCACATGGGTAAAGAAGCTAAAGCCAATGCTGGGAATATTATTTTTTAAGCTTTAGTGTCACATGTGTGACGCCAAATAAGCCCAGTAATTTTAAATATTATATCTTTAGCGTCACATGTGTGACGCCAAAGAAAGTCCCAAAATTTTAAATATTATATCTTTAATGTCACATGTGTGACGCCAAATCATATGCAATGTTGAAGGGGTGGCTAAGGTGGAGAGCAGCGACAGGGGTCTGTGCGATAAGAAAGTCCCTCTAAAGTTGAATGGTAAATTATATAGAGCGGCAATCCGACCTGCAATGTTGTATGGCTCCGAATGTTGGGCGATGAAGAAGTCGCTTGAGATCAAGTTGGAAGTGGCTGAAATGAGAATGTTACGTTGGTCATGTGGTCGCACAATGTTAGATAGAATCGCGAACGGGGTTTTCAGGAACGCGCTGGAAGTGGCGCCCATTTCCACGAAAGTCAGGGAAGGGAGATTGAGATGGTTTGGCCACGTCCGCAGGAGGCAGGCATCTGCTCCGGTGAGGAGGGTCAAGAGTTTATTGGTTGTCGGGGAGAGGAGGAGAGTCAGACCGAGGAGGACGTGGGAGGAGCAGCTGAGATTAGATTTGAAGGCCTTAAACCTTTCCGAGACCATGACTGTTGATAGGTGCGCTTGCAGGCGCCAGATCAGAGTTGTGGATTCTTTTGTATGGAGCGGTGCTGTAGTTGAGAGCCTCAGGGTTGGGTTGTCTCGGTTAGCTTTGACCTAGAGCATTGTATTTTTTTACTTTTATTGTATATTTTATCCTATTGTCTTTGCGTGTGGTGTATTTTTGATAGGGAGATGTGCGTTGAGCCAACCTCTCTTCTGTTAGAGCAGCGTTCATCGGGAGTGAAGTAGACAAAATCCACTTAGGTAAGTCCCATATGGATTAAGCCATGGGCTCAGGTATGGTATCGAGCTTTTTAGAATCATATGCTTTTATTTTATTTTTTGTATTTATCACTCAATATTCTGCTGTGCACTAAGCTGGGGGTCTTCACAGAAACAGCCTCCCTACTGTAATAAGTAGGGGCATGGTCTGCATACATCTTACCCTCCCCATGTAACACCCCGAGATATTCGGAATAATTACAGCGCCGTAAACCCTTTAAATAAGGATTTACAAGGCTAATTAAAAAGAAAAGTAAATACAAGACATCAATACTGCGAAAATTCAAGTTTAGGAAAACGTACAACTGGTTCAACGGGTAATTAATACAACCATATCGAATTAATATCAAAAGGACACACGTACTCGAGTACAGAAACCAAACCAAGACAAAGAAATCTCCAATAACAATAAACATCATCAACCCCTTCGGCCACGTCGGTCTGTGGTGTTTCCCTGCTCCTCGGCTACCCGAACATCAAAACAAATGTCCACCCCGAAGGGGTTAGCAAAACGATGCTAGTACAAGTATCATGTTAAACAATTCGAATATGCATCAACAATACATAACAAGATACACCACACGGACTTCCGCTACCGGAATCCGACAATGCGAATCTACAAGATTCCATTACACGCATGGGTATTCCAATGATCCAGCGCCTCAAAGATAGATCCCAAGATGATCCCGCGGACCAACACGAGGTGGAAATAACCCGTCCAATGATCCGGCGCCTCACCTAGATCCCAAGATGATCCGTCGGATCAACACGAGGTGGACATCCGATCCAGCGCCCTCAGCATAGATCGTACAACGTATACAAACACAACTCATGCATACACTTATGCCAAATCATTATGTTCATCAACATGAACATGTAAACACTATATAACGAATATCATGACAAATCAACGAAGTAAATATCATGTTCAACAACATGCATAATCATACGCATACTCCAAAAATACCGATATTAACATATCACGATACTTGCCTCGAAGATGGCAAGAACGATATACTTCAATGCTCTCGACGCACTCGAAGGCCGCCTCCTCCGATCAACGTCACAAGCTCGAACCTTAACAAAAGGAACGATATACAAATCATCTCAAGTCGAACAATGGCCTAACAATTCGGCCTACGGCCGAAAAGCTCAAACTAAACAAGCTGCCTGGATTGCTTAGCGCGCGCTACGTACTCTACGTAACGTGCGCTAAGCTGGACTGTTAGCGTACGCTATCGTATAAGACTAGCGTGCGCTAGCCACGAACTGGCAGTCTGACTTGGCTGTCTCATAACGTACGCTACGTACGTTTTGTGCGAAAACCGAACCTCGATAGCGCACGTTAACTCACACATGTTAGCGTGCGCTAATCTTGCATGGCAGAATACTGCAAACCGAAAACTGGGTTGAATGGTGAAGAACTCATGAATTCTACCGTGATAATACAAGTTATCCTCGGGCATATCATGCTAATAAGGTTTCTGGGAGATTTATGATTATGAAATACCAATATACGGATAGTTATCTCAATATCACAATTCCTCTACGATCTTCAAGAAATAATCTAAGTTCCATCGTCTCACGTTCCAAAACACATGATTCCAACGTATACAACGTATCAACTGGGTAATATCCGATTACTTGATCATAAATCGATTTAAACATGCTTAGGAGTCCTTATAATAAGATGGTTCAAAGGTTCATTCGATATATAGTACCGATACGTCAAAAGTATCCTTCTAACATGTGATGACCGATGAAAACGAAATACTTGCTATCCAAACATGATTCAAACTTCCTTAGGAACATTACTAATCATTGGTGAAGAATCACCTACCTCGAAGTAGTGAAGAACACGGATGAAAATGAAGCAATCCAACACCGAAGGCTTGAGCACCAATCTCCAATGATATATGATCTTCAATCTCGAACTAGGTGGTTGATACGAAGTGTTTAGGACGAATGGAGTTATGTTTCAAGTGCAAGAGTTCGGGTTATGGGGGAAGAAAGAACTGAAATCACGAATAGGATGCTGTCCTATTTATAATAAATGACTATTAGCGTGCGCTATATCCTGTTCGTAGCGTGCGCTAGCGGCTCACAATCTAAACTGTACTCGGCACTTAGCGTGCGCTATGCATAGACCTGTAGCGTGCGCTAAGGCGTTGACTCGGCTTTTCCCGAAAGCCGTCCAGGTACATCCGACACGATCCGACAGGGGTCCCCCGGCCAGATCTCACCTACCGCACGTCTCAATCAATCTGACCACGCATAGCGTGCGCTAATTACACTCGGTAGCGTGCGCTATGAAACCATGTTAGCGTACGCTACCCTTAGCCTGTAGCGTGCGCTACATGCACAAAATTTCAACCTTTTAAATCACATACACGAAATTATATGCTCGACGACATCGGATTATGAAATACGGAGAATAGTACTCATACAAAAGTACAATCATTACAATATCACAAGTTCCAATTACATAACAGAAATCTCGGGTATTACATCCTTCCTCCCTAAAAAGAAGTTTCGTCCCGAAACTTAGGATGAAAACAACTCCGGATATTTAGCCTTCATACCGTCCTCCGTTTCCCAAGTGGCCTCTTCGACTCCATGTCGTGACCATTGTACTTTAACCAAATGTATTGGTTTATTCCTCAATTGTTTGATCCGGCTCTCAAGTATCTTGATTGGTCTCTCTTCGAAGGTGCCATCATTAGCTATCTCGATCTCGTCGAAATCAATGACGTGATCGGGTCCGGTACATACTTCCGCAGTTGGGATACGTGAAACACATTGTGAACATGACTCGGCGATGGCGGTAAGGCCAACTGTACGCTAAATCCCCAACTCTCTCTAGGATCTCAAATGGTCCGATATATCTCGGACTAAGCTTACCTCTTCTCCCAAAACGGAAAATCCCTCGTGTAGGAGACACCTTCAATAGTACGTGGTCCCAGTCGAACTCTAGAGGGCGACGACGTACATCCGCATAAGACTTACGCCGACTGCAGGCGATCAGCAGTCTCTCTCGAATCACGGCTATCTTCTCTTGAGTCGAATAATCAATTCCGGTTCCGTCCGATCAAATCGAAGAATCATCCCAACACGGGGGTGATCGGCATCTCCTCCCGTACAAAGCTTCAAATGGTGCCATTCTAATAGAAGCATGCCAACTATTATTGTAAGTGAATTCGATCAAGGGCAAGTGAACTTCCCAATCAGTTGACCAATCCAACGCACAGGCTCTAAGCATGTCTTCTACAGTTTGAATAGTCCTTTCGGACTGACCATCTGTTTGGGGATGATAAGTCATGCTAAAGTTGAGCTCGATCCCCAAAGCCTTGTGAATCGCTTTCGGAGTGCGACACGAAACGACCATCTCGATCCGAAATAATGGTCTTCGGCGTCCCATGCAATCTGACTATCTCCGCAATAAATACTCGTGCCAATCTTTCGGGTCCCCATGTATCTTTGATCCCTAGGAAATGAGCCGACTTGGTTAGTCGATCAACTATAACCCAAATCATGTTCATTCCCGTTCTAGTCCTTGGCATACTGGTGATGAAATCCATCGAGATGTCCTCCCACTTCCATTCGAGGATCGGAGCGGCTTTAACATCCGGCAGTCGCGATGCTCAATCTTGACCTGTGACAAGTCAAACACTTCAAACGTACTGCCACGTCCTTCTTCATATTCCCCACCGGAAGTTTTGTTTTAGATCCTTATACATCTTCTTTGCCCGGGTGAATAGAATAGGGCGCGCTATGAGCTTCTTTCAGAATGGTCCGTCTCAAATCATCATCATCGGGAACGCAAAGTCGACTTTGAAATCTCAGAACTCCATCATCTTGTATCACGAATCCTGGGGCTTTTCCTTTCTTTACTTCATCACATAATCGAAGGATCAGAGAATCGTCCAACTGCTTAGACTTGATCTTCTCGACTAGTGATGAAGTCAGTTCCATCACATAAAGTCGCCCTTGGATTCCTGGTGCCCATACTTCAATCCCTTCGCGGATCAGTTCTCGTTGAATCTTGATGCAGGCGTAAGAGCTTCCAACACTCGAAGAGAAACAGGTTTACGGCTCAAAGCATCGGCTACTACATTTGATTTCCCCGGATGATAGAGAATCTCCAAGTCGTAATCCTTGATCAATTCCAGCCACCTTCTGTGCCTCATGTTTAATTCTTTCTGACTGAAAATGTATTTGAGGCTCTTATGATCTGTAAAGACCTGACAATGAGTGCCGTACAAATAATGTCGCCAAATTTTCAAGGCAAAGACCACAGCTGCTAGCTCCAGATCATGAGTCGGATAATTAACTTCGTACGGTTTCAATTGCCGAGAAGCATAAGCAATCACTTTATCCTTCTGCATCAACACACAACCCAAACCCTGATTTGAAGCGTCGCTGTATACCATGAATCCATCAGTTCCCTCTGGCAGTGCTAAAATAGGTGCTGTCGTCAGTCTCTTCTTAAGTTCATCAAAACCAGCCTGACATTTCCCATCCCACGTGAACTTTTGAGTTTTCTGTAACAGCTGAGTGAGCAAACGAGAAATTTTGGAAAATCCCTCTACAAAGCGGCGATAATATCCAGCAAGTCCTAAGAAGCTTCGGACTTCTTTCACGTTTTTAGGGGCTTCCCATTCCAAGATTGCTTCGACTTTCTTCGGGTCCACCTGAACTCCGTCGGATGATATCACGTGCCCAAGGAAGGTTACTTCCTTAAGCCAGAATTCGCATTTAGAAAGCTTAGCATACAGCTGTTCCTTTCTCAAGATGCTCAAAACCACACGTAAATGTTCAGCATGTTCCTCTGCATCCCTCGAATATATCAAGATGTCGTCAATGAAGACAACCACAAATTTATCCAAGTACTCCAAGAATACCCGATTCATCAATTGCATGAATACCGCAGGAGCATTGGTAAGTCCAAATGGCATCACTACAAATTCATAATGCCCGTACCGGGATCTGAAAGCAGATTTCGGCATGTCCGATTCCTTAATTCTCAATTGGTGGTATCCTGATCGCAAGTCAATCTTCGAGAATACCCTCGCCCCTTGCAGTTGATCAAACAAGTCGTCGATCCGAGGTATAGGATACTTATTCTTGATCGTCATCTTGTTAAGCTCCCTGTAATCAATACATAGTCGGAGGGATCCGTCTTTCTTCCGGACAAAGAGAACGGGCGCTCCCCAAGGGGAAACGCTCGGTTGAATATAGCCCTTCTGTAACAATTCCTCCAGTTGCTTCTTGAGTTCATACATCTCGGTCGGCGCCATGCGATATGGTGCCCTGGAAATAGGGGTTGCTCCAGGCTCTAATTCGATGGTGAATTCCACTTCTCTTTGCGGAGGTAACCACAGTAGCTCGTCAGAAATACATCCGAGAACTCATTCACAATCGAAATAGGCAGAGCTCTACTCCTTCCTCTTTCCTCATGGCATAACACCAAAGTCCATGACATCCTGTTTGATAATTTCCGCTTTCATTGCTTTGATCAATTTCCCGAGCTTCCGGTCTCCATCCTCGGAATAAGTGTTCGAGATCCGTCATCGGCAATGATGGAAATGACTCTCTCTCGGTAATTGACCTGACTCCATAACGGTTGAGCCAATCATCTCAGAATTAAATCGTCACCGAGATGTCAACTACAATAAGATTCGATGGCCAATCTCTTCCTTCTATAGATCTTTGGGAAATCCCTAGCTTCTAGTGTTCCCACAATTTTCTCTCCGCACGGTAATCCCACAACATAAGGTTCACAATTATACAAGCACGAGATGTACAAACGTTTAACACAGTTCAACGATATAAAAGAAAGCATAGCTCCCGAATCGAACAAGACACTAGCTGGTTGCAAAGGATGCGAATCGTGCACGATGCAACGGTGTTCGTCGAGATCTCCTCATTTCGTACAGGCGCGGAGGAACGGACCCAAGACTGGATGTCTCTCTCTTCCCAACGCTGCTGAAATCCACTCTGCGTGTCTGGTTCACACTTATCTCCTTAGGAACCGGTGCCGGAGTGCGGGTACCAAAAGATCTAGTAGCGGCTCCCCAGAAGGCCGCACGGTGCCCTTCTTGCCCACAATCGTAACAAGTCACAGAAGATGCGGGGCAATCACGTCGAACATGCCCTGCTCGACCACAATTGTAGCATTTCTTTGATGCGTCCGAAACTGCTGATGCTGTCCGGAACTTCTTTCCGCCTCTAGAAGGATGTGGAGGTTTCCTAGCCGAATAAAAGGAAGACTGGCCCTTGCGGGCCCCACCACTCTTGTTTTCTGCAAAGCTGCCGGTCACCTTCTGCTTCTTTGCCTCTACTGATTTCTCCACCGCCGCCTCTTTCATGTCGTAGGCCAGCGCTTTGTCTTGATACTGTCGCAACGTAGTACACTCGAATCCGGACATGTACTGCTGAATCTCCGGCTTCATCCGCATATCAAAATGAAAAATCTTTTCTATCTCCGTTCTGACCAAGTGTCGCACACAAGTCAGCTGATGATTGAAAGTTTTAATTACATCTGTCACAGATGCCTCCGAACTCTGTGGTGAGAAAAACTCTCGGATCTTCGCCTCTCTAACTGGACGAGGACAATACTGTGCTTCCATCATTTGTTTGAATTCCGTCCAATCCGCATTATGATTCTCGGGTCGAATAGCCTCCCACCAATCAAAGGCCTCCCCAGTCAGAAAATACTGGGCAATAGGAACCTTCCGGTCCTCGGGACAGTTAAGACCCGCGAATATCTTTTCCAACTCCTTGAGCCAGTGATCCCAAGTAAGTGTCTCAGCAGATCCGTCAAATTTTGGCGGGTGCAATTTAACCACTTCCGCAAGCCATCTGTCTCCCCGGTTATCCTCGTGGTGCTGCTGTCCCATCACTGTCTGCATGCGATCAACGACCTGGGCGAACTGATTTATTTGCGCCACCACCTGTTGAAGCACTCCTGGCATGTTAGGGTTTGCGTCATCATTCGCTGATCCTTGCTGCCCTCCAGAATGGGAATCGGTTCGACTAGCCGATATTTCTGGGGTAGTTGCGGAATCCTCATGTCTCATGTTACCACGTCCGCGTCCACGACCTCCTCTCAACATACTGTAAATGAAATTTCTCAATATACAGAACAAAATTTTTGAAATAAAGTCCGTCAATACTCACAAAACAGTAATTAAGTAAAACGGTAGTATAAGAGATTAAGAGACTTACAACCACGGTCCACATGACGACTTCGGCCGAACAGTGATGTTACAAACGACCCGTAAATCAAATAACGTAAACAGACCCAAATAAAACCCGACTGCCAAGATATCCATAAATCTTAGCTCCGATACCATATTCTGTAACACCCCGAGATATTCGGAATAATTACAGCGCCGTAAACCCTTTAAATAAGGATTTACAAGGCTAATTAAAAAGAAAAGTAAATACAAGACATCAATACTGCGAAAATTCAAGTTTAGGAAAACGTACAACTGGTTCAACGGGTAATTAATACAACCATATCGAATTAATATCAAAAGGACACACGTACTCGAGTACAGAAACCAAACCAAGACAGCAAATCTCCAATAACAATAAACATCACTGAACCCCTTCGTCGTCACGTCGGGCCTGTGGCTGTTTCCCTGCTCCTCGGCTACCTGAACATCAAAACAAATGTCCACCCCCGAAGGGGTTAGCAAAACGATGCTAGTACAAGTATCATGTTAAACAATTCGAATATGCATCAACAATACATAACAAGATACACCACACGGACTTCCGCTACCGGAATCCGACAATGCGAATCTACAAGATTCCATTACACAGCATGGGTATTCCAATGATCCAGCACCCTCAGCATAGATCCCAAGATGATCCCGTCGGACCAATACGAGGTGGAAATAACCCGTCCAATGATCCAGCGCCCTCAGCCTAGATCCCAAGATGATCCCGTCGGATCAACACGAGGTGGACATCCGATCCAGCGCCCTCAGCATAGATCGTACAACGTATACAAACACAACTCACGCATACACTTATGCCAAATCATTATGTTCATCAACATGAACATGTAAACACTATATAACGAATATCATGACAAATCAACGAAGTAAATATCATGTTCAACAACATGCATAATCATACGCATACTCCAAAAATACCGATATTAACATATCACGATACTTGCCTCGAAAATGGCAAGAACGATATACTTCAATGCTCTCGACGCACTCGAAGGCCGCCTCCTCCGATCAACGTAACAAGCTCGAACCTTAACAAAAGGAACGATATACAAATCATCTCAAGTCGAACAATGGCCTAACAATTCGGCCTACGGCCGAAAAGCTCAAACTAAACAAGCTGCCTGGATTGCTTAGCGCGCGCTACATACTCTACGTAACGTGCGCTAAGCTGGACTGTTAGCGTACGCTATCGTATAAGACTAGCGTGCGCTAGCCACGAACTGGAAGTCTGACTTGGCTGTCTCATAACGTACGCTACGTACGTTTTGTGCGAAAACCGAACCTCGATAGCGCACGTTAACTCACACATGTTAGCGTGCGCTAATCTTGCATGGCAGAATACTGCAAACCGAAAACTGGGTTGAATGGTGAAGAACTCATGAATTCTACCATGATAATACAAGTTATCCTCGGGCATATCATGCTAATAAGGTTTCTGGGAGATTTATGATTATGAAATACCAATATACGGATAGTTATCTCAATATCACAATTCCTCTACGATCTTCAAGAAATAATCTAAGTTCCATCGTCTCACGTTCCAAAACACATGATTCCAACGTATACAACGTATCAACTGGGTAATATCCGATTACTTGATCATAAATCGATTTAAACATGCTTAGGAGTCCTTATAATAAGATGGTTCAAAGGTTCATTCGATATATAGTACCGTCGTCAAAAGTATCCTTCTAACATGTGATGACCGATGAAAACGAAATACTTGCTATCCAAACATGATTCAAACTTCCTTAGGAACATTACTAATCATTGGTGAAGAATCACCTACCTCGAAGTAGTGAAGAACACGGATGAAAATGAAGCAATCCAACACCGAAGGCTTGAGCACCAATCTCCAATGATATATGATCTTCAATCTCGAACTAGGTGGTTGATACGAAGTGTTTAGGACGAATGGAGTTATGTTTCAAGTGCAAGAGTTCGGGTTATGGGGGAAGAAAGAACTGAAATCACGAATAGGATGCTGTCCTATTTATAATAAATGGCTATTAGCGCGCGCTATATCCTGTTCGTAGCGTGCGCTAGCGGCTCACAATCTAAACTGTACTCGGCACTTAGCGTGCGCTACGCATAGACCTGTAGCGTGCGCTAAGGCGTTGACTCGGCTTTTCCCGAAAGCCGTCCAGGTACATCCGACACGATCCGACAGGGGTCCCCCGGCCAGATCTCACCTACCGCACGTCTCAATCAATCTGACCACGCATAGCGTGCGCTAATTACACTCGGTAGCGTGCGCTATGAAACCATTTTAGCGTACGCTACCCTTAGCCTGTAGCGTGCGCTACATGCACAAAATTTCAACCTTTTAAATCACATACACGAAATTATATGCTCGACGACATCGGATTATGAAATACGGAGAATAGTACTCATACAAAAGTACAATCATTACAATATCACAAGTTCCAATTACATAACAGAAATCTCGGGTATTACATCCCAGACCCTGCTCTGAGCGGGATATACTGAGTATGTTTGGTTTGGTTTGGTTTGGTTTGTGTGACGCCAAAGAAACTCGAGCAATTTTAATTATTATATCTTTGGCGTCAGATATGTGATGCCAAAGAAAGTCCATCAATTATAAATAATATCTTTAGCGTGACATACGTGACACTAAAGATATTCGTTTAAAATAAAAAAAATGAAATTAGCCAGAACGAATTTCTGGCTAATTCCAGGTGTGTGTGTGTGTGTGTGTGTGTATGTGTGTGAATATATATATATATAGGATTGACTATGGTGGAAACACCCTTAATGGTGAAATCTAGAAACCAATTACATTATTAAGTAATTTCATTGCTGTTCCGGGAAATCCTTCCCTTATTGGTGTCTTACCTAATACTAGTTGTAGGGGGATAGAGTTATGAAAGGTTCTAGACTCTTCCAGAGGTAGTAGGATCCTGTTAGATGTCTTACCTTAACTAGGAATCCCATGTATGGAAGGACTCTCATTGTAATGCCTATATAAAGGCCCCTCTATTCATTGTTATCAATACAATTGATTTGGTGTCTTTTACTTTCTCCTCAAACACGTTATCAGCAAGTAGCTCGAACAAAAAAAGAAGAAGAAAATCGGCAGCGCGCCGCCACCGCCGCCTGCGCCATTGCCCGCCCGCCATTGCCGGCTGTTGCCGCCGCCAGTCTGCCGCCCTGCCGCTGCCGCGCCAAAGACCACCGCCGCCACCGCGCCAAAGACCGCATTGCCATCCACCGCCGCTGCCATTGCCACGGACGACCGCTCCAATGGAAAGCGCCGATCCAGTCCAATGAAGCCGCGCGATCCGTCGGTCGAACATCACCGCGGACCGCCCGCGCCGACCGCTGACCACCACGCCGCCAACTCGGCCTACCAAGTCCGACCCGGTTCTGAACCTCGGACCAAAACCCGAACATCAACTTATCTTCGGAAGCCGCCAAAATTGCGCCTCCGGTTTCACGTCATCGCATCGAGTACCAACCGGTAGATCGAAGCACACCACAAATTCAGCACTTGCCTAATTTTATAATCGAGGTAATTATCTGACTTGTCCCTATTTCAATTCTCTCCTTTTGGGAATTTTTCTTTTGGGGACATGGGTTCTTGGGTTCTTTATCTCCCACGCTACTTTGCGGTGGATGAGACCGCAAGAGAAGTCGGTATCTCCGCGTGTCGAATAAAACTGTGTGACGGTCATGGGGGAGTCACGGAATTGTTGAAAGTCGATACTTGTGGTTGTTGCATACACCACGTATCTCGGTGTGATCTGATATCGCCGTTTTTTGTTGACTTTACTAAACAACAATTAAGGGAAGTAAATCGAGTAACGATTATGTTACACGCTTTTAAAAGCATCGATTGTGACCGTTTACATTGTCACTGAAAATCCAACAAGACTAACTTCCTCTTGTTTATATCTTGTAGATGGAACAAAGCTCCAATGTTCATCCGGAGTTCGACATCCTTGACCATGCAGGTAAGGAGTACCATAGGTGGCTCTCAGACGTTCGCTTGGCGTTCGTCGGTAAGAGATTTACCACCACCATCTTTCCCTCTAACGAGCCTACCGCTCAAGAACCGAGCGAGGAAACCAAGGCTAATGCACTGATGTACTTGCGTAGACATATACATCCGTTGTTGAAAAAGTGTTATATGAATTTGCAAACCCCCAAAGAACTATGGGATACACTCGAACAACGATTTAATAATGTGCATGATCAGCGCTTCCCCGAATTGCAACTTCAGTGGGAGCAAATCCGATTTTTGGATTATGCGAATGTGGAGGCCTATAACCAAGCCATCCTCGATCTTCGCGCTGATCTTGGTTTTTGTGGTGTCAAGAAGTCTGATCAAGATTTGATCGAGAAGACTCTTAACACGTTTCCCATGAGAGCAAGTGTGATTGCTCATCAGCTACGCGTTGCCTATGAAGAAGGGAGAATTAAAAATTTTAGTGACCTTATCTCCCACCTCGCGAAAAAAGAAAGGCACCATGAGATTATTCTCAATAGCAATGCGCGCCCAGCTGGTACGAAGCTAATTTCGGAAGTGAATCAGGCTACCCACAGGAAGGCACCACGACAAAATAGAAAAGGCAACGCTACTCAGTTTTTGCAAGCACCACGGGTGCATGAATCGAGCAAGCGAGGGAAAAGACGAGGTCGTCGTTCCAATGTGTGGAAGAGGCAAGGTGGCTCGGCCACGGGACCCAGTGGAACCCAACCACGTGGACCTCCTCCTGCCGCCGGGAATGGAACCACTCCAAAGGAAGGCCAGAATTACTATACTTGCGGATCTAAGAAGCATACTTACCACAATTGCAAGGCGCCAAAGAACATCCAAGCTTACTACAAGCACTATAAACAGTACTTGACTCAAGAGTCAAATTACATGGAGGAAGATAATGATAATACGGAGGTGAACCATACTGAGATCCCGACTGAGATCCCTCCTCTCACCATTGCGGATAAAGACCAACATATGGATGTTGCCGACTTTGACTAGATCATTGTATTTTGACTAGTTTTACGCTTTGGTTATGTCTTGTCTTGTTTCTAGTTTTCGAGAACTACTTTGGATTTTCTATGAATGTAATAAAGTTGGCCATGATGAATAAAATTCTTTTAATTGCTGTGATTGTGCAAAAATGAATTTTATTTTTCCCTTCGAAAGCATGTTTAGTTTATCACAAAATAATTGCTAGCAATGAATTGCTTGGTTAATTTGATACATTGGTTGATTTCATCAAAACTTTTGATCAAGACTAGATGCATCCTCCTTGGTATTTGTTTATGCTTTGAAAGTTCAAACGGAATCAGTGGTTTTTAAACAGCCTTAGCTGTACCGACATTCCTACTTTCTCTGCAAGTCTACCAAGTTGGAGTTACCGAAAGGATCATTAGTCGAGATATAAATCGAACAACAATATGCGCTTTGAAGTGTTTAAACTCTCCTATGGGTATATTGTCATAGTATTGTATCAACAATAATGCCTTTGAAAAAGGCTTCAACCTTGCTCTATCACTCAACAATAGGGAAATACCAAAATAGCAACTTGAAACGAGCACTGATATCTTAGTTTAATGATACAGAAAGTGCACAACCTATGTACAGAAAGATACGGAAGTCTAGTTTCCAGAACAACTGACCGTTCATCCATATCCTTCTTAACGAAGAAGTTATTGCTGTTTTAGTGAACAAAGGTCAAGCTGCACGGAAATTATTTCCAGCGATTGTGCTAACTTTGATCCTAACCAACTTGGTCGAATTTCCCCAAACTCGAAGTTAATGAGTTTTTGCTATGTCTTTCATCATAATACTAATCGAGTTTCATGTCTTATTGTAGATGTCTCGTGGCGAAATTGAGTGCCTTGCTGATAGTGGAACAACCCACACTATTCTTCGGAATAGGCACTTATTTAAGGATATTGTGCCATATATATCCTCAGTGACAACAATGATTGGTTCCTCCCAAGTAATTCAAGGGAGGGGACCTGCTCATTTCTTGCTACCTAATGGTATGCATATTAATGTCACAAATGTTCTCTATGCCCCAAGAGCAAACCGAACCTTGCTAAGTTTTAGGGACATCCGTGCCAACGGTTATCACCTTGATACACATTGTGAGAATGGGACAGAATTTTTTGTGTGTTACTCTGGCAGAATGCGGAAGACGCCGTGTTCTCGAGAAACTTATGAGTCTAAGTAGTGTTTATACCAGACTACAATAAGGGTTATTGAATCCTATGCTGTGAGTCACGAACTTTGTGATTCCGAAGCATACCAACTATGGCATGACCGACTCGGTCACCCTGGACGCGACATGATGATTCGCATTTTGAAAAAATCACATGGTCATCCGTTTTTCAAGTCCAGAAAATGATTGGAAGCACCACTCGATATCGGCATTGATGTGAGTGAGCTTGATACCGTATCACCGGGACTACAGATCGCACGCCCTGATAAGGTTAACGGTGCATCTCTTGTAAATCCCGAGGCTTCCGTGGCAATTTCTAATGCCCATAAATCGTTTTGCAAAGCTTGTTCACTAGCAAAGTTGATACCCTCTCCGTCCTTTGCTAAAGACTCAACACAAAACATTCGCTTCTTACAAAGAATTCAAGGGGACATATGTGGACCTATTCAGCCAGAGTGCGGACCATTCAGATATTTTATGGTTCTGGTTGATGCATCGATGCGATGGTCACACGTCGCTCTGCTATCTACGAGAAATGCTGCATTTGCTAAACTCCTAGCACAAATCATCAAGTTACGGGCTAACCACCCCGACTTTCCAATCTCGTCATTAAGATTGGACAACGCTGGTGAGTTTACGTCAAAGTCTTTTGACGAATATTGCATGTCGATAGAGATTGAAGTTGAACATCCCGTCCCCCATGTTCATTCGCAGAATGGCCTTGCCGAGGCTATGATTAAGCGATTACAGCTTATCGCCCGAGCATTGGTATTGCGCACCAACTTGCCGATTTCTGCCTAGGGTTACGCAATTTTGCATGCGGCGATACTTATTCACTTTCGACCAACTGCCAATCAACTGTTTAGTGCGTACCAGTTGGTAACTGGATATGAGCCTGATATTTCACACTTACGCATTTTTGGTTGTGCAGTCTATGTGCCAATTACGCCTCCACAGCATACTAAAATAGGTCCGCAAAGACGATTAGGTATATATGTTAGCTATAAATCGCCTAAAATTGTCCGCTATTTGGAACCTTTGACAGGAGATCTGTTTATTGCAAGATTTGCAGATTGTCACTTTGATGAGACAAACTTCCCGTCGTTAGGGGGAGAGAGGAATCAAATGATTCCAGTTGAACGCCAGGAAATTGTCTGGTATGCTCCCTCCTTGCCTCATCAAGAACCCCGCACAGCTCAATCCGAGCTAGAAGTGCAACATATTCAAGGTCTTCAGGAAGTTGCGGATTCGATGCCCGATAACTTTACTGATACTGCGAAAGTGACAAGATCTACCATTCCCGCTGCGAATGTTCCTGCAAGGTTAGAAGTCCCAGTTATAGGGCAAGGTTCAGCCTCCCAAAGGAATGATGCCCCTGGCGTCAACCTTAGTGGTGGGATGGCTGCTCACCGCTCTTATCCTCGCCGAAAGAGGGGGAGGCCAGTGGGTAGAAAGGATACCGAACCTCGAAAGAGAAGAGGAACGGAGGCACAAAATCCTCTCGTCATCGACACAGTGACTCCGTCACACGAGATTATCTCTGACTATGGATATGTCCTCGAATCAACAATGGACAATCGACGGACGCGTCGAAAACTTTGTTGATGTCAGAGAATAAAGAATTCTCGATGCAATGTATGAGTGAATACGTACTATTGGACAGGTCGTCCACACTAGTCGATGATGCTTTTGCCTACTCCGTCGCTCAAGAAATTATTGAAGACGACGATGTTGAGCCGCGCTCGGTTGCTGAATGTCAACAACGAGCCGATTGGCCGAAATGGAAAGATGCAATGCAGGCTGAACTAGACTCAATGGCTAAACGTGAGGTATTTGGCCGTATTGAGCTAATACCCGTGGGCATTAAACCAGTTGGACATAAGTGGATCTTTGTTCGTAAATACAATGATAAGGATGAGGTCATGCGTTACAAAGCGAGACTAGTTGCCCAAGGCTTCTCGCAGCGCCCTGGCATTGACTACGAGGAGACGTATTCTCCCGTTATGGACATCATCACTTTCCGCTACTTAGTCAGTTTGGTAGTGTCCGAAAAACTGAACATGCAACTTATGGATGTGGTTACTGCGTATCTTTATGGGATCTAGATACGGATATTTATATGAAAGTCCCTGAAGGGATTTCATTGCCCAAATCAAGTAGCTCTAAACCACGGAGCGCTTACGCTGTGAAATTGCGTCATTCACTGTATGGGTTGAAACAATCCGGAAGGATGTGGTACAACCGCCTACGTGAATACTTGGTTGGGAAGGGATACGAGAACAGTGACATCTATTTATGCATCGTCGTGAAAAGAACAGATACAGGATTCGTGATTGTAGCCGTCTATGTATATGACATGAATGTTATCGGTACCATAGATGAGGTCAATGAAATGGCCCGCTACCTTAAATCCGAATTCGATATGAAAAATCTGGGGAGGACTCGATTTTGCTTGGGCTTAGAGCTAGAACATCGAGATGATGGCATACTCATTCATCAGTCTGCCTATGTCCACAAAATGCTCAGGCGATTTAGTATGGACAAGGCACATCCTATTGCTACCCCCATGATTGGTCGAAGTCTGCAAATGAACAAGGATCCGTTTCGTCCCAAAGAGGAGGATGAAGAGGTCCTTGGAGCATAAACACCGTACCTTAGCGCAATCGGTGCGTTGTTGTATCTGGCTCAATGTACTCGTCCAGACATCGCATTCTCTATGAATCTGTTAGCGAGATTTAGCTCCTCTCCCACGATAAGGCATTGGAATGGAGTAAAACACATCTTTCGATACTTGAAAGGCTCCAGTGATCTTGGATTGTTCTTTCCCTACGCAAGAGAGAGCGATATTCCGAAAGGAATTGTTGAGATTAATACGATGCATACCGACCGTCGATCTTCCTCCGATATTGCAGCTAAGCATGGTAGCTTGACTACCAGAAGTGCTAATGCGAGCAAGCTTACCCCTTATGTAGAGAATCCTAACGACACGTTAGTTGGATTTGCTGAAGCCGGTTATCTCTCTGACCCGCATAAAGGACGTTCCCAAACTGGTTATATGTTCACCATTGGGAATACGACAATATCTTGGCGATCTACCAAGCAGACCCTGGTTGCTACTTCCTCGAACCATGCAGACATAATTGCATTGCACGAATCCGTAAGGGAGTGCATTTGGCTCCGGTCAGTCATAGACCATATACGAGGAACGTGTGGATTAGATCCCACTACAGCAACCCCTACTTGCATCTTTGCGGACAATGCGGCATGCATTGAGCACATGAAGTTAGGTTTCAAAAAGAGTAACAATACCAAGCATATCGCGCCGAAGTTCTTTTATAATCAGCAACAGCAGAAATTGCTGAATATCGAAGTGAAACAAGTGAGTTCCGATGAGAATATCGGAGACTTGTTCACTAAGTCTCTGCCGAAATCTACGTTTGAAAAACATGTGAGAAGCATCGGCATGTGTTGATTATCCGAGCTCAACTAATGATAGCTCGATGGTATGAGTTGTCATGCATACCTCAGGGGGAGTATACTTCACATGATTCTGTCATTTGTAGTTGGTGCGTTCTGCTCTTTTTCCTCACCAAGTCTTTGTTTTTCCCACGGGGTTTTATTTGACTTGGAAACGTTTTTTACCGAGGCAACACCTTATGTACCATGTTAGTATTAGTGCTCGACACAGGGGGAGTGTTCCGGGAAATCCTTCCCTTATTGGTGTCTTACCTAATACTAGTTGTAGGGGGATAGAGTTATGGAAGGTTCTAGACTCTTCCAGAGGTAGTAGGATCCTGTTAGATGTCTTACCTTAACTAGCAATCCTATGTATGGAAGGACTCTCATTGTAATGCCTATATAAAGGCCCCTCTATTCATTGTTATCAATACAATTGATTTGCTGTCTTTTACTTTCTCCTCAAACAATTGCATATTTGTTATTATTTGTTGCATCAAGCTGGTCGTTAGTATATGCAACAAATAATGTAATAAAAAAATACATAAATGCATATAATTCTACTCATCTACAGCCGTTAGATCACTAATATCAATGACGTACAAAAGTTTCTAGATTTCACAAGATAATTAGTTTTCATATGATCTATTTCCTATATATATGTATATATATATATAAATTTAATCATAAATATTTTTTAAATATATTTTTTGTTGTAATTAGAAAATATGCCAAAAGCTACACTTCTATTTATTAAAAAATAATTATATTATACTAAAAGATATTTATTTAATTAGAAAATAAATATAATCATTTTTGTTATGTTTCAATAATATTAATATTGTAATTCACTTATATTTAAATAAATAAAAATCCTGCAAAATAAACAAAAAACAAAAATATTAATAAGTTAGTAGAAACAAAAAATTATATAAGTAAAATTATTAACAAACTTGAAAATAATTTAGAAATTACCTTGAAGATTGAGAGATGAAATTTGAAGAAATGAGATGAAATGTGGATTAGAATTTTGTGTAGTGATGTTGTATTTATAGTATATTTTGAAACACAATAGCTTCACATATGTGAAGCTAAAGTATTTCACTAAATTTGAATTTTCCCGCGGCCACGCCAAAAATTTCAAACCTCCGCCAAATTTTTTTAAAATATTCGTATTGGCGTCACATATGTGACGCCTTTAGTAAGATAACACATTAGCTTCACATATGTGAAGCTAAAACGTGTCAACCACAATATCCGTGTGCGCCACCTACTCTATATCCGCGATTTTTGGTAAATTTCTTTTTTTGGTGGAAGTCCATCTTAGCGACTCTGTTGTGACCTTTTCGTCATTCCGAGAATGATTAATTCTGTACTTTTTGTCATCCGAGTTCGTTGCGGTGGCGTTTTGTTGAGTTCCGTGTTCTTAAGCGGCTTTTCCGCACTTGAGTTTGATTCTTGCGAATCTCGTCGGACACTGTTGTTTCGAGTTTCTCATAGGTTCATTTAATGTTATTATTCATGTTGCGAGCTTTGGCTTGGTGTCTCGATCGTGTATCGTGTATTTCGGATGTTTTGGGCCGTTTTCATAATTTCCCAAAGTTTGGGGTAATTACTTCCGTTGTCGAATTTCGAGCCTTCGGGTGATCGGAATCGTCTATTCTCTTAGCGCTTAGATTCGTCTTTGCGAGTACTTCGTAACCGTATCTTCAGTTTATATTCAGGTTTGGGTTTCGGGGTTGTCCGGGCCGTCAGAGTTGGCCACGACCGAGTCACGGCCGCACATTTTGGAGCAGGTACTGGCCTGGCCGAGTTATGGACGTAAGGTGCTGGTTATGGCCGTAAGTGATCGGCAGGCATGGACTCGACGAATGCCGGTTACGGCCGTAAGGCTGCCGGTTATGGCCGTAATGTAATACCCACAATTTCGGACTTCGGTAATTTTCTTTTTTTCGGCGGGAGTCTGTGTTGACGACTCGCTCGTGACCATTTCGTTATTCTGAGAATAATTAATTATGCACTTTTGGACGTCCGAGTTCGTTTCGGTGTCGTTTTGTTGAATTCCATGTTCTTAAGTGGCTTTTCCGCACTTGAGTTCGATTCGTGCGAATCTCATCCGAAACTGTTGTTTCGAGTTTCTCGTGAGTTCATTTAATGTTATTATTCATGTTGCGAGCTTTGGATTGGTGTTTCGATCGTGTATCGTGTATTTCGGACGTTTTGGGCCATTTTCGTAATTTCCCAAAGTTTGGGGTAATTACTTTCTGTTGTCGAATTTCGAGCCTTCGGATGGTCGGAATCGTGTGTTCTCTTAGCGCTTGGATTCGTTTTTGCGAGTACTTCGTAACCGTATCTTCGTTTCATATTCAGGTTCGGGTTTCGGAGTCGTCCGGGCCGTCGGGTTGGCCACAGCCGAGTCACGGCCGCAGGTTTTGGGCCAGGGACCCGCCTGGCCGAGTTACGGCCGTAAGGTGACGGATACGGCCGTAAGGTGATAGGCAGGTTTCGGACGAATGCCGTTTACAGCCGTAAGGCGTGATCGGGTACGACCGTAAGGTGCTAGGCAGGTTCCGGACGAATGCCGCTTACGGCCGTAAGGCGTGATTGGGTACGGCCATACGGTGCTGGGCAGCATCTGGACGAAGGCCGGTTACGGCCGTAAGGCGGACTGGCTACGGCCGTACGTGGTCGGTAGGCTGCTGGGCAGTATATATATGATCGAACAGACGGGTTTACTCCCATTTTTCTCATTCCTCTCATTTACTTTCCATGGCTGGGGCTTGGAGAACATGAAGAGATGTTGTTCAACTATCAATCCATGAAGTTCTTGAGTTTCTAACGTCGATCAATCATCCCATAACCTCCCCCGATCTACCGAATCAAGGTTAGATTTCTTAAAAATCTAGTTTTGAGGAAATTGGGATTTTTGTTGGATTTCATCCGTTTGATCCGTAATAACTTAGATTATTGATGGATTATTGATTATTAAGTTGTATTTTATCAATTTCCTTGTTGTTCCATGGTTTGATTGCTAAGAATTCGTCGTTTGGTCGAGTTCTTAATCGACGCCTTGAAGGTATCTGATAAAAGGTCTTAGAGGGGGATTTGGGCGTTCTATGATTATTCTTCCTCGTATGATCGTTGATTTATTAATTATATGATGTTAGGGTCTAGTTTCTTGCGAAGAAACTGTGTTGAACCCTTCCGTTTGTTGTCGTCTTCCTTTTCGATAGCATCGTGCGTTCCGAAGCTTCCCGGTTGAGCCGTGTCCATTCGTGGTTCCGTGCTCGTGGTATCTAGGCAAGTATCTTGCCCATACGTTTCATGTTTCGTTGGCATAATTTTTGATAAATGATTTTATGCGAAATCCAATGTTTAATGAACGTAAAAAGGGATCGGTATGTTCTCGATAAATGTTGTCTTTCAACGATAATTCGTATACTTCGCGAATATGTGTGTTGGTTTTGTATATTGAAAGATAATATGATCACTTCGAGTGAGTTTAATAGACCATAATCCTTTGCCGGGGATTACGTATTGTTATTGTGTACTTGTTCGGTAAGAACGTAATGTGTGTGATATTAGTTGTTACTCCTTGAAAGGAGGTTGTGATGCTTAATGTTGTTTGGCTTGATAAGTGATTATTGTTGTGTGCTTGATGTATGTCATGTGCCTCCGGGTAGGATTGTTGAATCTCCGGGATCCATACTTGCTAGTATAGGTCGGGCGTGACCGTAGGGTTATCCAATCCGGGTATGTCTTGCGGGGACTCCGAGGTTTGTGGCTTGTTAGCATGATGCCGAGATAACTTGTGGGGTTATCATCGGGTATGTCTTGCGGGGACTCCGAGGTTCGTGGCTTGTTAGCACGATGCCGGGATAACTTATGGTTGTGATTTCGTTATGAATGTATCTGTGCTTGTGGTCACGTGACTGTTGTTACGGTGACATGTGATTTGGTATGGCTTCCCATTGGGTTATTCACTCGGGTATGTTCTGCGGGAGCATCTGAGGTTCGTGGCTTGTTAGCACGGGACGCGAATAATCCTTGGGAATATGTGTTTGATGATTTGGGTCGTGGACCCTGTGATTTATGATTCGTGTCGTGGACCCTATGATTTATGATTTGGGTCGTGGACCCTATGTTTCGTGATTTGGGTCTTGGACCCCTTGTTTTGTGAATTGGACTGTGAACCAGTGTTTTATTATCGGAATTATATTTTGGGAAAGATGATTTTTGGGCCGTGTCCCCAAGCGTTTTCGAAAGACTTGAGAATTGTTTAATCCCAAATGTTTTTACAAACTCCCGAGATCGTAAAATGTTTTGTAAGATGTATATTGGGTTTATTCCCACCTTTCTCATTTTGAATAGTTTGATCAAGTGATTTACCTTGGGAAGTATGTTTATGAATTCTAAGTCCTTGTAGTATGATATGTATGGCTTGTCTTCGTATTTTATACTTGCATTAGCAAAACAGTGGAGTTTTGCTAACCCACGAGTATTCGGGGGTGGATATCTGGTTTTGCATTCAGGTTTTGGGAGCATAACACATGATCAGCGCGAAGGATGATGAAAGATGATCGATACTAATCACATGAGGAACCGTACGTTTAGAATTGGTTCAGTTGTACTTTATTTTCCGCCATAGAATTTTTCCCGTCAGACGGAGTTGTTGTACTTTGACCCCTGCGTGGGCATGAATTGTAATTGAGTTGTAAGTTTTTATTGAAATACCAAGTCGGTGTAGCCTTAAAGGCATCGTCGAGTTGTTCGTTTGTTGTTACCAGCCTGGTAGATCCTTGAGGAAAGGTTCTACGGCGTGTAATATCCCTGAGTGGATTGGGGGTGTTACATAAATGGTATCGAAGCTTTGGTTGTGGAAACCTAGGCTGTCAGGTCAAGTCGTGTTGTTTGAGTCTTGTTTTGTCGGATTTTATCTGACTGAGTCGTGTCGCGACGCGTCGTCTGAGTTGGTTGGTCGTGATTAGTATCATGGGGCGATCATCACCTTCATGCGACCTGTTGATGTAAGTCTCCCTTCTTTGTGTTTGTGCCTCGTCTGATGCGAGCTACTGGTATGATTATGTGTTAATTGACGGAATCCTCTTATGGATTTTGATTTCGTGATATGTGGTAGTTTGACTCTCATATTTCGTTCATATGGGGAGTAGTGTTGCTGGATTGTGCATGTTGAACTGTATTTTTTTATCCGCTGCGTGAGTTCTTTTGTAATGGCTTTCGGTATTTTACCGACTGAGTTTTATTTCGAAAACCAATTTCCTTAACCGAGTTTTTGGCATTATGGCCTTGATCGTTTTGGTGAAATTCTTATGACGGTATTTAGTATTTTGTAAATGGCTTTTGTGAGTTTTTGAAATATTACCGTCATCGGCCTTTTTGGCGTTTTTGTAAATGGTTTTTAGCCTGGTGGGTTCCGGCTCGGGACCTACGGTGCTATAATGTTCCGTGTAATTACCTAAAATTTTTGGGCATTCTAGCCCATCGAATTATCTTTGAAAATCTTGAGTATCTTAGAAAATAAATTTCGAGACGTACTTTTAAAATGAATTATTTTCTCGTGGTACATCCAAGGTGCCACAATATGTTTCAAAATTCTTCTACCTCGAGGACCAAAATGTTTTGAGATATTTTCAATGTTTTAGAAACACTTTTACTTAGACCCGAGGGTCGAATATTCTGAAAGTTTTTCACTAAGAGAAAGTGTCCTCATTTTTATCAAATGCGGAATGGTTCTCCAAAGTCTCGATAACGATGTTTCACGTTTGAACTTTTTTTTGAAAGGTGATACTCAAGATCAACCAGTGTTTTTCTAAATTATTTTCAAAAGGAGGTTTTCGTTTTTAAAACCTATCCATTCCCGTTTGAGGGCTGGGTATGTATATATGATGTTCGCATTGTCGTTATGATATTTGCTCCCGAGTATGATTGAATTGGTGGCATGAACGTCGAGGCGTTGCCACACATTTGTTGTACTAGCCCTCTATGAGAGGTGTGAACTGGTGTTTACTGTTTATCGCCTCGTGGTGATTTGCGTGTTGTCACACGAGTGTGAGTTGTTAAAGCTTGGATTTTTGTGCGTTTATGCACATGGGTGATTGTTTCATGATGTTTGCGATTGTGTGCTGGCTATCGTTCGGGCCGTTGTAATCGTCGAACGATGCCGTTGTTGTTGTGATTTTTGTATGCGTTGATATGTTATGCTGAGTTGGCATCTCCGGTATGTTGTTTTGCGGTGTTATGTTCCATTGTATCTAGCATCTGTATTTTCGGTATGCCGAGCCGAGGCATTTCAACCGTCTGGTGCCGGGGGAATGTACGTCCAATTTGTCCTTCCTCGCCTGTGACGCATTTCAAGCGCGGACTGGAGGGACATCATGTTCAGTTTTGTGAGTTGATTACCGAGCCTTCCGAGGCACGTACTTGAGCATTGATATCAGGACCGGGTCCGAGGAGTCCCTGAGGGGCGTGGTCTATCAGTTGTATGTTATGTTATTTCCTTACCTTGTTGTTTCGAACTTCGAAAATTAAGTTCTTTTATTCGAAGTGGATCGGATTTTGAACTTCTATATTTTCGACTCTGTCGACTCGTTTATGTTCGTTAACATTTTCTGAGCTTGTCCTGCCCCTTGCTTTTGTTGATCGAACGAGTGTGGTATTGTTTCGGAATAACTCGTTTGTCGTTATGACTTTTCAATCGCTATTCCCTTTCATGTGGATCTTATGTGAGTGCACACCTCGTTGTTTTCACCGGATCATATATTGTCTTGAGTCGAGATGTGAACCTTGGAGTTGTTGTTTGAATTTTATTGTTCTTCGTGATTCGAACATGATTGTTCGATTTTTGTTGTCTCGATCATTGTGGTTCGATCGTTTGATTGTTCGGTTTTTGTTGATCTCGCTTTGTGATTGTTGAACATTCAGACTCCTTCGTAATTCCCTTAAGTTCGAGAAATTAGTCTCATTTTCGATCTTCCAACCCTTGGGCAGTGGAATTCCGTATTTGTTCAGCGATTGGCTCGTGTTTTGATTGATGTACCGTTGGGTTGGTCAATCGTGTTGACTTTCGTTCGTTGTGTCTCTACCGGTGGCGTTGTGTTGGTCGTCGTGGAGCGTGTTTTCACGCCGTATATTCCTTTGCGTTACTTGTAACGTTTCGCCATTGGGCGCGAGTTTTTCGGTTCTTGTGAATATCGTTGAGTTTTCCTGGCGGGATTTTGCTTCTCCCTACTTGTTTTAAGTTTCGGGACGAAACTTCTTTTAAGGAGGGTAGAATGTAATACCCGCAATTTCGGACTTCGGTAATTTTCTTTTTTTCGGCGGGAGTCCGTGTTGACGACTCGCTCGTGACCGTTTCGTTATTCTGAGGATAATTAATTTTGCACTTTTGGACGTCCGAGTTCGTTTCGGTGTCGTTTGGTTGAATTCCATGTTCTTAAGCGGCTTTTCCACACTTGGGTTCAATTCGTGCGAATCTTGTCCGAAACTGTTGTTTCGAGTTTCTCGTGAGTTCATTTAATGTTATTATTCATGTTGCGCGCTTTGTCTTGGTGTTTCGATCGTGTATCGTGTATTTCGGACGTTTTGGGCCATTTTCGTAATTTCCCAAAGTTTGGGGTAATTACTTTCCGTTGTCGAATTTCGAGCCTTTGGATAGTCGGAATCGTGTGTTCTCTTAGCGCTTGGTTTCGTCTTTGTGAGTAATTCAAAACCGTATCTTCGTTTCATATTCAGGTTTGGGTTTCGGGGTCGTCCGGGCCGTCGGGTTGGCCACGGCCGAGTCACGGTCGCACGTTTTGGGCCAGGGACCCACCTGGCCGAGTTACGGCCGTAAGGTGCTAGGCAGGTTCCGGACGAATGCCGCTTATGGCCGTAAGGTGCGATCGGGTACGACCGTAAGGTGCTAGGCAGGTTCCGGACGAATGCCGCTTACGGCCGTAAGGCGTGATCGGGTACGGCTGTAAGGTGCTAGGCAGGTTCCGGATGAATGCCGCTTACGGCCGTAAGGCGTGATCTGGTACGGACGTAAGGTGCTGGGCAACATCCGGACGAAGGCCGGTTACGG
Organism: Orobanche coerulescens; assembly: GCA_033398695.1. NCBI lineage: Eukaryota > Viridiplantae > Streptophyta > Magnoliopsida > Lamiales > Orobanchaceae > Orobanche > Orobanche coerulescens. The sequence continues at coordinate 131,072,999 of CM065804.1, read as the reverse complement.
CCGTAAGGCGGACTGGCTACGGCCGTACGTGGTCGGTAGGCTGCTGGGCAGTATATATATGATCGAACAGACGGGTTTACTCCCATTTTTCTCATTCCTCTCATTTACTTTCCATGGCTGGGGCTTGGAGAACATGAAGAGATGTTGTTCAACTATCAATCCACGAAGTTCTTGAGTTTCTAACGTCGATCAATCATCCCATAACCTCCCCCGATCTACCGAATCAAGGTTAGATTTCTTAAAAATCTAGTTTTTAGGAAACTGGGGTATCTCGGCAAGTATCTTGCCCATATGTTTCATGTTTCGTTGGCATAATTTTTGATAAATGATTTTATGCGAAATCCAATGTTTAATGATCGTAAAAAGAGATCGGTATGTTCTCGATAAATGTTGTCTTTTAACGATAATTCGTATACTCCGTGAATATGTGTTCTCGGAATATGTGTGTTGGTTTTGTATGTTGAAAGATAATATGATCACTTCGAGTGAGTTTAATAGACCATAATCCTTTGCCAGGGATTACGTATTGTTATTGTGTACTTGTTCGGTAAGAACGTAATGTGTGTGCTATTAGTTGTTACTCCTTGAAAAGAGGTTGTGATGCTTAATGTTGTTTGGCTTGATAAGTGATTATTGTTGTGTGCTTGATGTATGTGATGTGCCTCCGGGTAGGATTGTTGAATCTCCGGGATCCATACTTGCTAGTATGGGTCGGGCGTGACCGTAGGGTTATCCAACCCGGGTATGTCTTGCGGGGACTCCGAGGTTCGTGGCTTGTTAGCCCGATGCCGAGATAACTTGTGGGGTTATCATCGGGTATGTCTTGCGGGGACTCCGAGGTTCGTGGCTTATTAGCACGATGCCGGGATAACTTATGGTTGTGATTTGGTTATGAATGTATCTGTGCTTGTGGTCACGTGACTGTTGTTACGGTGACATGTGATTTGGTATGGCTTCCCATTGGGTTATTCACTCGGGTATGTTCTGCGGGAGCATCTGAGGTTCATGGCTTGTTAGCACGGGATGCGAATAATCCTTGGGAATATGTGTTTGATGATTTGGGTCGTGGACCCTATGGTTTATGATTCGGGTCGTGGACCCTATGATTTATGATTTGGGTCGTGGACCCTATGTTTTGTGAATTAGATCTTGGACCCCGTGTTTTGTGAATTGGATTGTGAACCCGTGTTTTATTATCGGAATTGTATTTTGGGAAATATGATTTTTGGGCCGCGTCCCCAAGCATTTTCGAAAGACTTGAGAATTCTTTAATCCCAAATGTTTTTACAAACTCCCGAGATCGTAAAATGTTTTGTAAGATGTATATTGGGTTTATTCCCACTTTTCTCATTTTGAACAGTTTGATCAAGTGATTTACCTCGAGAAGTATGTTTATGAATTCTAAGTCCTTGGAGTATGATATGTATGGCTTGTCTTCGTATTTTATACTTGCACTAGCAAAACAGTGGAGTTTTGCTAACCCCGAGTATTCGGGGGGTGGATGTCTGTTTTTGCATTCAGGTTTTGGGAGCATAGCACAGGGTCAGCGCGAAGGATGATGAAAGATGATCGATACTAATCACATGAGGAACCATACGTTGAGAATTGGTTCAGTTGTACTTTATTTTCCGCTGCAGTAATTTTTCCCCATTGTACGGGAGTTGTTGTACTTTGACCCCTGCGTGGGCATGAATTGTAATTGAGTTGTAAGTTTTTATTGAAAGACCAAGTCGGTCTAATGAGTTATTGTAGCCTTAAAGGCATCGTCAAGTTGTTCGTTTGTTGTTACCAGCTTGGTAGATCCTTGAGGAAATGTTCTACAGCGTGTAATATCCCTGAGCGGATTGGGGGTGTTACACGTAAGGCTGCCGAGTTACGGCCGTAAGGCCTTGCCTGTTACGGCCGTAACACCCATTCGTTTTTTGGATAGTGAGGCCTGGGACCCGATTACGGCCGTAAGAACCTGCCGAGTACGGCCGTAATGTCCGAGTTACGGCCATAAGAACCTGCCGGTTACGGCCGTAACGAATGCGCCTATATAGGGCCTGGGCGACGGGTCCTTGTCCATTTCTTGCATTTTTTCTTCTCTTCTCGCGGCTTCCGGACGAGGGAGACGGGAACGTCGATTCTTATTCGTTTCCACTCAATTCCAAGGTGTTTTGGAAGGCCCTTGTCGATTATAACAACATCAAATCCTTGTTCTTCATCGGATCGAGGTAATTTCTTGAAATCTCCTAGGGTTGACTTTCGGGATTTCTTCTTAATCTTCATTGTTCGTCCGATTTTGATGAATCAGTTGATGTTTTTGAGCATTATTAATTGTATCCTATGGGTTGTATATCCGTATTTCGAATTTGTTCAACTCAATTGATGATTCGAGTGTTCTTGGGAGTTGTCGAACATTGAATGTTCGATTAAATGTCCCAATGAGTTTCCTTTCGATAGTTTGGTGGGATTTCCGTTGTTTTTGACCTTGATTCTCATTGTAATCGTATCTTCATTGTTTTTTCCGGAGGATTGTAGGTATTCGAGGGTTTTCCCGATTGAACCGTGTCCGTCGGATTATTCCCGTGTCGATTTGAGGCAAGTACCTTGTCCATACATTTCTTGTTTCGTGGATATGATGATCGGTGATCGTCTAAATGTGTTTGTTTGGTTGTTTGAAATGAACTTTCAAAAGATTCGGTTTAGCCTCGTTAAGGGCTCACTTTCAAAACGCGTGTGTTTTGTGAATGGTGTGTTTTCGTGAACGGTTAAGTGAACCCTATGAATACGCTTGGTGTTGTTGTTGTGCTTTGATAATATACATACATACCTTTTCTCGTTTCGGTGTGATGTGATTTGACACTTGTGTTGTGCTATGTGTTTATTGCCTTTGGGTGAGTTGTTCGGATATCCTTGATGTGCTATGTTATTTGTGTGAATGTGTGGATATGGTCGAAGGTCTATGGTGAGAAATGGCATGTGACCATGTGGTCAGGATGCAACAAGTGATTGATCGAACTGTGAGAGCCTAAGACAAGACCTGCGGTGACATATGGCATGTGATCATATGGTCAGGAGACAACAAGTGATTGATCCAACCATGAGATGACGTGGCATGTGTTCACGGTGTGATGTATATCTATTTTGTTCACCTCGGGAGGGTCCGACGAGGCCTCGAGGGAATCTATGACTTCACTCTGGATTCACGAGTTGGTGTGTATATGATTTGTGAATGTATTTTGCTCACCTCGGGAGGGTCCAACGAGGCCTCGAGGGAATCTATGACTTCACTCTGGATTCACGAGTTGGTGTGGTATTTGAGTGAGCAAGATTTGCGTATCTTAGGTATGTTTTGTTGATTTTTATGTCCGTCGAGAACACGTGACGTGGGTTTTAACCCTGTGAATTGTTATTGGTTTTATTGTGAAAACGAAACCCTTAGGCTGTGACCCGTGTTGATTTTTGGAAAGAGAAGGATTCGATAATCTTGAATTGTTTTCTATTAAAACTCCCGATAGCTTATTAAACAATTTTGTAAATGGTTTCTCTTGAATTGTGAACTTTCGGTTTTGGAATGTTTTACCAAACTCTTGCTTCGGGAAGTATTTTTCGTTATGTTTGAATCTTTGAGGATTCCTGATTATTGTTATTCTTGGAACTTGAATTGTATGACTTGTATTTTGTACTTTGTACTTGCACTAGCAAAATAGTGGAATTTTGCTAACCCCCGAGTAATCGGGGGGTGGATGTCTGTATTGCATTCAGGTTTTGGGGAGCATAGCACATGGTCGGCATGAAGGATGATGAAATATGAATGATATTAATCACATGAGGACTCGTATGATGTCGTATTGGTTTAGTTGTGTTTTATTTCTGCTGCAGTATTCTTTCCCTGTTATACGGGAGTGTGTTGTATTTGACCCCTGCGTGGGCATTTATTGAGATTGAGTTGTATGTTTTTATTAAAAGACCAAATCGGTCTACTGAGTCTTTTTAGCCTTAAAGGCATTGTTGAGATGTTCGATGTTGTTACCAGCCTGGTAGATCCTTGAGGAAAGGTTCTACGGCGTGTAATATCCTTGAGCGGATTGGGGGTGTTACATAAATGGTATCGGAGCTTTGGTTATGGAAACCTAGACTGTCGGGTTTAGTGGTGTCTGTTGAGTTTTGTCTCGTCGTATTTTGTCTGACTGAGTCGTGTCGCGATGCGTCGTCTGAGTTGGTTTGTCGTGATTAGTATCGTGGGGCGATCATCATCTTCGTGCGACCTGTGGATGTAAGTCTCCCTTCTTTGTGTTGTGCCTCGTGTGACACGAGTTACTGGTTTGATTATGTGTTAAGTGATGGAATCTTTATGCAGATTCTTGGTTTCGTGATGCATTTGTGTGACTCTCATATTTCGTTTATATGAGGAGTGTTGTCGCTATTTATGTCCTTTTAACCGTGATATTTGACTGTTTGTTTTCGGTAAAAGACACGTGTTGTCTTGATTTTGAGCGAATTGATGCGAGTATTGTGATATATGTAAGTGAATATTGTGTTAGGAGTATGCCCTCGAATGCCACTCAGAGGTTGTTGAGTGAGGGTATTGTACTTGAAATTATGTAAACCATTTATATAAGGCAAATGAATGTTTCTTTATTTACTGGTAGTTACTGGCCTTCCTAACTCGTAAATAAATATATAGAAACTAGTCCATGTATTTGAGAGCAAAACGTTCCACTCCTTATTGGATAAGGGGGACGACACTGGAAAGGTTATAGCTCAAATACTTAATCGTTCGCAAGTCGATGAAACTTGACTGGGCGTTAAGTTTATGTGAAGACTTGTATGACGTGTTCTTTGATATAGAGAGTGCCTGTCGAACACTAATGGTTAGTGGGAGCACACGTTATAGGTATGCTAATTGGATTAGTATACTCGAACCGACTCACCCTTGATTCGTCACACGGATTTCACTCCGGATACCAATGACGGAATCGAAAGGTTGTGATAGGTATTCGTGAACCTTCGACTTGAGGATTTAGTAGGGATGTGCTTGTGACGTCAAGATTTTCATTAGAGTAGTTTGACCTCGTAAACCTAAGGCGGGGTCAACCTCGACGTGCATCTTGACGGGCAAGTAGCAGGTCCTACTGAATACCAAGATAGAATTCTTTCTCCCGTTAGTGAGCGGGTTATATGTCCTATGCGGTTATTGGCAGATGAGATCATAAGTCTTTGGCCAAAGCATTGGAGCTAGTTGTATTAGATACACGAGAGCTCGATGATCTCGGTTTGCATTAACGCATGCATAGCGTCAAGTACAGATGGGGTTTGACTGACCGTGACCCCATAATTTGATCGGGACATATGAAAGAAGGGTTTATACGTTTACTGGTATTCACGACAGAATGGTTCTTGAATGATCCCAATCATTCGTTCTCAGTCGGGGTACAGTGTAGGCCACCAGGCTGGCTAGGTGGTGCTACTACTCTTTGGTTCCTCCCATTGCTGACTGAGACGGACCTACCGAGTCGCGCATTAGGATTGACGACGGAATAAATAAAGCTAATTCTCTCATTATGTGTATTAGATATTAGATATCTAAATTTGAGACATTAGATGTCTGAATCGATTTATTAGATAAATTGATATACGGCCTAATGAATTAAATATATCACTGGGTGATTAATTTAATTCATGAATATAATTATTTCTTGGAGAAATTAATTATGTTATTTTGTATTTGATATGTTTAATTAATTGGATTAATTAAACGACACAAATACATCGGAACGGAATAGGAGTTTATCTGTTTGGACTCACGGGAGTCCAAAACGAACCAAACTCGTCCCGGCTCCTTCTACATGGCCATCCCATTTTCCCTCCTCTTTCCTTTGGTCATAGTCTCCACCTTAATTGGTGGAAGACTTGAAGTATCAAGGGAACAAGATCTTTTAATTAATTCGTTTTAATTATTTAGTCTTGATTTGGGAGGATTTTATGGAGCATAAAAGGAAGACTCTCTTCACTTGTTTGGTAAGCTTTCAACGTGAGAATATAGAGAGAGTGAGATAGACTTTGAGTTTAACACTCATCTTCATCTTCTTCATTCACTTCCTCTTCATTTTTCTTGGAGAAAAATTGAGAGAAAAATTATTGAGAGATATATTATACACTTAGAGTGTAATAATAAAAGCTTCATCATTTGATTCTAGCCGTAACCTTAGAGGTTAATCAAGTGTTGTTATTCCTGGCTGCTTTTCCGGCGTGGCAAGTAGAGACGCGGTGCTTTCGGCGTTGGATCGTTCAAGGGCTTGGAGCGGATCGGATACGTAGAGATCAACTAAAGCTTGGGGAATAGCTCAAGAGAAGGTTTCCATTTAATGAACGGACTTCGAGGGTTAGTTTCTTACGACTCTTGCTTTTCGTTTATATATTCGTATATACGTTGCTCGATCGATCCTCGTAGGGATTCGGATCGAATTAATTTTCGTTTTACCGCCTACTGGCCTGCTTTAGGCACCGAATCCCAACAGTGGTATCGGAGCGTAGGTCTTGCGATTGTATATACGATATTGGCATTTGGAATGCTCAATTAGATGGTGAATGATTTGGAATCATTTTAGTCATAATCGTGGTACATGTTTTACGTTCGTTGTAGTTATATTTTTCGTAAGTTTATGTCTAAATATAAATCTTAAATTTCTGGGAAATATGATTTATATTGAAGATATGAATGTTGAAAAATATAGATATCGATATCCTCGAAAATCGAGCTCGAATCGTCGCTTGACGACTTTTCGGACAAAGGGCGTGAAGTCGCCAGGTGACTCGGCCGTGTCCGTGACACGGGCCGTGTCCAGCGATCTCGCCAGCCATCGCTGGCATCCGACCGTGTCAGCGACACGGCCGTGTCCGCCGGCAGCCTTCCTAAGTGACTCGATCGTGTCTGGCACGTAGGTCTAGGTCACTGTCGGAACGACCCGACCATGCCATTCGGCACGGGCCGTGTCCGGCCGGCAGGATGCCGGCAGTGACTCGGCCATGGCAGGCCATTTTCGCCTCGGCTCGATTTTTTCGTGTATTCTTGAAAATTAATCTCCCGCATGTTAAATTGGATTTAATATGATTAAAATGATTTATGGTACTTCATTTTATAAGGGAAATTTGATTAATTGGAATACTTGTGATCGACCGAATTATTTTGAACGTTTTCATATTACCGATTGTGTGAATCGATTGGATCGGTTCGTATTGTTGATTGGATCAATGTATCTCTACGCTTTCCATTTATATAGTATTTATTGGATGAATGCTTTTGAATGGGGATGTGGTTCGTGGACTTAGTTTTGAATCGTTCGTTTTATTCGATTGGGTTGTAAAGGCCTCTTTGAGCCTATTTATTTTACTAGAAATGTTTGTATCTAGGATGCAATTTCGATGTAAAATTTATATGTAATGACGAAGACTGGAGGAATATCCATTTCGAGAAGACGAAGATTCAAGACGAAGACTTGTAATTAGATTACGGAGTTTTTGTTTTCTAGGAACGGTCCATGAACCACATGTTGGTAGCAACTAGGTTGTGAATGGTTGCTTCATATTATATGAATGCCACAAACGCGCTTAAACGATTAATGTGCAAAGTGCAACGTAAATCGCGAAAATTCTCCCACAATAAATTATTAAGTTTATAAGGTTTCAAGGTTTTCCTTCCCTCCATCGAGTTTTCGGGAAATTGAAATCCAAACCGGATGTGCTATGCTTCCGAGTTATCGGGGTAGTCGTCGGGAGGACGGATAAATTACCGGGAGCGCATCGATGCCTTCGGTTGGAGCAAATTTTATCCCTAGAAACCTGATAGGTTGCCGGATAAGATTCAATTGTGAAAATGATTTGCGTCGATGGTATAAACTTAACTTGTTCACGAACCATAGAAACCGTATAGGTTGAGGGGAGTGAACAAAGGGAAAAAGAAGATCGAATCATCCATTAGATGGGTTGGTGTTGGACACCACTTTATGAAAATTAATAGACTAGAAACCTGTTCGGTTGCCCTCTATTAAGATTTATAAAGAACTCGATCGCCACTATGAAGTAGAGCGACGATACTTCCGGATTTCACATGGGAGTGTGTTATTCCGATAAAATAGTGGGAGCTGGGTAACAAGAATAGAAAGGACCTTAATTCTATACTCAGATCATAATATAACAAGTCACTAATTAATCTGTTATACTTAATGCAGACAAATCTCAATATGACAATGAATCCACTCGCAATTCTACTCGAAAAGAACACCTTAATGGGACCTAACTTTGTGGATTGGCTCCGCAATCTGATGATTGTCCTCAGTATAGAGGCACTGGGATACGTCTTGGAGATGGACATTCCGGCGCCTCCTATGCGGACCCGATCCAATCAGGAAGAGATTGAAAACCACAAAAAGTGGGTTAAGGATGACGTGAAAGTCCGTGCTTATATGATGGCTTCCATGTCTAATGAGCTTCAGAGAGCTCATGAGAAAATGACTTCTGCTAGGCAGATTCTATCTCACTTAACCGAGCTTTATGGTGAGCACAGAATCGCTAGATATGAGATATCCAAGCAATCGCTCGGTGCTAGAATGAAGGAAGGTGAGAAGGTTGGGGAACACGTCCTCAAAATGATATCCATGATCGAGAGATTGAGGCTCTTGATTTTAAAATGGATGCTTCTCTCCAAACCGACCTTATCCTACGCCTCTCCCCGATTCCTTCTCACGCTTTGTTATGAACTTCAACCGCAACGAAATTGCATGTAACTTAGCTGGGCTAATGAACAAACTAGTGACCGCTCAGTCTCAGATGAAGACTCCGCGGATGAATGAGTCTGCCCTTGTGATTTCTTCTAGACTTCGGAAGTCTAAGAATAAGAAGAAAAAGACCAAGAAGCAGACTGGGCCACATGTTAAGGACTTTAAGGGCAAGGGCAAGGCCCCAACGGTTCCAAAGAGCAAGAAGAAAGACGCCTGTCTCAAGTGCGGTGAGCTGGGCCACTGGGCTAGAGAGTGTCCGATTCTTCATGGCACTTCAGGTACAGAACTTTTAGTTTTGGAAACAAATTGTTCTGCTACTGTATTTTCTACTTCCTGGATACTGGATTCTGGTGCTAGTTCTCATATTTGTACCGTGAATCAGGATCTGGAACAAAGTAGGAAGCTTGGAGCTGGAGAAGTTATGATCACAGTCGGTAGCGGGCATAGTGTTGAGGCGACTGACATAGGATCACTTCTTTTGGGTTTAGAATCTGGCTTTGTTTTGACTTTAGAAGATGTACTTGTTTTGCCCAAGGGGCACAAAAACATTGTATCCATTCCGGTCATGGACCGAAAAGGCTTTTCATTTTTCATTGGTGATGGTTCCTGCAAAATTTGTTTCAGAAATAAACTAGTGGGTACTGCTACATTGTTAAATGGATTGTATCATCTAAATCCCAGCAACAAAGTAGTTGTGAATACTATGACTAGAAAACCTGGTAGGGATGAAACTAATAAAGTTTTGAAATGGCATCTTAGACTTGGTCATGTTGGTCAGACCAAGGTTTACAAGATGGAAAAGGATGGACTTATGGGTCCATTGGGATCGGATCCATTTCCTACTTGTGAATCTTGCCTTAAAGGCAAAATGACTAAGTCCCCCTTCACAGGGACTTTTGAAAGAGCCGCTGATAAACTGGGATTAATCCATACCGACGTATGTGGTGCTTTGGAAGCAGCACGTGACGGATATCAATATTTCATTACATTTACAGATGATCATACTAGGTATGGTTATGTATACTTAATGAAACATAAATCCGAGGCCTTTGAGAAATTCCAGGAATTCAAGGCCTTAGTCGAGAAACAAACTGGAAATCATATCAAAGCACTTCGGTCGGACCGAGGTGGTGAGTATATGAGTATGGAGTTTGATGAGTTCCTTAAGGAACATGGAATAGTTTCGCAACTAACACCTCCAGGTACTCCTCAGTTAAATGGTGTGTCAGAAAGAAGGAACCGAACCTTGTTAAACATGGTCCGTTCCATGCTGGGCTATACTGACTTACCAATTTACCTGTGGGGGTATGCACTCCTGACTGCCGCTTATATCTTAAACAGGTGTCCTTCCAAATCCGTTCCTAAAACTCCACATGAGATGTGGGAGGGAAGGAAACCAAGTCTTAATCATATTAGGATTTGGGGATGTCCCGCCTATGTCAAGAAGACTAAGGTGGAAAAGTTGGAAGCTAGGTCTGCGAAGGGACGTTTCATTGGATTCCCGTCTGGGACAATGGGATATCTATTCTACATGCCCGAAGATCGAAGGATCATTGTTGCTTTACAAGAACACTTCCTGGAAGATGAGTTCATTCAGGAAGGCGGAGCAGGTAGAAGTATTTCTTTAGAAGAATACAATGAAACTCCTCGGGAGACACCTGTGCAAGAAACTGGAACCGAACTTTCTGAAACACAAGTACAACCACCTCGTAGGTCTAGTAGGGTGTCTCATTTACCTGAGAGGTATGGGTTTGTGCACTTGGAGGAGTTGGGTCTCCATGAGGTTCCAAGTGATAGCCAAGAGACCGACCCAACAACTTATGACCAAGCGATGGTGGATGTAGACTCCGCGAAATGGCGTGAAGCTATGGAAGCTGAGATAGACTCGATGCATGTCAATCAGGTCTGGACTCTAGTAGACCGCCCCAAGGGCATAGTGCCTATTGGGAACAAGTGGATCTACAAGAGAAAGACTGATGGTGATGGCAAGGTTGACGCCTATAAGGCCAGGATTGTGGCAAAGGGTTATACCCAAAAGGAAGGGATCGATTACCACGATACCTTCTCACCCGTAGCCATGATCAAGTCTATTCGCATGATGCTTGCTATAGCTGCCTACCACGATTATGAGATATGGCAAATGGACGTAAAGACGGCTTTCCTTAATGGATTCCTCGAGGAGGAAATCTATATGGAGCAGCCTAAAGGCTTTGTGTCCGAAGTCGATATTCAGAAAGTGTGCAAGCTTCAGCGTTCCATTTATGGACTGAAGCAAGCGTTGCGTAGTTGGAACCTTCGTTTTGATGAAGCAGTCAAAGAGTTTGACTTCGTGCAAAATGAAGAGGAACCTTGTGTATACAAGAAGGTTAGTGGGAGCAAGATCGCATTCTTAGTACTATATGTAGATGACATTCTACTAATAGGAAATGATGTGGGAATGCTCAGTTCTGTGAAAGCTTGGCTTTCGAGTAATTTCTCCATGAAAGACTTGGGAGAAGCTACCTATATTCTTGGTATTCGACTCTACCGGGATAGAGCGAAAAGAACAATAGGTCTTTCCCAAGCCCTCTATATAGATAAAATCTTAAAGCGATTTAAGATGGATGATTCTAAAAGAGGGTTCCTACCGATGCAACATGGAATAAAACTCTCCTTGAAGATGTGTCCTCAAAGTGAGGAACAACGAAAGGAAATGAGTAATATACCATATGCTTCGGCCGTGGGTAGCCTTATGTATGCTATGTTGTGTACGAGACCTCACATTGCACATGCTGTAAGCGTGGTGAGTAGGTTTCAGGCAAACCCAGGTAGGGAACATTGGACTGCCGTAAAGAACGTTCTCAAGTACTTGAGAAGGACTAGAGATATGGTTCTGATGTATGGCGGTGGAGATTTGGATGTGGTGGGATTCACTGATTCGGACTTCCAAGGACTGAAGGACGACTCGATGTCTACTTCTGGCTACATATTTACTCTTAATGGAGGAGGAGTATCTTGGCGTAGCGCCAAGCAAAGCGCGACTGCTGATTCCACCTGTCAGGCTGAGTATCAAGCAGCCTCGGAGGCTTCCAAGGAAGGGTTCTGGATTAAGAAGTTTCTGGGAGAACTTCAAATGATACCATGTGCTGAGCTGCCTGTTCCGCTATACTGCGACAACGACGGAGCTGTAGCGCAGGCCAAGGAGCCGAGTTTCACAACAGCACCAAACATATTGAGAGGAAGTATCATCTCGTAAGAGAATTTGTTCGCAAGGGATACATTGTGCTGCACAGAGTAGACTCGGCCGACAACGTCGCCGATCCACTGACCAAGCCACTTTCTCAGACTAGCTTGGAGCGTCATCTAGAGAACATGGGTATTAGATACCATAGTGTGTGGCATTGAGTGCAAGTGGAAGATTGTTAGGAGTATGCCCTCGAATGCCACTCAGAGGTTGTTGAGTGAGGGCATTGTACTTGAAATTATGTAAACCATTTATATAAGGCAAATGAATGTTTCTTTATTTACTGGTAGTTACTGGCATTCCTAACTCGTAAATAAATATATAGAAACTAGTCCATGTATTTTAGAGCAAAACGTTCCACTCCTTATTGGATAAGGGGGACGGCACTAGAAAGGTTTTCGCAAGTCGATGAAACTTGACTGGGCGTTAAGTTTATGTGAAGACTTGTATGACGTGTTCTTTGATATGGAGAGTGCCTGTCGAACACTAATGGTTAGTGGGAGCACACGTTATAGGTATGCTAATTGGATTAGTATACTCGAACCGACTCACCCTTGATTCGTCACACGGATTTCACTCCGGGACAGTCAATGACGGAATCGAAAGGTTGTGATAGGTATTCGTGAACCTTCGACTTGAGGATTTAGTAGGGATGTGCTTGTGACGTCAAGATTTTCATTAGAGTAGTTCGACCTCGTAAACCTAAGGCGGGGTCAACCTCGACGTGCATCTTGACGGGCAAGTAGCAGGTCCTACTGAATACCAAGATAGAATTCTTTCTCCCGTTAGTGAGCGGGTTATATGTCCTATGCGGTTATTGGCAGATGAGATCATAAGTCTTTGGCCAAAGCATTGGAGCTAGTTGTATTAGATACACGAGAGCTCGATGATCTCGGTTTGCATTAATGCATGCATAGCGTCATGTACAAATGGGGTTTGACTGACCGTGACCCCATAATTTGATCGGGACATATGAAACAAGGGTTTATACGTTTACTGGTATTCACGACAGAATGGTTCTTGAATGATCCCAATCATTCGTTCTCGATCAGTATAGCAGGCCACCAGGCTGGCTAGGTGGTGCTACTACTCTTTGGTTCCTCCCATTGCTGACTGAGACGGACCTACCGAGTCGCGCATTAGGATTGACGACGGAATAAATAAAGCTAATTCTCTCATTATGTGTATTAGATATTAGATATCTAAATTTGAGACATTAGATGTCTGAATCGATTTATTGGATAAATTGATATACGGCCTAATGAATTAAATATATCACTGGGTGATTAATTTAATTCATGAATATAATTATTTCTTGGAGAAATTAATTATGTTATTTGTATTTGATACGTTAATTAATTGGATTAATTAAACGACACAAATACATCGGAACGGAATAGGAGTTTATCTGTTTGGACTCACGGGAGTCCGAAACGAACCGAACTCGTCCCGGCTCCTTCTAGATGGCCATCCCATTTTCCCTCCTCTTTCCTTTGGTCATAGTCTCCACCTTAATTGGTGGAAGACTTGAAGTATCAAGGGAACAAGATCTTTTAATTAATTCATTTTAATTATTTAGTCTTGATTTGGGAGGATTTTATGGAGCATAAAAGGATGACTCTCTTCACTTGTTTGGTAAGCTTTCAACGTGAGAATATAGAGAAAGAGATAGACTTTGAGTTTAACACTCATCTTCATCTTCTTCATTCACTTCCTCTTCATTTTTCTTGGAGAAAAATTGAGAGAAAAATTATTGAGAGATATATTATACACTTAGAGTGTAATAATAAAAGCTTCATCATTTGATTCTAGCCGTAACCTTAGAGGTTAATCAAGTGTTGTTATTCCGGTCGTTTTTCCGGCGCGTGGCAAGTAGAGACGCGGTGCTTTCGGCGTTGGATCGTTCAAGGGCTTGGAGCGGATCGAATACGTAGAGATCAACTAAAGCTTGGGGAATAGCTCAAGAGAAGATTTCCATTTAATCAACGGACTTCGAGGGTTAGTTTCTTACGACTCTTGCTTTTCGTTTATATATTCGTATATACGTAGCTCGATCGATCCTCGTAGGGATTCGGATCGAATTAATTTTCATTTTACCGCTTCCGCTGGGCCTTCATTTTAGGCACCGAATCCCAACATGTTGTTACATGTGAGTTTTTAGGCATTCTAGCCTAATAGATTTTCGAAAACCTTGAGTATCTTAGAAAATAAATTTTGAGACGTACTTTTAAAATGAATTATTTTCTCGCGGTACTTTCATCATGCCTTCCAGTGCCGCAATATGTTTCAAAATTATTCCAGTTTAGGACCAAAATATTTTGAGATATTTTCAATTATTTAGAAATGCTTTGCTTAGACCCGAGGGACGAATATTTCTGAAAGTTTTTCACTAAAAGAAAAGTGTCCTCATTTTTGTTCAAACATAAGATGGTTTTCAAAGTCTCGATAATGGTGTTTGTACTACTTTTTGTAAGGTGATACTCAAGATCAACTACTGTTTTAAATTATTTTCAAAAAGGTGGTTTTCGTTTTAAAAACCTATCATTCCTATTTGCGGTCCGGGAATGTATGTATGATCTTCGAACTTTCGTTAGGGTGTTAACCCCCGAGTTGTGGTTGAATTAGTGGTGTGAGCGTTGAGTCGTTTGCCACGCATTTGTGGTGTTAGCCTCTGTGAGAGGTGTGATGTTGATCGTTAATGTTGTCGTTTCGTGGTGATTTGCGTGTTGTCGCACCCGTGCGAACTGTTAGAGCTTGGGTTTGTATGATTGTGCACATGTGTGATTGTTTCATGATGTTTTGTAATTGTGTGCTGGTTATCATTCGGGAAGTTGAGATCGTCGAACGATGCCGCCCTTGCTGTGATTTTTATATGTGTGTTGCCTTACGATGGAAATCGTTGTATGTGTTGTGTGTTATGATATTCTGTTGTGCTGAGTGGTTGTTTATTCAGTATGCTGAGGGGCAGAGGTCATGGTCGTGGCGACCGGGTGCGTGATTGGGATCATGCTGCCGGTGATGCTATCGGTATCGGTGTTGCTACTATTTTACAGCAGGTAGATACACAGATGACTCAGTTGACTCAGACAGTTCAACGTATTACTGATGTGACCCAGAACACTGGTGCAAATCAATGGCTTTGAGAAGTGATTCGTATGAATCCCCCTCGTTTCGCTGGTGATACAGATGCATTAGGATGGGATGGTTGGCTTTTCCAGTTGGAAAAGATGTTCGAAGTAGTCGATTGTCCAGAAGAGCATAAGTTGCCAGTCGCTCAGTATCTTCTTGACAAGGATGCCGCTAGTTGGTGGGAGGCTGTTAAGCCTCGAGATCATGGTGTCACGTGGGCAGAGTTCCAGAGATTCAGGAGAGATGAGTTCTATCCGGAACCAATCAGAAATCAGAGGATCAATGAATTCTTTTTGGCGAAACCGCAAGATGTACCGCTGTCTCAAGCTATTATTGATTTTAGCAAACAACTTAACTATGTACAGGATCAAGTAAGGACGGAGGAGGATAAGATCTGTCATTTTAGTAGGCGGATGAAGCCAGAGATTCATCAGTACATGGCAGGTCTCACTTGCACTTTCTTGAGAGATTATCAGAATAGGGCATTAGCCTATGAGCTATCCAGATTATCGACCGAGAGTATGTCTGACTCGAAGAAACAGAAAACCGTTGGGAACTTTTCAGGAAATCAGGGGAGTGGGCCCCCTGAGGTTGAAACTTCATTTCGTCGTCCTAAGATGGTTCCTCGAATGCGTGATCAGAGGAGTAGTAGCCCTGCAGCGAGTAATGTGAGCATCATGAAGACATGTTATAATTGTAGTCGAGCGGGCCATACCGCGAAGAATTGTCGTTCACCGTTAGTCAGCTGTTTCGAGTGTGGCCAGGTGGGTCACCGAGCCGTGCATTGCGAGACGATAGCTGAGAGATTTGGGGATCGAGGTTGCATCTCTGCTCCGAAAGGACACGAAGATGCCGAGTGTGGTTTTTGAGGATTTCGGCGCAGTCCGAATTGTTGGTGATTGTCTTTGTGGATCGTTTTGTGTTTATTTTCCATTTTCTCGACTGTGCATATTTCCTTGTAATAGGTGTTTTATGTTTTGTGATTGTTTGGATAATTGACTTGATTGTATTATCTATTTGATGACGCTTGTCACTTGTTGGTTTTATTACGTCTCTACCTGTAGCGTTGTGATGGTCGTCGTGGAGCGTGTTTTCACGCCGTATGTTTCCTTGCGTCGCTTGTAACATTTTGCCGTTGGGCGCAAGTTTCGGTTCCTGTGTATCTCGTTTAGTGTTTCCTGGCGGGATATTGCTTCTCCCTACTTTTTTTTAAGTTTCGGGACGAAACTTCTTTTAAGGAGGGTAGTAGTATGTAATATCCGTGATTTTCGATTTTCGGTAAGTTTATTTTTTGGCAGAAGTCCATCTTAGCGACTCTGTTGTGACCGTTTCGTCATTCCGAGAATGATTAATTCTGCACTTTTTGTCATCCGAGTTCGTTTCGGTGGCATTTTGTTGAGTTCCGTGTTCTTAAGCGGCTTTTCCGGACCTGAGTTTGATTCTGGCGAATTTCGTCCGAAACTGTTGTTTCGAGTTTCTCGTAGGTTCATTTAATGTTATTATTCATGTTGCGAGCTTTGGCTTGGTGTCTCGATCGTGTATCGTGTATTTCGGATGTTTTGGGCCGTTTTCGTAATTTCCCAAAGTTTGGGGTAATACTTCCGTTGTCGAATTTCAAGCCTTCGGTTGATTGGAATTGTGTATTCTCTTAGCACTTAGATTCATCTTTGCGAGTACTTCATAACCGTATCTTCGGTTTATATTCAGGTTTGGGTTTCAGGATTGTCCGGGCCGTCGGAGTTGGCCACAGCCGAGTCACGGCCGCACATTTTGGAGCAGGTACTGGCCTGGCCGAGTTACGGCCGTAAGGTGCCGGTTACAGCCTTAAGTGATCGGCAGGCATGGACTGGATGAATTCCGGTTACGGCCGTAACACCCATTCGTTTTTCGAACAGTGAGGCCTGGGACCCGATTACGGCCGTAAGAACCTGCCGAGTATGGCCGTAAGGTCCGAGTTACGGCCGTAAGAACCTGCCGGTTACGGCTGTAATGAACGCGCCTATATAGGGCCTGGGCGACGGGTCCTTGGCCATTTCCTGCATTTTTTCTTCTTTTCTCGCGGCTGCCAGACGAGGGAGACGGGAACGTCGATTCTTATTCGTTTCCAAGCAATTCCAAGGTGTTTTGGAAGGCCCTTGTCGATTATAACAACATCAAATCTGTAATATCCCCTAATTTAAACTGAAATATTGATGGTATTAATTTTTTTATATATAATTTATTATAATTCCTCATTTCCATGTTAATGGTTTGATTAACTATGGACCTTGACGACTTTTGAGGAATCAGATCAAACATAATTGAAAAAAATTATCGACAATGATTTTATCATGTGTAGCAAAATTTAATCTGTCTAATCGGATCGGAGGGTCAGAGTAATATAGTAATGAAAATACAATAAAAATTGCGATTTTATTAGTATGATTTTTGGACCCTTATAAATATTTTATTATTTATTTAAAAGTTGGGTCCGATTGACCCAACTACACATATAATCAGGCTGATTGATTAAAGAGGTAGGAAGTATTTATTATTGTTTTTTTTCTTCTCTCCTACTTCCTCACGTCTTTCCCCACCTGCTCCCCTTTCCTTTCATTTTTTTTCTTTTCTCCTTTCCCACCTGCTCCCCCTCTCTCTCTCTCCTCTCGCATCTCTCTCTCTCTTCCCAGTCCTCTCTTTCTTTCACCAACACCACCCATCTCCTTTCTTCATTGGCGATCGGCGGTGGTGAGCTCAGGGTCAGAGTTTTTGTGGTTGGGCTGAGATGGGTCGAGGGATCTGGGTTCTAGCGGGGGCGAGTTGTGAAGGTCACCGGTGGCGGGCAGGTGTCTCCAGCGACAACAACTGGAGCTCGGCGACGGCGTGGTGGCCTGTGACGGGAGAGAATGATCTGGTTTTCAGGCGGATGGAGTGCGGTGGTGGTGTAACACCCCCCAAGTTTTTCAGGGAATACTACAACGCCGTAAGCCCCACCGTGGGACCCACAAGGCTAAACATACGCGGAACTGTAACTTTTGACCGAGAAGGTCTACATACAATGGAATGAAGAACAATACAAAGGGTATTGAAAACATAACCAATGTATCCAAAGACATCACAACACAAATCAATACATCGGAAGACAACGGCCGCAACATCAAGGAAAATGGAAAATAATACTCGAGTATTCAACAACCATTCCAGTACAACAACACTGAATGGAAAACTCAAAACATAACCGGAGGAAAGACACAGTATCACACTTGCCCACCATCTTCATGCCGACCCGATACCTGTCTGTCCGCTCTCCTGGAACCTGAAATACATAAAAAGTATTTCCCCCATAAAAGGGTTAGCCGTCGAATAGCTAGTGCAAGTATATCAAGTATGAAACACAATACTCCTCGACAATAAAGTAAATGTAACTGTCAATTCATCATTTCAAGACTAGTATTTCGGAATAACTAAATCTCATAGCATCACATTAATACATATATGAATACCGTGGAACCGCACCAGAGGCTACGGAACCCTCAGAGGACTCATCGGTCCATCCCAGAGTGGTTCATTCATATCATCCGTGGAATCGCACCAAGAGGCTACGAAACCCTCAGGGGACCCGTCGGCCTGCCCTAGAGTGGATATAAATAATCATGCCATTAATGTATCTTACTTTCAAAGTCGAGAACGTACAATCATAATTATATACTTGCATTTGAGACATCGAGAAATCGAACGGAAAAAGGGTATGAGTTCGGTAGGTCCAAGAACGCGCTTCCGGCACCTAAACGATTCGCAAGGAATATGATAATCAATTATCCATACTAAAATTACACGAAGAAACTCCCGAAACCCGCCTACGATTCATGAAAATACACGGATAAACAACTAGAGGTCAGAAAATCGTCCAAACCCTCTCGTAGTTTGGGAGCGGATAAGGAGCATGTCGGACGACGACCTTGACGCCACTCGGATCAACAAGGAGAGTCGCTGGTTGTCGGCTCGACTATTCCATTTCCCGAGACATCTCGCGGTGCCAGGTATGAGTTTCTGCGACCTTCACTTTCTAGGCGATCGCCTTATTTGAGGACAGTATCTGATTGTTGATCGATCGTCTTTAACTACAGAGGTTCGCTTTCCTCGCTTTTTGGAGCCTCCGACGGAGGTCGCTATGTCGAACCCAGGAGTCCTAGGCCATCTTCGCCATAAGAGGTCGACTCGGGTTCCACCCGTTGCGTTGCCTATAGTTCCGGAGGCGGAGCCTCGCGTGGAGCCGGTCGTGGTTGAGGAGGAAATTCCGGAGGAGGGGCTTCGAGCGAATCGCAAGAGGCCTAGGCCGGAAGAAACTTCGGTTCCTGCCCCGGGCGATGAAGTGTCGATCGCCGCGCCTCCGATCACCATCGTTGCTCCGGAGAGCGAGCCGCCCTCTGCGGCTTTTATGCGGGAGATGGCGATCGCGGATGCTGAGACCCCTCGAGGGAAACCGTTTTTCGGTTGGGATCCCGAGAAGGCTGAGAGGTAGATAGCATTTTTGTGCTGAAAATTGCATCTGTGTAGGAGTTGTATTAACTTTGTTGTTTTGATGCAGGATCCGTCGCGCAGATCCGTCTTGCCCGCCAATGGTCGTAGATTTCCTAGCGAGCCGATCTCCTCACCATTCCTGCGACATTCCTCCATATGTTAGCAAGGCTGCTTCTGCTCTGCCGAAGGCATGGACGACTGATCTGGATGCGATCGCTCGGCAGCGATCGTCGAGTTCGATGCACGCTGTTCTCGCCCTTTCTCTTCGGGGACGGCGACCATGGCCGTCCTGTGCCGCCAGAGTTTGAGGCGGCCCTCCACTATTCGCTGCAGGAGGATCTCGAGGCGGCTCGGAAAGAGAACGCCGAGTTTGCCGACAAGATCGCGGCGATGGAGAAGGACTCTCCGGAGGCGGCTGCGGCGAGCCATGAGCTTGAGCCGAGAAGAAAGAGACTGAGAAATATCGTCTGGCGGTTGACCGATTTCGGGACCAGATGCAGAATGCCGTCCAGGCGCGGATCGTTGCTGAAGAGGAGGCCGATCGCCAGAAGGTGACGATCGCTCGGCTGACCAGCGAGCTAAAGGAGGCGAGGGAAAAGATTGCTGCGAGGGAGGCCGAGCCTGTGGGTCGCAATGGCGATGGCAGAGCTGAAAAGAGAGGTTGAGGCGACCAAGGCCGATCCCTTCCAAAACTTGGAGTATGTCAGCGAGTTCGCCTATTATTTGGCGTTCGCCGACTCGATCCGAGCGGCTCAGAAGGGAGGTTTGGAGGTCGGGCCTCTTGCCGATAACTTCAAGGCGTATGCGTTGGAGCATCCTCTCCATTCAGCTTTCTCTTTGCCGATCTTGGACCTTGCGGACATCGGCGTGGATTTGAGTTGGTATCCGTCTCCGGCCAATCTTGTTCATCCCGACGCTCCGGAAGATGAGGGGACTGCGCCGAATGCTGATGGCGAAGGCCAGGCAGGGGCCTGAGGCGCTTCATTTTTGACGTTTTTAGCTTGCTTACTTGTAGTTTGTAGCTTTCTTTTGTAGAACTCAGGCCTTCAGGCGACCGTGTACTATGATTTTTCAAGTAATGAAATGAACGTTTGGATTTCTGACTTATCACTTGAATGAATGGTTATTTTTGAGTCTTTGTTTGACTTTGTACAAATGTGTGAGGAGAGATCGTTGCGAGGGTAGTTCCAAATGAATTGATAAACTCATAAAGATAACTTTTTACAACAAATTCGATCGCTGCACTACGTCTGAAAAAATGACGATCTCCGTATGTGGTTGAATAGAGACGATCGTCGTGTAGGTAGTCCGCACTCTTATTGCCCCTTGTTTTTATTCACTTAGTGGAAGTAAGGGGATGAAAATAATTCGTTGAGTGAGCGGTCTTCAACTTTGTCGAGTCCTCGGGGACGGTCGTCCGTCTTGAGGAACCGTGCACGATCGCGGAGTTCGATGGACCGACTCCTTGATCATGTCTTGATGCGCGAAGACATTGAGTGTCTCGTGACTCACTTTATTATGAGGGTCATCTCATAGCCGCGCCGCCTCGTATTTAAACGAAGGGCGTGCGGTCTCGGTCTAGAGGAGTCCTTGCGCGGGGCAGCGTCGGATGAATCAACTCCACGCCCGCGGCTTGTTAGCTCTGCTTCCACCTCGGCCAGCCATGGAGATGGCCGACCTCGACGGTGTACGTTGAGACGGGGGTTGTGGCACGTCGCATTGTCCGGGTTCACCATGTTAGATGATGAACCTTTGAGGGCGAGCGATCGTGTCCACTGATTTATTTTGGAGGGCCCTCAGACTACGCCGGCCTCGTATTTAAACAAAGGGCGGGCGATCTTGGCCTAAACGGACCTTGCATGGCCTAAGCAGTCGGTTCCATCGACCACCAGGACCATGGCTGCACTCTTCCACCTTGGATCGTCATGCAGATGCCGACCCTCGACGGTGTACGTTGTGCGGGGGAGGCGATCTCGTGCCTTAGTCCATCATGTTAGATGGTGAACTGTAGATGGCGATCGAGTCCTCCAGTTTCTTAAATGAGGAGGGAGATCGAGGAGACTTCCGAGGTCTCCTTATCTTGATTGAAGCATGTAGAGACGGTCGCCGAGGTTGATCCAGGGGTCGGCTCGTATGAGCTTCCCAGTCTGTTTTGTGTTCGACTCGGACGATCGTCCATAGAGATTGGTAAGGGCTTCGGCTAAACCAATAAGCTGTCCAACTTTCCCTCCTCGAACAATCTACAGAGCTGTTTGAGGAGGTCGCGGCATTTGTTGGTGCTGTGGCTGGGACTCTTATGGTAGGCACAATATTGATTGTTGTCCAGATGACCGTGGTCCCTTATCGCCTTTGGCTTTTTGAGCTCTTCGTGCCCCTTGATGGCATAGAAAATATGTGCCGGAGTCCTGTTGAACGTATGGAGGAGATGGGCTTCCATGTCCTCGAAAGCCTTGAGATCTCCGGGTGTCTTGGCGATCGCCTTCTTTGCTTTGGCGATCGCTATCTTCTGGACAAGAGGTGGCGTTTCCTCACCTAAGCGGAGGGTGAGTAGCCTTTGCCTGGACAGAAAGTTGGCAGCTTTAGCGCGGAAGATCGCGTAAGTTGGGGGAATATCCTTGGAGAGATGTCTAAACATGGGAGAGTGACCGCGGAATCCCCCCATGACCGAATAGAGAGCGAGCTCGTCACTAACGGGTTCGCCGGTGAGGATGATTTCGTCCACTCGGTCAATGTAATTTGCGTCTGACTCGTCTTTCCCCTGCTTGATTTTTATCATGCGGTGGGGGCCTTCTGGTCTGGCGACCTTGCTGGCGAAGTATGACGTGAAGTCATTCGCCAGTTTCTTAAAGGAGGTGATTGATCGTGGTGGTAGTGAGACGTACCACCTATGGGCCAGCTCGCCCAATGTCAACGGGAAGATCCGGCACTTGGTAGCATCAGATGCCCCACACCCAGTCATGTAAATTCGGAATTTACTCAGGTGGGTTTCGGTCCGATCTCCTCATACAGAGGTGTTTTGGGAGGAGCGATCGTTGGTTGTATGGGGGCAGCTCGATGTGGACCGCGAGTGGTTCGGTCGGTCCGCGATCTTTTCCGGTGCTTGCCCCGGTGTCCAAGAGTGCTTTCATCTCGTCGAGTCAAGGCCAGTATGGTGGCCATCGCGTGCTTCGATGCTAGCGGCTCGGCGCTCGGAGCGGAGCCGAGGCGATTGAGTACCGATTCTCGGCGATCGGGCGGGAGTCGATGGCCGACTGCGTTCGGCTGTGAGGTGGGTAGGCCGAACTCCTGGTGACGGATTCGGGTTCCATCTTTTCGAGGTTGGAAACAGAGTGCCCCGGTCGCCAGGATGGGTCGCGCCCCAAGCGATCGAATATGGATCCGTCCGGTCGTGCGAGAGCCTTTCCTCGCGAATTGGGGCTTTCTGACGATCGCTCGGTCAGCAGCCCGCTGAATTTCTGTTTTCCCATGCGGCGGATGATCGAGGGAGTTATTGCGGCGACGCGCATGCTCTCCGTCGCTCCTCCAGGATGGCCATAGCCTCCTCGATCTGTTCTTCGGTTTGGAACTGATCGAGTGAGAGGTTGGGGCCATCTCTCGGATGCGGGATCGAGAGTCTCGCGTTGCTGCGGCTTCCCCGCCGGCCGGGTCTTGACTGAGCCGGGATATGGTGTCCGGCGGTTCGGAGAGCGGCTTTCTTCGATGTACCGGCGGATGTCATGATCCTGAAGGTTTTCTTTGAAGTGCAGTGAGTGTCACTTCAAGTATATGCCCCGAGAACACTGAGTGTTCTTCGGGACGGTAGGAATAAAATGTGAGGGTTAGATGCCCTCCTTCTAGCGCCAATTGTTGCTACCCAAAATATTATCCGGAGATAGATATTGCTGGAATGGATGGGATAGCAAACAAATGCAAGAGCACTTCCGTGAGAAAGATAAATAACACAAGATTTGCCGGGGTTGTTAGTCCCGGGCTTGAATGCTCTCGCGAGATATTATTAATACCAATATTCGGGGATACAAGTACTAATGTAAGAATACAATTACAATGAGTGTAAAGATTCTTGTTATCTTAGCTAGTGAGCATGTAGATTGCCGGAAGAACCAGATTTGATGCTCTGTGAGTTCTTGTAACAAAGGAGATGAACAGTCGCGGCGGTGAGAGATCGACCGTCTCTCACGACGAGTATTTAGCTGGATGCTTGGGCTCCGGGGCTTATGAATCCCTTGGAATCGGTCTAGTGGAGACTTGCTGCTTCTGCCGATCGTGTTCTGGACGAGAGATTCGGAGAGAGAAGTCCTGAGATGGATTCCGGTGAGAAAGACGGGAGCTTGGTGATATGTGTGTTCAACTGTATTTCTGTTGTGGGAGAAATGAATTCTGAACGTAAGTCAAATGAATTCGGAACCTTTTTCCAGTAGGAGGAGGTTCTCTATTTATAGGACATGCATGTGCCGGGCGATCGCCTTTTCTGCATTATAATAATCGGGCGATCGTCTTTTAGCACGTGGGCATGTCTCCTTAAAGTCTGCAGGAGTTGGCCGGGCCAATCAGGCGTCCAATGGGAGCTTACACGCGTCCCGAGTTGCCGCCACGGTGGTCCCACCGACAACTTTCGCGCGCATGCCGGTAGGTGAGGTAGGTGACAGTGTGGTCAAAGGTCTTGTTCACAAGAAAAGATCTTATCTGCTAGCGAAGATCTTGTCAGCGCCTTTGGTGGATCTGCACGTGGGTGCTTTTCTGAGATCCAGTCCTTGATGACTTTGACGGACGATCGTCTCTGCTCGGGGCGTAGGTCGATTGCCCTTAGCCGGTTACTAGAGTAGATCGCCAGCTGCCAAAGGGCGATCGCCTTGGGAGTCGATCGCTAGGTACCTGATGGTGGTCTGATATCTTCGACTTGGCGAGCTAGCCATAGTTTGACTGGAGTTGACTTGGTCGCTCGGCCTTATAGTTGATCGCCTGTCGGGATGAATAAATCGTGACACAACATGATTCTCTCTTTTATTGTGATCGATCCTCCAATGATAACCCCCTCTCAGTTATGACCTTCAATGCTTATTTATAATTCTCCTCAGCCTCCAAAACGCGTCCGTGTGATTAGGTCGAGAACAGGCTCCAAAACGGCCCAGAAACGCGGCAATTTCTATCAAAACCGCCCTGTGGGCCGCAGCTCACTTAACCTGTGCCGCGGCTCACCATGTTCAGCGCCCCATGCCTGGGCATCTATTTTCCTCCTGGGCCGCGGCTCAGCATCCTTGTGCCGCGGCTCAGGGTACAGTGTGCTTGGCACTTTCTGTGTGCCGCGGCTCACTTGGTTCTTGCCGCGGCCCCAGGCCAAAAATCGCCGTTTTCGCCCGTTTTCATCGGTCGAGCTTCCGGACTCCAATTTCCTGCCAAACATAAAAGAATAGTGCATTAAAAGCTCATTTATGCAGGTTTAGACACAAAAAGGATAAAGAATAATGATAAATAAGCGTATAAAAATACGCCTAACAAATACCCCCAAACTTGAGCCTTTGCTTGTCCTCAAGCAAAAAGAATCAATTTCGAACAAAACATATCGTGAATAATCGTGCAAGTCCATAGTGCTCAACTTAATCAATACTACCCTGAAAATCTCAAAGAATAATACAAGTATCGTAATAGTGAGTCATGTCCAGGACACTGATTCCACAAAGTAACCAATTTCAGTCCTAATCAATCGTTCATGAAGAAAATCAAGCTCAAAGATTAACAAGCGTGAATTTAACCGACCGCCAATATGAAGGGTTAAAATAAATGAGCCAACTCGCCCAGTCCCACAGTCTAGTGGCAAAAATTTCAAGAGTTTCGTCATCCAAAATAACCCTCGGACAGTATTCCCTTATATATGCTCAATAAGATGATTCGAGTTGACCACTAGGTTCGGATCTCGGGATGTTTCATCGAGATAATCCAAACAATCAATATTCAAATGACGTACACACTCCAGAGAGATGAATGAATGCGTAGCACCGAATCAAAAAGCACACCGACATGATAAGAATGAATATGAATGGTACCTGTTGCCACAGTAGCCGATGGATCATCGGCCCTCCTCATTTCATAGACACGTGGGTGGGCGGAGCCGACACTGGAAGCTCCTCCTCTAGCAGGCTAACCCCGACCTATCCCTCGGCTGGTGCTCGGCGGAGACTGCAGAGCAAACGAGCCCTGGTTCACACTAGGCTCCCTAGGCGCTGGAAAAGAAGAATGGGCACCGCGAATCTATCTGACATATTCATAAACGGAAGCCTTGTGGCCCGACTGACCACAAGTATGACAAGTCAACTGCGAACGAAGACACTCCCGGTTATTATGGCCCGACTTGCCACAGTTAAAGCATATGAGATCACGAACGGAGGTTCTGGCATCACCTCGAAAACTCCCAGAAAAATCCGAACTGCCCGGAGGAACATTTGCAGACTGAGATTTCTACTGGCCTCCACCTTTGTGACCAGAAAAATTTCCGATGGACTTCTGCTTCTTGCTCTCACGAGCCGCTTCACTGGCCGTCATCAACAAATCATACGCAACGGCCCTACTCTGATAATCCTTCAAAGTGGTGCAGACGAGCCCAGATATATAGTCCCGAATTGACAGTTTCATCCGTCGGGAAAAGTGAAAAACTTTGTCGTTCTCCTCTGTAACCTGGGCCTTCATGAAGCCCAACTCCCTATTGAAATCGGCAATAGCTTGAGAAACAGGAATATCCCGAGGCTAAGCATCATAAAAGGCATGAACTCGAGCCTGTCTAATCGGCCACGGGCAATATTCAGTCTCCATCAGGTCCTTGAATTCCGCCCACAAAACAATGTGGTCTTTAGGCCCAACAGCCTCCCACCAGTCAGTAGCATCCCCAGTGAGTAAGTACTGGGTAATAGGGACCTTGCGGTCCTCGGGACAGTTGGTGGAAACAAAGACTCTAGATATCTCCTTGATCCACCCCTCCCAGCCGATCAGGTCTGAAGCTCCCGAAAACTGAGGAGGATACATCTTGATGACATCCTGAAGCCAACGATCTGCTTCGCCCCGATTAGCGTGGGCCAGAGTCGGGTTCTGAACCACCTGAGCTATTGCAGCCATTTGGTTCATCATTTGTTGCATCACCGCTGCAACACCACGATCGGTGCCATCTTGAGTAGAAGCATGGCTATGACGGTCACCGGTACTGCTGGCTCCCGAAGAATGCGACGTGGCCGCCTCACCGGATGCCCCATGTCCCCAGCCGCGTCCACGACCACGGCCTCTTCCAGCATCCATACTGGTGTTAAAAGGTAGCGAAAGCAACTCAATGATAAGTAAGAGAGGAAAAACATCCACAGTTCAAGAAACGGAAATACGGTACGAGAAGACAAAGAATCGAGTAAGAAAAACTTACGAACACTAGAAGTACCGAGATGCTGGCAGCGGTGTGACAATGTGCAAAACAAAACACAACTAGACCCAAATAACCGACAAGCCTAGGTATCCATAAACATAGTCCTCCGATACCATTTTTTGTAACACCCCCAAGATATTCAAGATATATTACAGCGTTGTGGACCCCTACATGGGACCCACCTGGCTAAAACAAGAAAACACCACTCGACTAACTATCTCGGTTAGCGAGGAAATATATTTAAATAATACGAACATATAACAACACGCCCTGTGCAACCAGCGTAATAAACATCAACCGACAAATATAGCAACTTCAACGAATACAAACCGCAATTCGGAGTGAAAAGCCTAAGTACTCGCGAGTACAATCTATAAGTTTATAAATTTGGAAAACAACCATATCGAAAGGGGCAAAAGAAGTAAGAAGACTCAAATACACATGTCAACGACCCTGGAAAGCATCCTCGTACTCTCCCAGCGCCCGTTTGCTCGGCAGAACATAACCTGAAATCCATAACAAGAATTTCCCCAAAACGGGTCCCCAAAGGGGTTAGCAATTACGCTAGTACAAGTAATCAAGGCAAACCATTCACTTACGCATTTCATAGTACAATGCACCAAATTCATTTCAAAACCAAAACAGACATGTCTTTTCCGAAAACAAATAGTCAAACAATTTGCATTGGGAGCAGGGCTATTGTTAGGGATATGCCCTCGAATGCCACTCAGAGGATGAGAGAGTGAGAGCATATGTATTGTAATTATGAATATTTAACAAGGCAATAATTATTTCTATATTATTGTATATCACTGGCATTGTAATTTGGTATATAGAATAATAGTCCTTGCATTTGAGAGCAAACATTCTACTCCTTATGGAGATAAGGAGATAGGCACTAGAATTGTTTAGAGCTCGAATGCTTAACTCGTTTGCAAGTCGATAAAACTTAACTGGGCAATAAGTTTAGACAAGACTTGTATAACGTGTACATTGACATGTAAAGTGCCGGTATTCACTAAGGGTTAGTGAGAGCACACGTTATAGGTATGCTAGTGAGATTAGTATACTCGAACACGACTCACCTCGATTCGGTCACATGGATATCACTCAGGGATTGTCAATGACTGGATCGAAAGGTTGTGATAGGTATATGTGTACCTTTGACTTGAGGTTTCAATAGGAGATGTGCTTGTGACATTAAGTTAGTCATTAGAGTAGTTCGATCCAATCGCCGGTGTGTGGGGTCAACCTCGAAATGCAACTTAGTGGGCAAGTAGCAGTCTCTACTGAATACCAAGATAGAATTCTTTCTCCTGTAAGTGAGCAGGTAAATGTCCTATGCGGTCAATGGCAAATGAGATTATAAGTCTTTGGCCAAAGCATTTAGAGCTAGTTGTATTTGATACACGAGAGCTCGATGATCTCGACAGACAATGTAAAGCATAGAGTCAAGTTACAGTAGGGTTTGACTTTACCGTGACCCTAATACTTGACCGGGACATATGATTGAAGGGTTTATACGTATATGGTATTCACGGCATAATAGTTCTGGAATGATCCCTTCATTCGTTCTCAGTCGGGGTTTACAGTGCGGCCCACTAGGCTTGCTAAGTGCTGCCCGCACTCATTGGTTCCTCCCAATGCCGGTTGAGACGGACCTACAGAGTCGCGCATCAGGAGCGTTGACGGATAAATGTGAATTTATTATCTCTCAATTAATATTAGATATTGGATATCTAAATTATGATTTATTGGATAAATCAAATAGCGGTCTTATAAATTAAAATTAACTTACTGGGTAATTAATTTAATTCATAAGTTATATTTCTTAGAGAAATATATTTGTATTCGATATAATTAATTAATTAGATTGATTAATTAATATAAATACATTGGTGATTAAATGGAGTGTATTTAACGGAGTCGTTTGACGAACGTCCGGGACACGAGCCGAGTAACTCGGCTCATTTCCAAGAAGTTTCTTCCATGGGCCGCCCCCCTTTTGGTTTGATGTGATAATTGCATCTGTGTGGGATTCCCACATTATTACACATGACAGTTGTAAAGGAATGATTATTCCTTTATATAATTAATATCATCACATTTGACATAACCACCATATAATACAACTTAGAGTGCAAGTGTGTGTGGTGGGTTGTGTTCAGCCGAGAGAGTTTTTGAAAGGAAAGAGAGATAATTTTTCTTCAATTTTTATCATCTTAGAGTTGATACAAAATATGAAAAATAAGATATAAATTCCTATAGTAATTCCTAGTCGTGTTCTTGGAGAACGGATTGCTATCGAAATTTTCCGGGCAACATCCGACGCGTGTGAAGTAGAGACATTCGGTATTTTCAGTGTTGGATCATTCAAACAAGCTACAACGAATTGGATTCGTGTTCCTGTCGGTAATCGGGAAAAGGCTTGCTCGGGTTTTCCTTCGAAGATTATATTATCAAAGGACTACGAGGGTAAGTATTCTTTGTTTTTCATCCTCGTTATTTATATTCGTTTATATGATGCTTGATCGATCCGTTTTTGGGGTTTGGTTTTTTCCGGTTGGACCGGTTTATTTTCCGCTGCGTAATTCGTTTTTATCATGGAATCCCAACAGTGGTATTGGAGCCAGGTCTATGCGATCGTATATTCGATATTTGCATTTGGAATGCTTGTTTATTTTTTATGATTTAGAATCATAATTGTATTAATTGTTGATGTTTAATTGTTCATCTAAAAATTATTTTTCATGATTTTATGTTACAATATAAATCTAATTTTCTTTTGAAAAACTGATTTAATTGTGTAATATAAAAATTAGAAAAATATTATATTTGGATTCGGGACGAAAAAGATAAGCTGGAAAATTAGCGGATGGACACTAAATTTAGGACTCTTTAAATTGGTAATTTGGCTGGGTCAATTTTAATGGTCAAATTTGGGATGGGTTGGTGGCTGGAGTTCTTTGGCAAATGACCCCTGGCCGCGGGCTTGGTCCGGGCCTTGTGTTTTCCGACTCCGTTTTTATATTTCGTTCGGTAAATTAATTTTCCGCAAATTAAATTAGATTTAATTTGACTAAAATATAATTATGGTAATTTTATTTTAAGAGAATTAATTTAATGAAATATTTATTTTATCCGGAGCAAATTAAAATTAACGGTTAAGTGAATTAATTGGATTAATTCTAATTGTTGGATTAATTTTGTTGATTAGATCAATTTTAGATTAATCATTATTGCCATTTATTTAATGTAATTGTTGCATTAATTTTGAATAGGGATGTAGTTCATGGACCTAGTTTTGAATCGTTTGTTTTGTTCGATTGGGTTGTAAAGGCCGTTTTGAGCCTATTTATTTTACTAGAAAATTTGTATAGGATGCAATTTTTCAAATGTAAAATTTATATGTAATGACGAAGATCGGAGGAAGATCCGCTCGAGTAGACGAAGATTCAAGACCGAAGACATGTAATTAGATTACGATGTTTTTGTTCTAGGAACGGTCCATGAACTGCATGTTGTTAGTTTTAGGTTGTGTATGTTTTCATATTGTATGACAAACAAACAAACCGACAAACCACGCTTATAAACGGATTAATGTGCAAAGTGTAACATATAATCGCGTTAATACTCCCACTTACAAACACTAAGTTATAAAGGTTACGAGGTTTCCTACCCTCCGTCAAACTCATGGAAAATTGAAATCTAAACCGGAATATTATTCTTCCGAGTATGTCGGGGTAATTTTCTGGGAAAGTTGATAAATTCCTAGAGTGCATTAGATGCCTTTGGTTGTGACAAATCAAACCCCTATAAACTGTATGGGTTGCCGGGTAAGATTCAATTGTCAGACTAATAAGAGTTGACGGTTTAAACTTAGATAGTTCAGTGAGCCATAGAAACCGAATGGGTTGAGGGCAAGTGAATTAGGGGTAAAATAAAATCGAATCATCCATTAGATGGGTTGGTGTTAGACACCACTTTATAAAGAATAATAGAATAGAAACCGTATGGGTTGCCCTCTATTAAACTTTGTAAAGAAATCGATCACCACTATGAAGTCACCCAAGACTTCCGGATTTAACATGGGAGTGTGTAAATGCCGATAAAATAGTGGGAGCCAAGTTATGAATAAAGAAAGTCCTTAAATTCTTTACTCGGATCATGATTAAACAATCACTAACGAATCTTAAATTATTCTCTGCAGTTAACAAAACTCTCAATATGACAATGAACCCACTCGCTATACTACTTGAAAAGAACGTCCTGACTGGTCCGAACTATGTGGACTGGTTTCGGAACTTGAGGATTGTCCTAACTATGGAAATGCTGGGATACATCTTGGAGGCGGACATCCCAGCGGCTCCTGCAAGAACCCGAGCCAATCAGGAAGATGTCGATGCCCATGAGAAATGGGTAAAAGACGACATAAGAGTGCGAGGGTACATATTAGGCTCAATGACCAATGAGCTTCAACGAGCCCATGAAAAGATAACGTCTTCGAGAGCCATCTTATCGCACCTGGCTGAGCTCTATGGAGAGCATAGCCGAACTGCTAGATATGAGATATCGAAGCAATTATTCGGCGCCAGGATGAAGGAAGGAGAGAGGGTTGGGGACCATGTCCTCAAGATGATCTCGATGATTGAGAGATTGGAAGCTCTTGATTTTCAGATGCATGCATCTCTCCAAACTGACCTTATCCTGCAGTCACTTCCTGACTCCTTTTCACAATTTGTCATGAACTTCAACTGCAATGAGATTGCATGTAACTTAGCTGGGCTAATGAACAAACTGACGACTGCCCAGTCTCAAATGAAGACAAAGGGAAAGGAAGCTGCACTTGTGATTTCTTCTGGGACTTGGAAGTCTAAGAATAAGAAGAAAAAGAACAAGAAGCAGTTAGGTCCAATAGCCAAGATCGACAAGGGAAAGGGCAAGGCCCCAATGGTTCAAAAGAGCAAGGGGGCCAAGAAAACGGATGTACGCCTCGGCTGATACCCGGGTCCAGGAAGTAAACTGCCCAGTCCAGAACTTATAGTTCTGGACCGCTAGCGTGCACTATCAATAATTAGCGTGCGCTAATATCCTCTCGGTAGCGCGCGCTATCGGGCCATAGCATGTGCTAACTGGACACCAAACTGAGTCCAGAAGCAACTGCCCAGTACTGGACTATCGAGTTAACACGCGCTACCGGGCACCTAGCCCGCGCTAGTCGCAACAACAACGTGCGCTAGACAAAAATGTAGTGTGTGCGAATCTGTCTGTCCATAGAGTAGATACTATAACCAAACTCACTGCCACTTCCAGACTCAACCCGCTAGCGCGCGCTACGAAGCAAACTTAGTGTGCGCTACTATATGGTACTTAGCGTGCGCTAAACAAAAATGATAGCGCGCGCTAGGCACAGAATGATAATGGACCCAAAACACCGAAACACGAACGAAACATCAAACGACAGCTCACAACAAGCATAGTAACATAGGATGGATCTACGGCAACCCTGAATGGTAGTTCCGAGCAACAATTACGAGAATCGGACGACAAAAAGTCCAGAAATAAGTGTTCTCAAAAATACCAATATGGTAATATACAATACGGTAATATACCAAAATGAAAAATACCGGGAACGAAAAAAAATACGGATATTACACTACTAACTTTGCATACCATTATGGTTTTAGAGAGAGAAACTATCAGCTACTTTGGAAGCAAGGAAGATAGCCGGGTCACTTAACTTTTGGCCTGTGCAGGTAAAAGAAAATATTATATACTGTTTTTATCATTATTCTTCGTGATTACGACAGTTATATTTTTACTTATGGAATTTCAGATGTCCATATTTGAGGGAAATGAACCTATCCGGATCCTTTCAGTCCTCCAGAATCTCATTTTGTGTAAGGTATGGGAGAATGTAGGTGCTGAAGGACCTTTTTGCAGTTTTTGTTTATTTAGTTTGCTTTTTATCCTCATATCTAGTCTCCAATATGTGTGAATTTATTAGGGAGGTGTTAGTATGGGATACAAGAAATATATAACCAAAGGACTTCCAGATGTTACTCATTTGGCGGCTGGGCTTGCCCTGTTTCAAGTTCAAAAGATCGGATCAAAAAACATGAAATCCATTCAAGTTGAAGCTGTGAATTATTTGATTGTTACCTATATTATACTTTTTCTTTTAAAGTAATATGTCCTTCTTTGATTTCCATTTGTCTGATGTTTTCCTCTTAACGAGAAGAAAAATTCTGTCCACTATAATGTTTGCATCTTTGTCGGAAGTTCTATCAATTTTAGTTCACTTGGTCTTTATGAATTTACGAATATGAACAAGAAGAACCTTGTTAAAACCGTAATTAATGTTGAAGTCGGAATCGAGAATGTTAAAATTTATTGATTATCGAATTGCAGCTTGTATTCGTATTGTTTGAGTTATAATAGTTTGATTTCGTATGATCGAGATATCATTGAACCGTTGAGTTTGATTGGTTGGTTATATCGGTTGTTGATTGTTATTGAATGTATTGTTAATTGATTGTTGTGTTAGGTTGCGATAAGTGATCGTAGATTTAACTGTTGTGCCGTGATTGAGATTGGGGAATGTAAGGATCGCCTTGGTCGGGGACGAGGAGCTTGGAGATGAAGACGGTGGGATTGGTAACGGCTTTGTCATATCAGTATCGAGGCAAGTTATGCTTGCTCAGTTCATAATGTTTAATAAATGGTTTTGACTTCATTTCATTTATGATTCATATAGCAATGATATTATGAATATGAATTGTCGGGATGATGGTGTATATTATGCTTGGACTGGGATAAATCATAATGTATATGATTTTAAAGATGTCTAGTGGAAACAGAGATGTGAATTGTCTTTGATCTATTGTATGAAATGGTGGATATTGAGGATAGTTTATCGTTCCGACATTGAACTCGAGATGGTGGTTTGGTATTAGTGATGGACCGTATTTCATTTTGGACTATTCGAATAATTCTGTATTCGTTCAGGGACGTTGGTCGTGGAAGGGTTAGTGTGTCCGGCTTTGAGGTAATTTAGTATTGCTGAATTATGATAATTATCATGTTGCATTGTTGCATATGAGTGTGTTGATATTTCACGTAATGAGTGTGCATCATTGTTTGGTATATTGTAATGTGCTTTTTCTTTGAACTGTAATTTTTTGGGCCGATGTGTTGAGGGATAAGACCTAAATGGCACCCACGTTCCGGAGTATTCCTGTGTAGATGCTTCCGTGACCCTTGGCTGCGGCCTTGGGAGTTTAGGTGATAATGTCCGGAGTATTCCTGAGTAGATTCTTCCGTGACCCTTGGTTACGACCTTGGGAGTTTATGTGCTGATATTCTATGCTTTGTTGAGCATTCTGTGAACCATTGTCTGACGGGGATACTACATTGTGGTCGTGTCAGTCTTTCATGATCGAGTAATCGTTGCTCACGTGGAAAGTCTTCTGATCCTTATTGGATATGCATTTCTTCGAGTTTCGTTGTCATATTGTATTGCGACATATCTGGAGTCAGATACGTACTGATCGGTCATGTGTAGGATTTTCAGGGCGGGCACGTGTTTTCATGTGTTGGTTTCAACCTCACATTGAGTTGTGCACACGAGACGTACTTCGTGAGACTGATTAGGCACGAGACTAGACGTGTATGTGATCGACACCCGTGGGTGGCTTGTGCATGGACACTTTTCCGGATCGGGCGTATCGTGACGTCCATCTTGAGTCATATTGATTGGTCGTTCATAGTCCATGTATGGTCGGATATGTTCGATAGTCGGGTTTGTCTTCGAGATCTCATATATGTGATTTGTATATGGTTGATGATTTTATTCTCTCGTATATCTGTCCCTGTTGATCCTCTACTGATCTCGTTTGGAGTCACCACATCGTTGGTCAACTCGTTTGTTATTAGTCCTTTATTAATCTCGTTTGGAGTTCACCTTATCGTTGGTAATCTCGTTTGTTATCGATCCTTTATTAATCTCGTTTGGAGTTCATCCTATCGTTGGTTATCTCGATTGTTATTGATCCTTTATTGATCTCGTTTGGAGTTCATCCTATCGTTGGTAATCTCGTTCGTTATTGATCCTTATTGATTCCGTTTGGAGTTTGCCTTACCATTGGTATTCTTGGTCGTTGTCGATCCTTTATTGATCTTGTTAGAGTTTACCATATCGTTGGTATTCTCGGTTGTTGATGTAATACCCGATTGTAATTCATTCATTATCATTCAGTAATTACCAGTCAGTAATTATCACTCAGTAATTTTCACTCATTAATAATCACTGATCATTCATGATTCATTCATTTGCGTTCATTTGGCATGTTGTAACCGTGTATTAGTTACCGATCGCCATTTCATCTCCGTTGGAGTGTCGGAACGGGAGTATTATCATTATCATCGTGATTGGTAGTCTTGTGCTGGAAGTATCATTTTTGGCATGTGTTGGACTTGTTCACTTTCACATATGTATGGTATGTCGAATCATTCATCAATCGTAGCGAGAAATCGGAGTTGTCGGATTTTCATCTTGTCCAGCAACGAGTTACGGTCGTAAGGAGTGTCGGATACGGCCGTAATAGACGTTCGTTGTTTTTAGACCATTTTGGACGAGCGGGACTTAAGGCCGTAAGGATTTCGGCATACGGCCGTAAGTTACGCAGTACGGCCGTAAGGCTTGGCCGGATACGGCCGTACGTGTCGAGCAGGGTGCCCAGGCATTTTTGGCCGAAGGCGAGTTACGCCCGTAAGGGTTGCGGCATACGGCCGTAAGGCGAGGGATATACGGCCCTAAGGCTTGGCCAGATACGTCCGTACGTTACAGGCAGGGTACCTGGTCATTTTCGACGAAGGGGGCTTACACCCGTAAGATTGGCCGGATACGGCCGTATCGTCCGACTTACGCTGGTAAGGTGTGCGGGTACGGCCGTAAGGATGTCGGCAGGTGTTTTAGACGAGGGCGAGTTACGCCCGTAAGTTAGGTTCGGATACGGACGTAAGGCTGTCGGCAGGTGTTTGGACGAAGCCGAGTTACGGCCGTACGAGTTGGCTGGTTATGGCCGTAACGTCGTTGACCTGGGATGTTACGGCCGTAAGAAGGCCGAGTTACGGCCGTAACTTCCGGCAGTTTATATATGTCTTGGACGGGACTTTTCCTCATTTTTCTCATTTCCTTCACTTTGTTCCGAGAGAGAGAGCTTGAGGGAGATATTTTGTCATCATAAATCACTTGTGTGTTCGGATTTCATCATCTTGATTCGTTGGGAAGCTTGGATAGTCGATTTAACACGTTTTCATCGGATCGAAGTGTTTGGATCTTCTAAGGTAATATTTTTCAACATCTTGGATTTCGATTTTGTATTAAGATATGATGTTTTAGACGTTAAAATCATGTTGTATGAAGTGATGTACACATGATTGTGGATATGTATGATTATTCATTGGATTATTGAAGGATTATTCAAGAACACTTTGAATATTGAGTTGGATTTGGGGGTTTTCGATTAATTGTTGTTGTAATCACGATTTTGGATATTCATCTTGGATTATTGATCGTATTGAAGATGTTTTGTTGGTTTGAAACACTTCTTGGGGATTTAATGTTGGTATAATTGAGGATTGATTGTAAACAATCGGAGATTGGTCACAACATGTTTGATATAATGCCCCAATGAACTTAGTTTAGTCGTATCGACGTTTTGAGTTGGTTATCATCGTGTTTGATTCGTATGTTGAACGGATTGTTCGATATTGTGTTATTCAAGGTTGTTCGAGCGACCGACATCCCGTTTAGGACGTTGTTCGTGGAAGGACATTCTTCATCGGTGTTGTGTAAGTTAATTCTTACTCGGTTAAAAGGATATTCATTCCTTTCGTTGTTGTTCATTCATAATCATCATTCATTCATAAAGTACTAACCGTATTGAAACTTGTAATTGTCACTTAATTACTTCATTCACGAGGAACGACGGTTCCAATCATCTCATTGAGCTGTCATTCATTTCACCATCATTTCATCTTGGTGAGTCATTATTTATTTTCGATGTCACTTTTGATATATCGTGGCATTCCGGGTCATACTGGCGTGCCGGTTGGTATGTGTAGGATTTTCATGTCGGGCACATTTAAGTCGTGTGTTGGTTGTTGGCCTCACATTGGACTGTGCACACGAGTCGATTGCTTCGTGCGACTGATTAGGTACAAGACCACACGTGTATTCGATCGATACTCATTGGTGGCTTGTGCACGGACACATTTCCATCTCGGACGTAGTGTGGCGCCCTTCCTTTGAGCCGTACTGTTAGTTGATTCATATAGCATGTTTGATTGCGTATGTTTTCAACGGGATTGTGTGTATTCAACTCTTGAGGATTGTTGTTCTGTGTAACTGACCCCAGATGGGGATTTTGTTTTCAGGTCATGGCAAGGCAAAAGCACGGGAATAGAACATTGACGGCGAGGAGTCCCAGTGATACTAGAAGGGGCCCTGATCTTTTCAGTCATTCATGTTGTTGTCATTTATTTTCCGCTGCAGACTTTCATTTGGATACTCCGTTTCATTCAGTGTTGTGTATTTTATCTTCATATAAAATATACTAATATTCGGTATTGTCCTGGTGTGTTGTACCTAAACTCCTCATCGGAGTACTTGGTAATATAATGTGGTTCGGTACTACAATTATATTATTTAATTCATCATTTTCATTCGCCTGGTGGGTCCCAGTCGGGGATCCACGGCACTGTAATATCCGCCTAGTTTGGGGTGTTACAGAGTTGGTATCAGAGAGTGGTTTTGAATACTACCTCCCGAGTCATGTCTCATTTGAAACCATCGTCATCAGACTAGTATCATCGGACTTTCGCGTCACGTGTGACCTGTGCAAATGCCGAGCTAATCAGACCGAAAGAACTATAAGACTTCTAACGCCATGGTATAATTTCTGGCAATAATCATTCATTCATAATTCACTAGTCAACAATCCTCAAACATCATTTTCATTTTAATCATGTTGATCATCTTAACTCATTAATCACTCAATTCATTTTATTACTCAGTTGTTGATCTTGATGATCATATCATTAATCTTGCTAACTTGTTCAAGATAATCATTTCAAGAATATCACCAGATAATCATGTCACCTCAGTTAATCATTCATGTAATCACTGTGTTAGAGTGCGAATGCTCATTTTCATCATTTCATGACGTAAATCATAATGCGGTACTCATACGAGATCTATGATTATCATGCGACCTTCCTACTTCAATATGGAGAGAGCTGTTAGGGGACGCACGGGGAGAGGCCGCGGTGCGGGCCGAAACCTGGGAAATAATCACTCGCTGTCGGGAAATCATACCCAGGACTCGGCTCGATAATAAGATGTTCGGGTTGATCCACTCACTTTTATGCAGGTCATGATGACCCATATGCAATTGCTCAATCATCATTGCGCCACTCTGGCCGAATTAATCGAGAGAACTCTCCCGTATGAGCCTGCTGCTAAGGAAATTGCTGAGCCACAACCTTCATCTGTCAGCAAGAAATCAACGAAGCGTAATCAGTCTGAAGGCGGTCGGTCAAAGAAGACTCGTGCGGGCCCTAACGTTTCTGAGCGATCTCCTTCGGCGCATAATCGTGCGGGATCTCAGTCCCGAGCGGACAGTTCGGCCATCATCTGTTTCAACTGTGGAGCATCGGGTCATTACAGCACTAAGTGTCTGAAACCGTCTATCACGTGCCATAATTATGGGATTTTTGGGCATAAGGCCCGTTTTTGCCGAAAGGACTCCAAGTCGGCTCCGGCGGCATCTCAGGCCCCGAAGCAATCAGCGATTTAGAATCAGACTGCTCTGTCAGCGTCGTTTAAGACGATGGAAGCGAATAAAGGCGGAGCTCATATTTATCAGACGGGAGCGTCCTGTTCGGGGGCCGGCAAATCCCGGAATCACGCGATGAAGAGGACCGACGATCCGGTGGCCCGAATGACCTCAGGTATACTCGCATTTTATCTCAACCTGTGTGTACCCTTTTTTATACTGGTGCATCGCATTCATTCATTTCCGAATCATGTTTGAATAGACTTAATTTGGATAGCCCTATTGATTGTGGACCTCATATCATCGGTCTAACTGACGATGGAAGAATTTTAGGAAATCATACCGAAGTAAGCTTAATGACCGCGATTGGTTGGTGGACCTAATCGTGGTGGATTTACCTAAGGACGATGTAATATTGGGTATTAGTTGGATGGATCGTCATGATACTATCCTCGGTGTTCGTAAGCGTTTGGTCACTATCATTCCAGTCGTTGGAGACGAGTGTGTATTTCAGGGAGGTAATCCCCGTTGTTCCAGAAGAATTATTAATATGATGGAAGCAGAGAAATTTCTCAATCTAGTTGTTCAATCATTCATTGTATCATTTTCATCGATTGGCCGTTCTAAGGCAATCGAGTTGTTCAATCATTCATTGTATCATTTTCATCGATTGGCCGTTCTAAGGCAATCGAGTTGTTCAATCATTCATTGTATCATTTTCATCGATTGACCGTTCTAAGGCAATCGAGTTGTTCAATCATTCATTATATCATTTTCATCGATTGGCCGTTCTAAGGCAATCGAGTTGTTCAATCATTCATTGTATCATTTTTATCGATTGGTCATTCTAAGGCAATCGAGTTGTTCAATCATTCATTGTATCATTTTCTTCGATTGGTCGTTCTAAGGCAATCGAGATGTTCAATCATTCACTGCATCATTGTCATCGATTGACCGTTCTAGGGCAATCGAGATGTTTAATCATTCGTGGTATCATTATCATCGATTGACGATGTATTCCCAGACGAGTTACCTGGTTTGCCTCCACAGAGAGTTGTGGAATTCACGAGTGAGTTGGAGCCCGGTACGTCCCCGTTATTGAAAGCATGGTATCGGATGGCTCCGACCGAAATGCAAGAGTTGAAGATTCAACTTGAGAAATAGTTCGAGAAAGGTTATCTCCGACCGAGTGCGTCCCCATGGGGAGCACCAGTGTGATCTGTCAAGGAGAAGGATGGTTCATTTCGTGTGTGTATTTATTATCAGGAGTTGAACAAGGTGATGATCAAGATTAGTATCCTCTACCCCGTATCGATGATCTCTTAGATCAACTTCAGGGAACTTCAGTATTTTTCTAAGATCGACTTAAGATCTGGATATCATCAATTGCGAATTCAAGAGTCGGATATCGCGAGGACGGCGTTTCAAACACGCTATGGTCATTATGAGTTCGTGGTAATGCCGTTTGGGTTACCTAATGCATCTGCGGTATTCATGGAATCAATGAATCGGGTTTTCATCGACTTTTGGGACCAGTTTGTGGTTGTCTTCAGTGATGATATTTTAATTTATTCTCGTGACCAGGAAGAACGCGAGTTTCACCTTCATCAGGTTCTCGACGTGTTGAGACGACAGCAACTTTATGGAAAGTTTTCCAAATGTGAGTTCTGGATGTCTGAAGTGTCGTTTCTCAGGCATGTAATTTCATCAGACGGTGTGCGTGTTGATCCTCGGAAGACAGAGGCTATCCAAGATTGGTTACCTCCGAAAAATGATATGGAAATACGAAGCTTTCTCGGATTAACCGGTTATTATCGGCGAATTGTGGAAGGATTATCTAAATCGCTCAATCAATGACGAACCTTTTTTGAAAGGATAAGAGATACACGTGGTCCGACACGTGTCAACAGAGTTTTGAGGAACTCAAAAGCCGGTTAACTTCAGCACCTGTCCTTTCTTTACCGCAAGGGACGGAAGGATTTGTGGTTTATAGTGATGCGTCCGGACAGGGTCTCGGATGTGTACTCATGCAGAACGGGAAAGTTATTGCTTATGCTTCATGGAAATTGAGACCTTACGAGGTTAATTATCCGACCCACGACCTGGAGTTAGCAGCCGTGGCATTTGCATTGAATATTTGGCGTCATTATCTTTATGGCGTTACCTGTCAAATATTCACCGATCATAAGAGTTTAAAGTATATATTCACTCAGAAGGAGTTAAATATGCGACAGAGACGGTGGTTGGAACTAATCAAAGATTATGATATCGAGATCCTGTACCACCCGGGTAAGGCAAACGTGGTTGCCGATGCCTTGAGTCGTAAGTCCGTTCAGGAGCAAATGCTTGCTCGTTTAACAGTTCAGAAGGAGCTTCAGCAGGAATTTCTGAGACCCGAGATCGAGGTCTGTTTACAGCGAGTACAAGGGCAACTTTGTACGTTGGAGATTTCATCGCCACTTGAGGAGGCGATCAGGGAGAATCAGGGTTCGGACCCATTTCTGTTACGCATTCGTGAGGATGTGACTCAAGGGAAAGTCCCCGGATTTGTGGTCCACGAGGATTGACTTTTGCGTTTTAAGAATCGGTTGTGCGTACCGGAGAATGACGAGTTGAAAAACTCGATTTTGAGAAGAAGCTCACGCTACCCCTTATTCCGTTCATCCGGGGTCTAGCAAGATGTATAAAGACTTGAAACAAAATTACTGGTGGAGTAATATGAAGCGAGAAGTCACGGAATTTGTTTCGAGATGCTTGACCTGTCAGCAAGTCAAGATAGAACATCAAGCGACCAGCGGGTATGCTGAGACCTCTCCCTATTCCAGAGTGGAAGTGGGGAGACATTTCTATGGACTTCATCACGAGTTTTCCGACGAGTCGTCGTGGCATGAACACAATCTGGGTGATTGTGGACCGCTTAACTAAGTCAGCTCATTTCCTTGAGATTAAGGATACGTGGGTTCCCGAGAGACTGGCCCAGTTGTTCATCAAAGAGATAGTGAGATTGCATGGTACTCCTAAGAGTATCGTTTCCGTTCGTGACGGACGATTCGTGTCACATTTTGGAAATCAGTTCATTGTACTATGGGAACTCAGCTTAATATCGGTACTGCTTTTCATCCTCAGTCCGATCGCATAATCAGAGAGGACTATTCAGACATTGGAGGACATGTTGAGGGCATGCGTCCTCGATTGGAAAGACGATTGGGAAGACCAATTACCGTTGATTAAATTCACGTACAATAATAGTTGGCATTCTTCGATTAAGATGGCACCTTACGAGGCCTTGTACGGTCGTCGTTGTCGATCTCCTTTGTGTTGGGATGACTCAGAATCAATCAGCACCGAGCCTGATATGCTTATTACCGCCCGT
Organism: Orobanche coerulescens; assembly: GCA_033398695.1. Lineage (NCBI taxonomy): Eukaryota > Viridiplantae > Streptophyta > Magnoliopsida > Lamiales > Orobanchaceae > Orobanche > Orobanche coerulescens. The sequence goes on along the minus strand of CM065804.1, from coordinate 131,030,770 downwards.
GAGAAGGTAGTTGATAAGGAGTCGTATGTTGACAGCTCAGAGTCGACAGAAATCATATGCAGTTAATCGTCGTCGACCACTAGAGTTCGAGACAAGTGACCACGTTTTGGTCAAGGTATCCCCGAGTCGAGGTATTTTCCGTTTCGGAAAATGGGGAAAGTTGAGTCCGAGATTCATTGGACGTTTGAGATTCTGGATCGAGTAGGCGAGTTAGCTCATCGATTGGCTTTACCTCTGGCGTTGAGCCGAATTCATAATGTGTTTCACATACTTCATTTCGACAAATCGACATCGCGGATGATCATTCGTATGAGGAGCGTCCTATACGAGTTTTAGAGCGGCGAATCAAACAGTTGAGGAACAAGACAATTCCTTTGGTCAAGATTCAGTGGTCTAGACACGGAGTCGAAGAGGCTACTTGGGAAACCGAGGAGAGTATGCGGGAGAGTTATCCTGAGTTGTTTGACCCATAGTTTCGGGGACGAAACTCCTTTTAAGGGGGGAGTATGTAATACCCAGTTGTAATTCATTCATTATAATTCAGTAATTACCAGTCAGTAATTATCACTCAGTTATTTTCACTCATTAATAATCACTCATCATTCATGATTCATTCATTTGCGTTCATTTGGCATGTTGTAACCATGTATCAGTTACCGATCGCCATTTCATCTCCATTGGAGTGTCGGAACGGGAGTATTATCATTATCATCGTGATTGGTAGTCTTGTGCTGGAAATATCATTTTTGGCATGTGTTGGACTTGTTCACTTTCACATACGTATGGTATGTCGAATCATTCATCAATCGTAGCGAGAAATCGGAGTTGTCGAATTTTCATCTTGTCCAGCAACGAGTTACGGCCGTAAGGAGTGTCGGATACGGCCGTAATAGACGTTCGTTGTTTTCAGGCCATTTTGGACGAGCGGGACTTACGGTCGTAAGGATTTCGGCATACGGCCGTACGTTAGGCAGTACGGCCGTAAGGCTTCGCCGGATACGGCCGTACGTGTCGATCAGGGTGCCCAGGCGTTTTTGGCCGAAGGCGAGTTACGGCCATAAGGGTTGCGGCATACGGCCGTAAGGCAAGGGAGATACGGCCGTAAGGCTTGGCCGGATACGACCATACGTTACAGGCACGGTACCTGGTCATTTTCGACGAATGGGGCTTACGCCCGTAAGATTGGCCGGATACGGCCGTATCATCCGAGTTACGCCCGTAAGGTGTGCGGGTACGGCCGTAAGGATGTCGGCAGGTGTTTTAGACGAGGGCGAGTTACGCCCGTAAGTCAGGTTCAAATACGGTCATAAGGCTGTTGGCAGGTGTTTGGACGAAGCCGAGTTACGGCCGTACGAGTTGGCTGGTTACGGCCGTAAGGCCGTTGAACTGGGATGTTACGGTCGTAAGAAGGCCGAGTTACGGCCGTAACTTCCGGCAGTTTATATATGTCTCGGACGGGACTTTTCCTCATTTTTCTCATTTCCTTCACTTTGTTCCGAGAGAGAGAGCTTGAGAGAGATATTTTGTCATCATAAATCACTTGTGTGTTCGGATTTCATCATCTTGATTCGTTGGGAAGCTTGGATAGTCGATTTAACACGTTTTCATCGGATCAAAGTGTTTGGATCTTCTAAGGTAATATTTTTCAACATCTTAGATTTCGATTTTGTATTAAGATATGATGTTTTAGACGTTAAAATCATGTTGTATGAAGTGATGTACACATTATTGTGGATATGTATGATTATTCATTGGATTATTGAAGGATTATTCAAGAACACTTTGAATATTGAGTTGGATTTGGGGGGTTTCGATTAATTGTTGTTGTAATCACGATTTTGGATATTCATCTTGGATTATTGATCGTATTGAAGATTTTTTGTTGGTTTGAAACACTTCTTGGAGATTTAATGTTGGTATAATTGAGGATTGATTGTAAACAATCAGAGATTGGTCACAACGTGTTTGATATAATGCCCCAATGAACTTAGTTTAGTCGTATCGACGTTTTGAGTTGGTTCGTGTTTGATTCGTATGTTGAACGGATTGTTCGATATTGTGTTATTCAAGGTTGTTCGAGCGACCGACATCCCGTTTAGGACATTGTTCGTGGAAGGACATTCTTCATCGGTGTTGTGTAAGTTAATTCTTACTCGGTTAAAAGGATATTCATTCCTTTCGTTGTTGTTCATTCATAATCATCATTCATTCATAAAGTACTAACCATATTGAAACTTGTAATTGTCACTTAATTACTTCATTCACGAGGAACGACGGTTCCAATCATTTCATTGAGATGTCATTCATTTCACCATCATTTCATCTTGGTGAGTCATTATTTATTTTCGATGTCACTTTTGTTATATCGTGGCATTCCGGGTCATACTGGCGTGCCGGTTGGTATGTGTAGGATTTTCATGTCGGGCACATTTAAGTCGTGTGTTGGTTGTTGGCCTCACATTGGACTGTGCACACGAGTCGATTGCTTCGTGAGACTGATTAGGTACAAGACCACATGTGCGTTCGATTGATACTCGTTGGTGGCTTCTGCACGGACACATTTCCATCCCGGACGTAGTGTGGCGCCATTCCTTTGAGCCGTACTGTTAGTTGATTGATATAGCATATTTGATTGCGTATGTTTTCAACAGGATTGTGTGTATTCAACTCTTGAGGATTGTTGTTCTGTGTAACTGAACCCGGTTGGGGATTTTGTTTTCAGGTCATGGCAAGGCAAAAGCACGGGAATAGAACATTGACGGCGAGGAGTCCCAGTGATACTAGTAGGGGGCCTGATCTTTTCAGTCATTCATGTTGTTGTCATTTATTTTCCGTTGCAGACTTTCATTTGGATACTCCGTTTCATTCAGTGTTGTGTATTTTATCTTCATATAAAAATATACTAGTATTCGGTATTATCCTGGTGTGTTGTACTTAAACTCCTCATCGGAGTATTTGGTAATATAATGTAGTTCGGTACTACAATTATATTATTTAATTCATCATTTTCATTCGCCTGGTGGGTCCTAGTCGGGGATCCACGGCACTGTAATATCCGTCTAGTTTGGGGTGTTACAGTTGATTCTTTATTGATCTTGTTGGATTTTACCGTATCATTAGTATTCTCGGTTGTTGATCCTTTATTTATCTTGTTGGAGTTTACCGTATCGTTGGTATTCTCGGTCGTTGATCCTTTATTTGATCTTGTTGGAGTTTACCACATCGATGGTATTCTCGTTCGTGGTTGGTTCTTTGTAGATATTGTGTGGAGTTATCATGTCAATGATATTCTCGTTTGATGCATTGGTTGTTTATTATTATTGCTTGTGTGAGCATTCATACTTTTATCGATATCCGGGACTTGTTATTGTTTTGGTGCAGTTACAGTTATATCATGTATTATCGGTTTTACCATAATTGGGATTCGATTGTGCGATCCAGCGAACAGATTGGACATGGGCAGATTATTCCATGTTGGGGATATATTTATGTTTGAGAATCTTGGTATCGTTTTGAATACAATACAGATGGTTATTTTTGAATTCATCCGTCACTTGAGAAAGCGAGGTGTGAATTGAGGTGAGGGTTGATTTGATATGAGTTACCACGAATTGGTAAGGTTACTACGGTAAGATTACACTGGAAATATTCTTACCTTGTAATTACATTGATATGTAATTGTTTATGTTGATGTGATCGTTATCATTGTTGAGCATTGTGGCTAACCCCGTCGTGGGCTTTATCTTTTAGGTACTCGGAGATCGAGCTAGTAGCAGTCGTGAAGGGATGAGCTTCCCGGTGATACTGGCTATGACATGTGTTTGAGACCGAGTATTTTTCCTGACTGTTAAGATTCCGCTGCAAATGTATTTTTATCATGTCTCTATCCGCTGCATGTGTAATTTTATAATGGCTTTCGTATTTTACCAACTCGTGTATACTTTCTAAATGCCCTTTTGGCGTCTTCACTTTGTGCTTTCAAATGGTATTTTCTGACGGTATTTGCGAACTCTGTTTTGTGTAACATTTGGGTATTTAAAATATTACCGTCTTTGCATCTATGGCGTGTTTGAAACGTTTGCGAAAATGAGTTTTAGCCTTGTGGGTTCCGGCGCGGGGCCCACAGCGCTGTAATATTCCCGGTTGGTTTTGGGGGTGTTACACATAGCACACCGGATCGGGTATCAATTTTCTGCAAGTTTGATGGAGGGTAGGAAATCGTAACCTTTTTCAAACTTAGTTTGTTTGTTTGTCGGGAGAATTTCGCGATTAATGTTACACTTTGCACATTAATTCATTTATAAGTGCGTTTGTGTTCGTCAATCATTCAAAATAAAAAACAGTAAATAACAACCTAGTTACTACCAACATATAGCTCATGGACTTTTTCCTAAGTACTGGGCCAAGCGAATGACCCAATAAAGAAGATAAAACAGTCTTCGATTCTTCGTCTTCTCGGTCGGTTGTCTTCGGTCTTCGTCATAGCCAAATAAATAATTATATCATAAAAAATGCATCCTATTATACAAATTTTCTAGTAAAAATAAATAGGCTCAAAACGGCCTTTACAACCCAATTGAATCGAACAAATCACAAACTAAGTCCACGAGCTATATCACCATCACATAAGGCATTCCATATAACATGTAACGGCAATAAGATCAAATAATTAATTTAATATATTATTCCAATTTATATATGAAATTAATCTATTCAATTCCTACAATATTAATCCAATTAATATTTAGTGGCATTACAATTAAATAATCAATTAATATGTTAATCCAATTAATATAAATATTAATCTATTCAATATTAATGGTATTAATCCAATCAATACTTATAATCGTCATTTTAATTCGTTCGAAGTAATCCGACCAAAATAATATTCACCTTTAATTAATTTCCCTCAATAAAAAATATTTCAAATATTAATTTAGTCAAATTAAAATCCAATTTAAATTTCGGGAAATAATTACAACGAAATATAAACTTAAAACGGAGTCCCGGACTATCCAGTATTAGGCCCAGCCTGCGGCCTGATTCAAAATCGGGCCAAAAACCCGAGACCCATATGGCCGAGGCATGGCTCAGTCACTCTCGACAGTCTAGCCGAGAGGCATCTCGGCAGTCTGGGCAGTCGGCCCAGGCAGCACTGCCGGCAGCCACATTTTTCGTTTTTCCAGCTCGTTTCCAAAATGTGAAAATTACAACGAACAATTAAATATTTCCGATTATACCAATTATGGTACTAAATCATAAACATCATCAAATAGCATTCAAAATGCACATATAATCGTATATACGGCATCATTGACCTTGCTCCGATATCACTGTTGAGATTCCAGATACAAAATCGAATACGCAGCGGAATAATAAAACTCAATATAAAGAATCCCAAACAGAATCGATCAAGTACGTATATACGAAAAATAAATCGAACAAAGACAAAGGATCAAAGTCCCATACCTTTGAAGCCTTTGATAATATCTTCGTAAGTTGATGATGATCACGAACCCGAACACGAGCATGAAATTCCTTCGTCCCAAACACCGACAATACGATGCCTCTACGTCACCACGCGACAGAACTTGACCGGAAAAATCACCAAAAACTCCGTTCTTGAAAGAACATGATTAGGAAATTTCAAAGGAATTTCTCTCTCTTTATTTATCTTATTTTCTCTCAACTCCGAGATGAAGAAAAATCAAGAAAATATTTCTCTCCCTCTCTCCTTGTTGCTCTCGGCCGAACCACACTCAAATGAATGGTGTTGGTTTGTTGAGTTGTGAATGAAATGTATAGTTATATATTAAAACACATCTCATAATTGAGATGAAGAATAAATATATCTACACATGCACCAAGTCAAAAAAAGGCATCATCACATGTGAGAGAGAGGAAGGTGGGGGGCGGCCTACTAGTAAATTTCCAAGAAACGGGCCGAGCCACTCGGCTCGTGTATTAGACGTTCGTCAAACGACTCCGTTAGATACATTCCATTTTCTCTCCAATGTATTTATACTTAATTAATTAATCCAATCAATTAATTATATCAAATACAAATATATTTCTCTAAGAAATATTATTTATGAATTAAATTAATTACCTAGTAACTTAATTTCAATTCATAAGACCGCTATTTGATTTATCCAATAAATCATAATTTAGATATCCAGTATCTAATTTTAATAGAGAGATAGTAAATTCACATTTACCCGCCAATGATCCTGATGCGCGACTCTGTAGGTCCGTCTCAACCGACATTGGGAGGAACCCATGAGTGCGGGCGGCACTTAGCCAGACTAGTGGGCCGCACCGTAAATCCCGACCGAGAACGAATGAAGGGATCATTCCAGAACCATTTTGTCGTGAATACCATATACGTATAGACCCTTCATCAGATGTCCTGGTCAAGTCTTCGGGTCACGGAAAAGTCAATCCCGACTATTGACTAGACACTATACATGTGTTAACGCAAATCAAGACCGGCTGATTACTAGTGTATCCAATCCGACTAAATCAGAATGCTTTGGCCAAAGACTTATAATCTTATTTGTCATTAACCGTATAGGACATTCACCTGCTCACTAACAGGAGATAGAATCCTTTCTTGGCGTACAATAAAGACTGCTACCTGCCCATATGGTCCGCAATTCGAGGTTGACCCAACTATTAAGTAATTGAGTCTAACTACTCTAATGACAAACTAAACGTCACATGCATATCTCTTACTGAACCCTCAAGTCAAAGGTCCACGTATACTATCATAACCTTTCGATTCGTCATCGACTCTCCAAGAGTGAATACCATGTGACTGAATCAAGTATGAGTTGTGTTCGAATATACTGGTCCCACTAATATACTTATAACTATGCTATCAAGACATGCACATGTCCTAGCATCAGTTATACATGTCTTACTCGAAAACTTAATGCCCATTTAAGTTTATCGACTTGCGAATGGTTTACATAATAAACTTTAAACACTTCCAGTGTATTTTCTCTTATCCGATAACGAGAGTGGAATATTCGCTCTTATTTACTTAGACTTCACTTCAATGTTTACCAAATCAATAATGCATTTGAAATACAATAAACAGTGAGTGAATCATATTGCCTTTTAATTAATAATTCCATAATTACAAGTACAATGCCCCTTCTCTCTCATCCCCTGAGTGGCATTCGAGGGCATATTCCTAATAATATCCCAATGATATTATTTTATTTTATTGCAAAACACGTGGATAAATATCCATGTTTTTAAAATTACCATGTCTACCCCACATTGTCAAAACACGACCACACAATGACCTCTAAAGACAAATCGCCATTAAAATAGTAATTATTGTTTAAACAGTCTATGAACAAACAACTATTTAAGTGGTCAAAATAAATAGATAAAACTTATCATCTTCAAACTTCCTGAGCAAGAACCCTGAAGCAAAAATATTTCGCACCTCTGTCTACACTAAATACTCTTTCAAATGTAGTTCAGAACGGATCCCGAAACATACTTCAAGAACATCAACATCAAATCCATGAAGGAGCAAGTCACTTTCAGAATTGTCGACTTCTTCGGGCTACTGGAATACCGAAATACTCTACTTATGGTGGACCTAATCCTCAAGATGACAAAAAATGGAATTTATCACTATCTCAGCATCAAGCCGACTAAGATCTACATGGAAGTTGTGGTTTTCTTCCTCAAGGAAGCATATACCATCGAGCTGGCATACAAAGCTCGATTTTTGGCAAAGAGATCCATATCACCAAGTAAACCATTGATGATACTTTCGGAATGAAGAACTGCATAATAGTGGTTGAGGCGCTGAAGATGAACCATCAGGAGATTTGGCAGTGGATCAAACTGTCTGACCACCCCAGCAAGTTGAAAATTAATGCTAAGAAGTGACATTCAAAAGGAGTAGATGTTCATAATGGACATGGCAACTAAAATTGTGATGGGAATGTCCAAAAGCTTTGACCAATTGTCCACATCAAAGTTCACATTGATGTGGGCAATGATCCAAATGAAAAGAATCAACTGGCTTGACTAAATCTTTAGGCAACTGATAAAAGAAGCGAAAAAAGTCAGTTGGGACAACAAGGAGAATAAATTTAGCCAGAAGATGTGTTATGGAAGCCAAATCAGCTGGATGTCAAAGTATCTTAAAGTGACCAAAAGCAAAATAGAGAAGTTCCACAGCAACAAATGCCTTGGTCACTTGAACCCTACTGCATCTAGAGTCTTAGCCAGGCAGAAACCTCGCGCCGAAGAACTATAGCCAAAGATGACTTCAGACACTTCATCTGATAAGTTGGAGTCTAAAGCGAAAAAAGGAGAAGATGTGGAGTCTGCAGCAGATACGTTGCCCCCAATTGAGATCCCACAAACTGGAGACAAAGAAAAAGTTCCAACAACCGAGCTGACCTCAGCCGAGATCAACACAGCTAAGATTCTCACAGCTGAGTTGCCTGTGGCTGAGGAACGACCAATTCGAGAACCTGCACCAGCACCGAAGATGAGGATAGCGACAATATACCATTATCTTCTCACTTCAAGAAGAGAAAATCTGCTGAAAAAAGGATGCTAACACCATCACACCTTCTCCTGAATCGGCTGAGAAGAAGAAAAGGATAATGGTAAAGAAGCTCAAAGGACCAGTTGACTACCTACTAAGTCCTTGGAAGAAGTCATTGCTGACGAGCCAGTAGCTGATATGCCAGAAAAGTCCCCCATCCCAGCTCAAACCCAGCTCAACCCAGCTGAAGAGCCAGCTGCTCACACAACTGAGATGATCCCTTCAGCAGGAGACCTAGCTGAATAAAGGGAAAGAGTTGAACCCATAACAGCTGAACAAGTCCTGGAGATTCATAGCACTCCTGAGGAAGATGAAGTGCCAGAACAATTGAAAATGACGAATACCACTACAAGTTCAACTTCGATGAAACAATCCGTTCGTGCTATCACTGATACAACTCAAACGGGTAGAGAATCACATTCTTAATGCTTGAATTATTAATGCTCATAAAGATTGAAACACTACACCATATATGGCTTTCAACAATATTTTTCTTGATGTTACAAGCAAAAGTGTAGCCTTAGATGCCTTAAAATTGGTCAAATTTGATTTAAGGCTACACATTTTTCTAACGTTATTATTGATATAAATTAGTGTTACAGTAGACTAAATTAAATATCTACGCTAACACAAAATTTTGGTGTAGCCGTTGCTATTAAAAAAGTATAACTAAACACTAAAATAAATAGGCAGGCTTGCTAAAATATTTTAGGCGGTCTAAATAAATTATTCTCAAAACGACTCGATTTTTCTAAGTTATTTTATGAATATATTTTTTATAATAAACAAAACCTGTAGAAATTTCAAGTCGTTACGAAACATACATTTTCTAAAATATTTTTGGAATTTAAAACGATTTCAAATCTCCAATACAACCGTAAAATCCAGCAGCGGAAAATAATTGTAAAAAACAAGGTTAAATTGGAATGCTTATGAATCGTCCTAATCGTGATCTTGATTCTCTTATCCTGCAATTGGAATATAAATATATGCGTAAAATATAGGTAAAATTAGAGATGTTAAACTGGCCCAGGTCCACTGGGCCAGCCCATTTAACCCGCTAGAAAACAAGATTAGGGCCGATATTTTGTAACCCGTTTAAATTCGGGCCCTTTTGGCCCAGACCGATTAGCCTGTGGGCCCAACGGGCGGGCTGCCCGGGCTATCGGGCTTAACCGCAGGCCAGACATAATAATATCTCATTAATATCTTGCCTCTAAGAGTCTAACCCTACTACGGTTCGGTCCACTTTTACACAGTTCCTCTCCTCCCGACCGCACAGCAGCCGCCAGACCCTTCCTCCATCCTTCGTCCTCTCGATCACGGAGCAGCCGCCAGAACCTTCCTCCGTCCTCCGTTCTCCCGGTCACACAGTAACCGCCAGACCCTTCCTCTGTCCTCCGTCCTCCCGATCGCTCGGTTGACTATGTGCCTCCAAGTTCAACCTTGTCGTGCCTCTCTCTCGCCGTAGCTGTATCACACACGACGAGGTTCGGACTCAGAGGTAGAACCTTTTCCTTCCTCAACCTTTCACTTCCTCTCCCTCGCAGTGTTCTCAATTTCTACAAGTTGTGTTGCAATTTTTTTTAGCAAGAGTCAGCAACTGGTGTTGTATTAAAGGATAATAAGAGCCATATTTTATTTATTGAAGTTGCAAACACAACATACTCTCATAGACTGATAGCAGGCCAATCATGAATCTTGGTAAAGGCTGAAATTCTTTTGTGGTGTTCATAGAAATGTTGTTCCTTGCTTTCTATTTGTTAATATATTTTATTATGTTGTTTCTGTTGACATCTTAAGAAAGGGCGTATATTTTTTTTTCAGAATTTTTTACCTCAAACATGGATCTTTTAGAAAATTTCAGGTTCGTTTTCTTACTATTCCGATTTTAATTCTAAAAGAAATGTGGTTTCATGTGTTATGTGAATTCTGGAAATGGTTGTATAGTCATAGCAGTTGGGTTCGAATTGGGGCTCCACACAAGGTATCTATTGGGGCTTCCACACACAAGGTATCGATTGGGGCTTCCAAACCGATTGAGGTAAAAAGTAAGGTCATTGACTGCACAAGAAATTGAAGAACACTTCCTTGGATCAAAATAAATGAAGTGTAATACTATATACAGAAGTATCTCATTTTTGAGTGGTTGCGTAGATAATTATTGAATTTTTTAACCTTATTTGATTTTACGAGGTGTAGCTTTGTGTCTATGATTTCCACCCAAAATGTGGCTGCTATGTCCACTCACAAGCCTTCCCAGAACACCCATCAGCCCATCAATATTCTGAGCTCTTTGGGGAATTGCAATTTTTTATGCTAGTTGACCTTGCCATATGCGATAATATACGCGTATATATGTGTGTAGAGAGAGAGATTGAAAAAAAAGCCAAAAGATGAAAACTTAGAATTAGATTTGGTACGCAATACTTTGAATAAGCATTGACGGTTCATATGGTTTGGGTGGGGGTGGACTTAAAATATAGAGAAAATAAAAGGGGGAGACTAACGGAGAATAGGAAAAAAAAATGAGTGTGATTTTCTTGCCCGATAAGTAATGTGAAGGATACGAGGAAAAATTAAGTATCTATTGGTTAATTTGGCAGTAAGGAGATCTACTTGTGGAATGAAATGAAGTATATATAATGAACATTTGTAGAGTTGCCAACATAATGATATGAATGTCACTTTGTATGTTCTAATTAAAAGCAGTATTGAAAAATTCTGTAAATATTATATGATGTAAATGGATGAAACTAAAACGATACTATATGATTATGTGTGCCCTATTGAAGTTTATGGGTGTTATCCATTTGTGTATTTAGTAAGGCCCTTTACAATTTATTAAAGCTTGAATCTTTCCTAAAACCAAAAGTTGGGAATCAGAAGAGAAGACTATGCTGACAGTGACAAATCCATATAGGGACTTATTATATGCTGTTAGATGATTTTATCCTGGAATTAAAGCATGAAGTTTTGTCATTTTAATGGATGGACTTAAATAAACTTCTTGATTTGTTGTTTTGCTTGCATGGAATGAGCTTTTCGAAATTTACCCTCTCTAAACTTGCTTATTTGCATAAACTAGGGGTTCTGAGTAATTTAAAATCTAGATATGATATCAATTAAATTTATGATGGCGCGATATAAAGGCGCGGCCTTTGATGAGCTGAGTCCTAACCCGTTTGTTGTTGCTGTGCAGGCTAGACAGATTGAGAAAGTCACCTGAAACCCCGTCGGAAAAAGCACCCCAAAAAAAGACAATGAGATGCATACTGAAGAAGAGCGAGCTGATTATGTTGAACGAATCCGCCTTGAAAATATGGAAATCCGGTTTTAGATTTTCTTATCGTTATCGCAACTCTACTGCTATCTGACCATACATGTACTGTATTTGGTTACTCGAACTAGTGGTTTTATAAATTTTTTTCATTTACATGTTTAGGATGTTTTCACTTGCTGATGCCTCAAGCCACAGAACAACTTTAGTGGCTTCAAGGAACTGCTTGTATATGCTTCCTTTGGGGTATTTGCCCTATGATTGTAAGTTTACTCACATTTATGTTAAGAATACTCTGATCTGTTTTTACTCTATTTTGATATGATTCTGATCAAGATTCGATATTTGGTAATCGATCAATGGATTATCCGGATACAAGTACTCTTTGTCAAGAAAAGTTAAATGGCTTTCTTTCTTCTTCATTACTCAAGACTTCACCAGTACTGCCAAAAGAACACCGTTTAATTCATTTAAATTTTCCAGAAAATTCACCCTGGAGTGCATCCAATAATGGCCTTTTCAGTACTCAACTGCAATCTAGTTTATCATGATCATGGTATATTTTGTGTTTTGTATTAGAATTTAACTGATGTGCTTTGTAGTTGTTTTTTTGCTAATTATTGTACTTTCTAGTTTACTGTTGATTCGTATGGTGATTGGTAATAATGGGCCACAAACTAACCAGCATAGCAGTGGAGGCTGGGAACTTCCTTCAACTGAGGGAGATAATGCGGGCTCTTCTCAAATACAACAACATACTCTACAACTGAGAGTGCGAGGAAAGAAGTCGGAGACGCAAAACGTTCTGCTCGACGTAGACCATGAGGCAACTAGAGCTGTCATTTGGGGGGGGGGGGCTGAGATGATGAAATATTGCTAAGTGACTCAAGTAGTTTTGTTTTATTTATGGATTGCGATGGTAACTTGTATTTAGATGTTTGGTTATGTTAGTGTATTTGGCTGTTTGATTATGGATTGAATATTTGGTAGTCATGTATTTTGGATGTTTTTATGGTTGATAATGTTTTAATGGTATTTACTGTTTTATGGTAATATCTATTTTCCAATATATATTGTTGCTTTTTATGAAAAATGTTGGTAAAAACCTGCAAAAATGTAGCCATAGACTCTAATTTATAATTCTTCATGTTGGCAAAATATAAAAATTGTGTTGGCAAAGATTAAAAGTGTGTTGGCAAAACCTAGAACTGTTCATATATAAGTGTAGCCATAGTGCTAAAGTTGTTGGTAAAGATGTCAAAGTGTTTCACAATTTAATATTACACTAGACCTCATGAGTGTTAGCATAGGTCTACATCTACACAACATTTGTGTCACTAAATATATAAAAGTGTGGCCTTAAGTCTACAGCAACACAAAATCTAGTGTAGGCACAGAGAAGAAATGTGTTGGCATAGGGGTATATTGTTACACTTTTTTCACATGTTACCAAAAACTAGAAAAGTGTTACCTTAGACCCCTATGGTTGCGGCCGTTTTTGTAACACCTTCAAATTTGGTCAAAGTGTAGCCATAGCTTGTTTTTTGCCTTCAGCAACACTTTTTGGACTTTTGAACACAGTTTTTCGGGTGTTGCTGAAACCCATATATAGTGTAGTGAAAATATTATGTCATTTAGTTTTTCTAATCTCAAAGGTGCTGTCAATAAAAGTGGATTGGACTATCCCATAGCCACTGAGAACTTGTTTAACATTTCTGTAACCAAACTGACATAAACTTGTTATTGGATGAGGATTGTTTTGCAACTCAATCCAAGAGTAACATGGACCGCTACATCTTCTGCACCATGGAAGTCGTGGCCTAAGGAAAAACTCTTAGTATCGAGGAGAAAGAAGGAGTTGAAAATGGAGGAGTTGAAAAAGAGGAAGGAGTTGAAAAAGGAGGTGAACAAGAGAATGAATAAGAAGAAGAAAAAGAAGAAGAGAAAAAAAAGAGGTTAAAGTGGAGGAGGAAGGAAATGCGCACACTTTTGCATGATAAGGATCAGGGTGGCTCTTATCAAAATACATGAGGAAATGCTGCAAATCAAGAGGAGTATGAAGATGAACCTGATGAGATTCAGGGGGAACAACCATCTGATAAGGCTATTAACAAAGAGGCTGAATCAGCTAAGTTCACCCCTGCTGCAGACCCAGCTACCTCCAAAAACTAAGCTGAACAAACTCAGGCCAACTTAGCTTATGTTACTAGAAGGATGATTGAGGAGGTTGTTTAAGGAATCCTGACCAAGGTAGAACCATACCTGAAGGAGCTAAGCAGCAAAATGGATGAAATGATAGAAAAGAATCCTCACCTACACCTGCCTTGGTCGGGATGCCCCTTGGTATGCAGGATTTTATGACAATGGTGGAAGAACATCTCGCATAGAAAATTGTTGCTGGCAAAAAGGGGGAAGAAGTAAGAACCAAATGGAGATAATATGCCCTAACTGTCATTCCCAGAAACCCTCCACCAGCTATCATTCATTATACTGAGTCTAGGCCCAGCTCCAGGTCCTTCAATCCTGTGTGATCTATTGCTTTTAACAGCATACTTAACTGATGTATCCATCTTAAATGTGGCATTAACAAACCTAGTCAGCTAAGTCTTCGGCATATTTGTCAGCTAACATTTGAACTGCTTACCGCTGAGTTTACAACAGAGTTTCAAAACCATCTAATTTACCTAGCTGTTGCGCATTACAAATGAGTTTCTACTAATTCAGTTAGTAAAAGTTTTGAAAGTCTATTCCCTCACCCAAGACTTTTACCATACGTATCTTTGACCAACAACAACCATAATCATACTTTTGAGTAGGCTCTATGTGACATAGAGGCGAGCATCAATTTAATGAACTTGTCAATATTCAAAACGCTTAAAACTTGAACCATTAAGCCGAAATGATTTCTCTACAAATGCGAATACGTCATGACATACCCGAAAGGGATAATCAAAACATGTGTTAGTATGGGTTTATGGATTCATTTTTCCCACCGATTACATAGTACTACATACGGATAAGGATAGGGATGTCCCATTGATTCTTGTACATTAGTTTTAGCTATATGCATGTGTTAATCGATGCTGGGAAAGGAGAGTTCACGTTTCATCTTACTGATAAGCACATCATATTTTTAATTTGCAAGTCCATTGAGCCATAAGGGGAATGTGATCAAGTGCAAGATTGCAGGGAATATATGCAAGAAAGATGCATATCCAATGAGTTGAAGCCAAATGTTAGTCGTAACTTTGGAATAATAAAAGGCTGAATTTGGCACATAAATCTAAGATAGAACTATCATGAACGATAAAAAACTGTCTAGCAAGGATGTTAAAAATTATTGAAAAAATAAAATAAAATAGCATGGTTGTGGCGTACTGGCAACACGGCCTGTGCTGCACATAAATCCCCATATAAATGATCGCTAATTATGTTTTCATATGTATGGAATGTCATAAGTGTAATAAAGGCATATTGGAATAAGAGGAGTTCAAAATTGCTTAAATTTGGAATGGCGACGCAAATGTAGTTATAACAATACAGAAGTGGTTATGGTCATAAACAACTCAAAGATCATGATTAACCCACCATGTCTTCCAACACCATATGAACATATTTTGTTGGGTTTTATCCATTAAATACTTAATATTGGAGCAAAACGCAATGATATACAAATGAAAAATTAATCTGAGGATCTCATCGAGTAATTTAATTGCTATATTAAATAATAGTTATTCGAATTACCTTAATCCAAAGAATAGACCTTGACATAGACTAGAGTCTGATCAAATCACCTTCCTCTCTTAGTGATTCACACACGAACGATTGGTACTAGCTAGATTTCTTACGAAAATATTGACTAAGCATGTAACAATTAATTTATTGTCAAAAGGATTGCATTGTTGATCAAAATCAATTGAAAGAAGAACACGGGGGGCGACCGAGATCTACTATAAGAAGGTCGGTCGTTTCTTGCATTCTCTCTAGGGTTGTGTTGATGCTTTTTATTATAACTCTTATCGTAGGTGCCTTATTTAAAGTCAAGTACTTTAGTAATTATTTAGTTGCCCCTTAACTATTAGTTAATTATATAATACAAATTATTATATATATATATAACTCATTATTTAATCTAACAGAAAGTATAATATCTATTAAACCCTGGGATTTTGATAAGCCAAACATACAACAAACATAACTTCACAATCCTACAACAGATAATAATATAAAACGGAGTCAAAATTGTAGTACAATATTTAAGTTGTCGCATGCACATAAAGTAAGTGTTCAACAATGTGTTCCTACACAAGAAGTCGTTTAGACTGGAAGAATATTTTATTCTGAAAGTATCCAAGTTTTTTAATGCATTTAATGCAGAGTTAATGCTGGATTTGTGGCGTCGTAGAGTGGAGGCTATAAATGCCGGCTACGGTTTCAGACCGTATTTAATTAACAAGGTGAACAACTTCATTTCAAATTTGAAGCTGCCAATCTGAGTCATTAACATCTTACCCATCAGCAATGACCACATTAATGAATGGCTATTTTCTCTCTATATAAATAGCTGAGGACACAGACTCGAGCAAACACCAAGTATTGCTGAAAATAACAAATTCTAAAGCTAAAAACATACAGCAAATTCTAAAAGCTCATATGTCCTCAACAAGAACAACATCTTATAGTAGCCAATGAAGAGACAAAGTTGTTGTTCAAAACTTATACTTTACCATCCAAGTGAGGATTGCAGTCTTGTGTAGATTAAAACATCCAGCAAGGTTCAAACCTGTGTAGGAATAAGTCTGCTTTCAGAATCAAGCGCTATTCTTACCAACTGATAGTATGCGTGAGTTCTTGCTTTTAGACGTGAAGTTGTAAGGGATCCTAGAACATTGGGAGCCTTCACAAATGGTCGGGCACTCGCCTGTGTGGAAGAGTGCATATTCAATTAAACAATAATCTGTGTTAACGGTGTAGACTAGTAGTATATTAATCTCTCTAAATGATATATATTGTAGAGTATTCATAGATTACATGGTTTTTGTGTACAACCCCATTTCTAATTATTACCTTCTGTGTGGAGCTTAGTGGGTATAAAAAATTCATTCGGACCACTATAAAATTACTCGCTTACCACTCTCTACATTCTCGTATATGTCATCAGCATATAACATAACTTACTTGAGGTTTTATCATTATGCTTACTCCGATTACTCAGTGTAAGTCAAGTTCCTTGCAACTTCACTTTTGTAAGTATCAAGCATATATGATGGTAAAGTATTTATTGTAACTTTGTCACTTTGACCTCATACAGTAGAGACCTAAGTCTTTCACGAAGCATATTCAAAAGAAAAGTTAGTATAGTTTATTTACCCCGAAGTTAGCCCTTCAAATATATCATGACCAATAAGTGCTATCAAAGAGGTTCATTCTATCATGAATCAACCATCTTGATTATTAACTGAACTAGATCCACTAAAATCACAAGCTAAAACCATCTAGTTTGTTTTCAAAACCATTGATCAGCATTCTATTATTATGGACTTATCTATGATCAACAAGGTTCCTATATTTTCCATTAACGAGTTCGATGACTGAAGAATTAAGATAAAGCATACCTTATTACCATGCATGAGGAAATATTTGTTGTACAATAAGGACCCATCAAGACTCTGAAGGTCAGCCCCAGAATAAAATTTTTTTTTTAAAAAGAAAAAAAAACGTCCATTGTGGATGGGGGGTTTAGGCGGGACCCACCAACATGTGAGATAAAGAAGAAATCCAGAAATACAAAATATCCGCTCCGAATTATGACCAAAATTGGGCCATAATCCGGATCCTAAAATCTAAAGTGCCTACGGCCCGCTAAAGAAATATAAAGTGCATCACTAAGACCGTGGGCTCATGTGTGGACCCGTAAACAAGAAATCAATTTCGAATTATGACCAAAAATGGGCCATAATCTAGATCCCTAAAAAATAAAGCGCCTACGGCCCGCTAGAGAAGTACAAGGTGCACCACAGAGACCGTGGGCTAATGTGCGGACCAATAGGCAATAAATCAATCACATACTAATAATCTAAAAGAATACTATCTAAATCTAAAAGACGGATAACCAAGCTGACCCATCTATCTAAGAGAGAGAAGAAACGGAGGAGCAGTATCATAAGTGTAAGTATGAATGCCGAGGGACGACATGCCGAGCTTTGGAAGATAGTCAGCCGACTTGTTTCCCTCCCGGAAAATGTGAGTGACTCTAAACTATATGTCTCGGAGAATGTGTCGGATCCTCATAAGGGTGTGACGAACCTTGTAATACCCACGATTTTCGTTCCGGTTATTTTGAAATTTTTTCGGATATTTCCCGGTTGTCGAGTGCCGGTATTATTTTCTCGACAACTGATTTTGGCATTTATGACCGTAGGGGATGATTGGTTATCCGTTGTTTTCATTTCGGATCGATGATGTTGTCCCAGAGTGTTTTATCATGTTCGTTCCGTACGATTTCGGAAAATCGAGTCGTCGAATCATGGTGGTCGGGCACTGGCCGGACGGCCAGTAATCGCCGGACGGGTGCGTAATCGCCGGGAGGGTGCGGCAGAATCGGCGAGCGCACGCTATGGCCGGAAGGTAGCGCATCTACTGGCCGGAGATGCAGACGCTACGGCCGGTTGGTCAGCGCTAGTCGGCCGAGGCAAAGAGGGCGCATGTGTTCGACTCGGAGGATCGGCGTAGCGCACGCCATCTTCGGACATCGCGACGCTTCTGGCCGGCAGTAGCGCACGCCACGGCCGGTGTCACAGACGCTACCTGGCCGAGCCAGGAAGTCTCTAGATTGTGGCCCGGGCCGACAGCGCACGTGTTCAGTGCATGATGGCGGGCCCCGGCCGAACATTCTCGACCATGACCGCCCGCTAGCGCACGCTAGCTCGGCAGTCTAGCGCATGCTAGGCTGCACCAGTATAAATATGACGGAGCAGTCATATTTTCACCCGTTTTTCATTTCTTTCCCTTCCTGTATGCGGCTGGAGTTTTGGAGGTGACGAAGGCATGTTATTATACAACTAATACACGAAGTTTGGGAGATAATATCATCGATTAATCACCCCATAACATCCTTCAATCCAGCGAATCAAGGTTAGTTTTCCTAAAATCCTAGTTTTGGGAAAAATTGGGGATTTTGTTGATTTCGCCCGTTTGATTCATTATAACTTAGAATAGTGATGGATTGATGATTATTAAGTTGTTTTATATCGAATCCCTTGTTTTTCCACCGTTGGATTGCCGAGGATTCGTTGTTTTATTGAGTTTCTAATCGACACCTTGAAAGTGTTCGATAAAATGTCACAAAGGGGATTCGGGCGTTCTACGATTATTCTTCCTCGTTCGATCGTCAATTTATTCATGGTATGATGTTGGGGTCAGGTTCCTTGCGAAGAACTCGAGTCGGAACCCTTCCGTTCGCCGTTTTCCGATCGGTGGTGTTACCGTCGTTTCCGCCGGAGAGTTGTGGGCATTCGAAGTCTTCCGGTTAAGAGACATTCATCGGAGTGTCCAGTATCAACTATTGAGGCAAGTATCTTGCCTATACACTTCATGTTTCGTAGTGGTTATAGTCGGTAATTGACTAGGTGTGCAATTGGATTATTTTTAATGAACTTATAAAAGAATCGGTATATTCTCGATAAAAGTCCTCTATAAAATCTACTTGTGTTTGTGAACGATTGTGTGGTTCTGAGGATATGTACTAGTGGTGTGCTTTGGAATATCTTCTTTACGTTTGGTATCGTTGTGCGTGATTATGTTGATAGTGGACTTAAGGTTATGTCTTTCTGACAAGAAGTGTGTATATGTGTGTGGACGTGTGTACTATTGATGAGTTTGTGATGATGTGTGATGTGAGTATGTGTCGGATGTTGTGGCCATTCCTAGCAAGTACCTTGATTTACATTTGAAGTATTTCAGGGGGAATATGTTTTTGAATCGTGATTTTGTGAAAGTGGTAATTTCAGAAAATGTGGTTTGTGCCATGTGGTTACTGAGTGTGTGAACCGAGTTAAAACCAGTGAGGGTCCCCTGGGATTCGATAGGCCGCGTTCCCTACGGATCACTCGGTGGGGTTGTACAACCAGAGAGGGCCTGACGATGACTCCTTGGGGTGTGTATCTCGTAGGAGGTACAGGGCCGGTACAGCTCGGGAGGTTGTTTTGTGATGATGAATATGGCACGATGTTGTTTTCGATAATTGTGATACGTCCGGAGTATCATATATGCTAATTCCCGAAGTGAGATACATCATATGTAAGGTCTTGGTACTTGACTAAAATGGCACCGGTATAAGCGTCGTATATTATTTGTTTCATGGTTGCGATATTTTTGGCATAAGGATACGGGCCCTGTGATTGTTTCCGTACATTATGGTTTGGTTATGTATCGAGTGTGACCGTTGTGTTATTCACTCGAGTATGGGATATGGATGATTTGGGTCGTGGACCCTGTGTTTGTGACCAGATTGGTATCTTTGAGCAAAAACAATTCTTTGGCCCGTGTCCCTATGTGGTTTGTCGAGTTAAAGATTTATTAGCCCAGAAATGTCTTTCTAACTTTTTAAATGCTTTTCAAAGAGCTTGCATGTCTCATTCCAACTTTTCATGGTTTGAACTATTTTATTCAATGAAATATCTCGGGAAATCTTCATTGGGTTGAATTGTGGAATTAATCAAGTTTTTATATTCTTGGAGTATGTTGTGTATAGCTCGTATTTGCACTTTATACTTGCACTAGCAAAACAGTGGAGTTTTGCTAACCCCCGAGTATTCGGGGGTGGATCAGGTACTTGCAGGTTGCTGGAGAGCGAATCACACGATCGGTACGAAGGATGATGGAAGACGACGATGCTAATCACATGAAGGTCGTGTTGGGTATTTGGTGAAGTCTTATTGTTTTGTCTTTTTGTTGGGGTATTCTCCATTTTCGGGAAGTATTAATGTATCCTAACCCCTGCGTGGGTACGAGTTAGGAATAGGAGTTTTGTATGTTCGATGTAAAATTTTTTGGTAAAAGACCAAATCGGTCTAATGGTTCATTATTTAGCCATATCGGCATTAAATGTGATGTATTGTTTTCGTATTTAGCCTGGTAGATCCTCATGGAGAGTGTTCACATACGTAATATTCCCAAGTGGTTTGGGGGTGTTACAGAATATGGTATCGGAGCTTAGGTTTGCAGAAACCTAGGCTGTCGGGCCGAGTTGTGTGTCGTCGGGTCCTGTCTTGTCTTGTCTTGTCATAATTTGTCTGACTAAGTCGTGTCGCGACACGTCGTCTGGAGGTCGGTCGTGATTAGTATCAAGGTGCAACCATCATCTTCGTGCGATCTGTGGATGTAAGTCTCCCTACTATATTGTGCCTTGTGATATACGAGCTTGTATGATTTTGTGTTATGATGTGGAGGTTAAAGGTGATTTGTGATTATGTGGCCTATGTTGTTTGATCCTCGTATGATGCTAGAATGAACGTGGTGCCAACGTATATGTATTTATACACATATCCTGATATAAGTCGTTTTTACAAGAGTAATGGCCTTGGTGTGGTTACGCAAAGAAAAATTCATCAATGTGATATTTCAAAATTTTACATGTTTTTGGGGAGACACGTATATTTTGTTTTAAAACATCCTCCAAAGGGAGGAAAAAGTTTGATTTTCGTATGATGACCTCAAGGTCAAAAATGTTTTTTAAGAATTCAAAACTACCGATATTTATTTTCATCTTGTATTATAAGTTTTCAAAACACGATTTTTGAACTCAAGTGAAGTCTACAAAATGTAGACAAGACGTAACTCTCGTTTTCAACTTATCGGTTTTATGACTGTTAGTCGAGAAATATGTGATGATGTTCTTGTTGTTCGGGCAGTGTTGCCAGTTTTAGATTAAAACTATGATGTGAATGCTGAGTCGTTCGATTTGTGTACATTGAGATAGCTCTCTTTAATAAGAGGTGAGATTTCGATTTTTGAATGACAATTGTCTTTTGATGGTAGCTCATGAAGTGTTAAATCGATGGCTTTGAGATTCGAACGTGTTGTCGTTTATTTGTGACCATCGATTCTAGTAATGTCCGAGATGTGGAGTTCGGAATCAGTTCCTGGGCCAAAAGGATATTGTCAGTAATAACCCGGCCTGAATGAATCCACTCTGGTTCGGAGAGATAACAAGAGGGAGGACAGAAGCGAGCTGAGCGTTATGGATTTTTGTGATAATCTTATTGGTCACATTACACAGACTAATAGGCCGATAATCTGACCAGTCGCTCGAAACAGGCTTCTTCGGGATCAAGACGATCGTGGCCGCCATGAAAGCCGGAGGCATGGGATGACCATCAAAGAACTCGAGCACAGCCCCCTCCACGTCAAAAGATACAATCTCCCAACAATGCTGAAAAAATAAAGAGGAAAACCCATCTGGCCCAGAAGTGCTGTGAGGATCAATATCAAAAACCGCAGCACGAATCTCCTGGGGAGACAGGGCAACACTTAAACTATGAGTATCAAAAGAAGGGGGGATATAGGGGAAACAAGTGTCATCCGGGGGGACGAAAACATCACCAACGGATGTAAGCAGAGTCCTAAAATAATTCACAATGGATGATCGGATGTCCGACTCTACAGAGAGTGTCGTACTATCATCCTCGAAGCTGTGAATATGCGAGTGGATACGCTTATGCTTCGCAAAACCCTAAAAGAAACGGGTGTTGCGCTCACCCTCAGTAACCCAACGAACTGCACCCTTTTGTTTCTAGAAATCTTCCTCCATAGAGAGACGAAGTTGGTACTCAGCACGAAAACGATGCATAGCGGTTCTATTCTCCGGGGTAGGATCTGAAACATATCGCCACTCAGCCTCGTCAGCGGCCCTCAAGGCCTCATCAAACTTCACATGAAGGTTTCTAAAAACAGACCAGTTCCACTGTTTCGGTCTGCGCTTAACCCTAAGGAGTTTGGCCTGTAGATTACACATGTCACATAGTCCAGTCGGGGTGAGCCAGACCTCCCTAACAGTGTCCAGAAATATGTGATGCCAGATCCACATACTCTGGAAGCGGAATGACGACTTGTGACGAGAGGAGGAAAAACGACACTGAATAAGGAAGGGCGCATGGTCGGAACGAAGTCGAGGCAGGTGAGTAACAGTAGAAACTGCAAACATGTTCGACCATGCTTCATTAAATAAAGCACGGTCTATCCTTTCCCTCAAACCATTACGCTCCCAAGTAAAAATATCGCCCTCACAGCCCGCATCAATCAACTCACAGTCAGCAATAGCCTGTGCAAAGTCAAGGATCTTACGTGTGCGGTCTGTAGAACTACCCTCACGTTCATGCGAATGCAGGAAGATGTTGAAGTCACCACTGACTAACCATGGCAACCCCTCTACTTCTAAAGCAATCTCACGGAGGGTGTCCCAAAGGGCGTAACGGCCAGCACGCTTGGTGTTGGCATAGGCAAAAGTAATATAAATAGACTGGGGAAGAAGGGGAGAAGAAATAGAAAGATGAAGGACTTGATCGGTATCTAACAAAACCTGGTGCTGAAAACCAGAAGAGTAGAAGAAACAGATCTTATTGGATCGATTAAAATGTCCGAAGCAAAACCTAAAGAACGAATATAAATATCAAAGTTAGCATTGGAACCCATAGGTTCCAAAATGCCAATAAAGGAAAGTCATTACGAGTGGTGGAGGTGTCGACATAAACTAATCAACCAACTCGGACGAAGATCTAGGACACTGACTGGAGTGCCCCCGTCTTCGGGTGTGCCCTGCCGAGCGGATGTTCCCCCTTTCGAGGGCAATACAAATCGCACCTTGATAGGGGGAGAAGATCCATGGGAAGCTGCCCTTCCTCGTGAGGAAGTCGAGGAGTCAGAGGCATCTTTACCCCTAGTCGTGACTCCAGGGGCAGCAAAAGTAGGCAACAGTCATCTCTTAACAGGGGGCATAGGTGCCTTTGGAAGGGGCACCATAGCCGAGGAAGAGAGACTGGACTCAGAAACCTCAAGATGTGTGCGGTTAAGAGCGCGCTCAGTTTGAGAGAGAGAGGAAAGAGAGGGGAAAGAAGAAAAGGGGGGAGGGGGAGGTTCATAGACCACCATCGCCAAGTTATCAGGCTCTCCGATGATCGGCTCATCAAGGCGACCCTCACTGGCATGGCGCCGGGAGGAAGACTCATGGAGTCTAGGCGGTAAAGGAACAGTGGACAACTCCATCTCGTCATCAATGAGTAGCTTTTCATCAATACTATGGCCACTCTCATCACTACCCAAAACACTCTCCTTATCACCCACACTAATAATGTCATCATAACCCACCAAATCTTCCTCCTCTTTAGAAGAGAAGGCCAGAGATGCAAAATAGGAATGCTGGCCTGTGGCAACCGTGCCCTTGGGGATAATCCCCATCTCTTTAGGCCCTTTTTTGGTCATTACTTGCCAAACGGCAGTCTCCTTGCCTTTAGAGGCCTTAGGAGCTGTCGGCAAAATTGAAGCCTTAAGGGTTTTTCGAGGGGCCGGAAGCGCCTTTTGCTGTATAGGGGGAGGAGGCTTCTTACGTTGGGGCGGCGGCGGCCGTTCTTTGTTGCCAGCTATGTAGCAACTAGAGGGCTCGTGCGCTACATGTGAACATAGAGAGCAATATAATAGAGCTCTCTCATAGGTCAGACGCTGCGTGAGAACATGGTCATCAAACTAGATCTCAATCTCTGGCACTCTGGCCACAAGAAGATCAATCTCGACGCACACACGAGCGACGGAGAGTCGTGAGTGTGTGGCCGTCGGTGCATCCACTAAAATAGGGTTGCCAATAGCCTTGGCAATCATGTATAGAGCTTGTGGATGAAATAAGTGGATCGGTAGGCCCGGGAGCCTGATCCAAACCAGGCAAATCGAAGTCTCGGTCTTAACTGAAAATCTAGGAGTCCACTTAAAAATACGAGAAGGACATCCTGAAAAGTTCCAACTAGAATTTAGCCAGACACATCTATAGTCTTCTTCATTTTCAAATTTAATAGCTATGTGACAGTAATTAAGCCAACTCCAACAGCATTTACCCATCAGTTTCATATCAGTCAATCCGGAGGACACATTACGAGAGGTGAGAATAGCATGTGAAAATTTAAGAATCAAAGTACGTTCTCACGATGCAGCTAAAGTAGTCATATCAGAGGTAGAAAACGATACATGCAATTTCTCATTAACGGAGGAGAGAGAACCAAAAGACATACCTTCGCTCCTTCAAAATTAAATGATTTCATTGTCGAGCCAGGTTGCTGGGAGAAACCGGGCTGCTCGGCCAAGCCGGATGCATTGCTGGCCATTTGAGCATACGAAGTTTTCTGCTGGGTCGGGTCATTTAAAACCAGGTCAGACTGACGGGTCGGGTTATATAAAACTGGGCCAGAAGGCCGTGCTTCATCAGGCTGGTTCGCGCGAGGGGTGTGATCGGCTTCAGAAGTGGTGTGTTTGATATTTGGTGGGTTCGGTATAATGGTGGGTTGGCAGGCTTAGTTGGGTCAGGAAGAGGTTTGGGTTGAAAAAGGGTGTCAGCGGTATTGGGCTGGGTTGATTGTGCTGGAGGCGGATTGGGCTTAGGTGAAATTGGGAGGGAAGATAAATTGGGCTGGGAGGAGTGTTTATGCTGGGTTGGTGAGGAAGGCCGCAAGATGGGCTTTGGCGGGTGGATTATGGGAGAGGTGGCTGAGAGTGTATATTGGGCTAGGAAATATTATTATGGGCCGCAGGTTTAGAATTAGAGGACTGGAAATAGGATAAACTTGGACTTATTGGGCAGCTGTTAGGCGAGTGATGTGGGCCGAGGGTTAGAAATGGGTTTAGCGGTGGGCTGTGGGAGAATGGGGTTGGATATATCTGGGTGGGCCGATAATCAGGACTCGCTGGAATTAATAATTGAAGGCCCAGGGATAGATAGGTTGGTTAAGGGGTTATTGGGCTTAAAAAATAGGTTGGGCTATATAGTAGCCGGCCCACGATGGTTATGAATTGGATTGAGTGGGCTAACCTGGGAATTCCACGGCTGGGCTTCTGTATTAGATCCATGGGTTGAGCCCAGGAGATATGATTCATCAGATAGCAGCGGCCCTAGGATCGACGGCTCGCCTGTCACCATCCTCTGATTTATAATGTGGAGATCGTCCGCCGCCAGGGTTTTAGAAGGCGAAAACGACCCTGCAGCTAGAGTTTTCTGTGGCGGCGCTGGAGGAAGCGACTGGACGACCGCTGCAACTTGTTGGACCTTCAGAAACTCATTTCTGACATCAGGTATACCTTTGCTAATCAGGTCATCGGAGGAATTTATAGGCGACAGAGGTTGAACAGCCACACGATGAGATGGGACTTCTGCTGGCGGCGTTCAGTATCGGAGCATGCTGGCGGTGAATGGTCAATATCGGAAGATGCTGGCGACGAAATAGATGACTATCGGGCGTCCGCGACGCCCGTTTTTTACGTGGCATAACCACGAATAGCATAGTCGCCGGAGGGGAAGATGGCGGCGACGGGCATGAAAACGTATTATAGATAACTGCGGCGAATGATGCTGGTAATGAATCTATGGTTTGATGATGTTAACGACATCGGAGTTGCCCGAAAAGTCCAGGCGACAAGACGGGCGATTTACACCTTGAGTGCGTGAAAATTGCCTGAGTCGCGGAGCTTGCTGCTGGCGCCGGATTTACGTGAGGTTCAGTGTCAAAGAAACGTGAGGTTCAGTGTCAAAGAATCGCGGGTTGATGGGGAGTCGGCTGGTGGTGACGGTGGCCGAAAAAGGTGGTCGGATGGGGGTGCGGTAGGAGACCGAAGTGGCGGCGTGTGTGTGTGAAGCTCCCCAGAATAAAAGGTTAGTCCTTCGTTGAGATGCTTGAGAAGCCTAGGGATCAATGGAGGATAAATGAAAGAAAGTGAGCTAATGTCACCAAGAATGCTTGGCAAGGGCACATTCTCAAAGTTGAGAGGCTGTCAGACAATCAGTAAAATTTGGGATAAACTTAAGATGATCTCTTAAGGTACCTAGTTTTGTAAAGAAAATAGAATTTCCCAACTGAATCACGAGTTCATGTCTTTCAAAATCAAACCTAACGAAACTCTTGAGGGATCTCAGATTCACTGGTATAGTCTATGAACTTAAATTACTTGGCAAATTTTACACTAAAAGATAAAAGAAGTTAAAAGTATCCCGAGCATTGACTGCATGTTGGGACATTGAGACTACAAACAAGTATGTCTTCTGCCAACCCACGTCAATAATCCAAAAGCAACTCCCTATAGCGACAGGGAGCCACAATGAAGGAAGACAGTTTCTACATCATGAAGACCTCTCGAGTGTACAATTTATTGTTGTAGGCTCCACACAAGGAAAGTATTAACACTTATGATAGTATAAAAAGCTCTTTGGAACTACAACAAAGAGAAATCACTTCCTCTACTTGAGCAGCACGACTAAAATGAAGTTATTTGTCTATCGTTCAAAAACTTGGATACCTTACCAAAAGTTGGGAGTTCAGTCTTGTGTAAATTATAAAATCGTAAGTGGGATAAAAGGTGCTTTGAGTTATCAAGATTTTAATTTTTGCGAGACGAAAATGAAGATTTGAATCCAGTTCTACGCGAATCTGTATGAATAGTATAAGTGTGCGAGTTAAGTGTATCAATCTGTGTGAACGGTACATCTTAAAATTGTTCCCCAGATTCATAGTATTATGTACTACCTTGAGTTCTAGTAAACATCTCCTGTGTGGAGCTCCTGGACGTATAAGACTTTGTCTGAAACCATTCTAAATCAATATGTAATTTACTTGTTACTTACTACCTTCTTAACTGTCATCATACAATATCATACTTGTGGTTTTTACTTATATACTTATTCTGAAAAACCTCATATAAGCATCAAGCCTACAGGGCTGCTCACAGTTATAGCTACTACAACACTTTAAGACTTCCCCAGTGCACCAATTCTTTGAAAAGAGGCTACATCTTATTCACCCCGTAATTTGTTGGTTAAGCATATTATTACTAACAAAACAATATCACAGAGGTTGGTTGTACCAAGAATTAATCGATCTGATTTTTAACTTGATCTATATCCAAAATCACAAGTTTTCAGAACGTGCATACCTTCATCTTTCCAAAATCATACATCCACATACTACAGAGTCTTCTGTGATAAATAAAGTTCCAATGTTTTCCATTAATGAATTCGATGACTGGAGAATCACAATGAAAGCTCATACACTACAACATATATGGTCTTTGCCAAACACTTAAAAAAGTGTAAAAAACCTAAAAAAATGTTGCGATAAGCCCAAAATTGGTTTAAGGCTACACTTTTGCCAATTTTAGTGATGTTGGATATAGTCCCGTAGCCTTAGGGGTGTAAGCCAACACTTTGCTCAGTTTATGGCCACATCTGTATATATGTTGCATTAGGCATCTATGACTATACTTTTTGGTCTATGACAACACCAAATGGAATGTTGCCTTAGACCCTATTGCAACACCATTTTTTCTTCTGCAGCACTGATTCATGCAACACTTAATTGTTTTGGCAACATCTTTTGAGATCTATTGCAATATTGTTTTATTAAACACTTTAAATATTTGGCAACACATATTTTTTGTTATTGCAACATATTTTTATTTAATACTTTTCTTATTTTAGCAACACCTTTTTTTGTTATTGCATCATTTTTTTTATTAAACATTCTTCATGTTTTAGCAACACATTTTCATGCTACCTAAATTTCTAATATCACAATTATATCCTTCAAATATTTTTATAAGCAAAAAATGCCAAAAGGAAAGCAGTACATATTTTTAACTTCATAAAATACCAAATCGGTACACACCCAAAGTTAACCATAGCAAAAGTTGGACATAAATCAACTAGTCAAATTTGTCCAAAATATTAAAGTATAGCATCATCTCCTAACTGTCATCATAATTAGTTACTTAATTAGTTCATAATATTATATAAAACATGCACTTGGCAGTCCCTCTTGACAAACGTCAAAGTAGAAACATTGTCACTTGAAACATCAGTTGATCGCCCAACATATAGCTCATCGATATCGACCTTGAGTTATGGATTCTTCTCTACAATTTTAGTCATCATCATCTTGACATTCTCTCGAACCTTTTTGTCAACTTTTTCATCCATCTTGTTATATGGTCTATTGACACTAGAGGACCTTCTGCACTGCAACTTCATTTATAAGAGGTCCCTGCAAGAATGAATGCCAAAACAAAATTAAAATTGTAAAGTCACACTCACTGATGTAATAGCCCAGCTCCCAAAGAAAATATATACAAGAGCACAAAACTTGTTTCAGAAAAGCAAATATCATATAATAGTGACAAGAAGTACCTCACCATCTCAATTCAAATACACACATATAATTTTAACTTTAATCTCAAATATTGTTGCTATATTTTTCAGATAGGTCACTATCCATTTTCGGCTTGCAACTCTGTAGCATGTAATTGCATGCTCCAATAGCATCTTCCACCGTCAAGAAAATCTATTCTTGACCCATCCTTTCCAGAAAATTTGATTTGTTCAGCTTTTTCATAACCTCGGCGCCTGGATTAGACAATGCTAGCTGAAAAAAAGTCCAATGAAACAACCTTGTAGTTGTAATATACATCCAAACTCTCTCTCTCTCTCTCTCTCTCTCTCTCTCTCTCTCTCTCTCTCTAGGCAACTAAAATAAGCTTGGATCATCAATGTTTTATCTTGAGCTCTCTTCGATCAACGATATTCATGACCTCATCGAGCATGATAATCCCACTCGTATCGATGTTTCCTATGGCTGATAAAAAATATGAGACAAGTGGGATTTTAGTTACTTCTTTTCTCCAAGAGTTGAACCATCAATATAGGATTAAGTACAGAAACTAGTCTTGAGACTCAAATTAATTACCGAAAGATACAAATTCTTTTAAAATTACAAATACCCCCTTAACGTCCAGTTACTTAACAAATATCCTTTTGTTGAAGGTTCGATTCCTAAAGTATGAATAAGTTTTGGAAGGGTATTTGTAACTTGGAAAAATATTAAGCGTTTTTATGTAATTAGACTAAACCTGGAGGTAATTTATGTAATTAAGAGTTCTTTATACTAACCACTCATGTCTAGTAGTATAACATACTGTAATTCAGTTTCTCCATCGAAAGATACAAATTCTTTTAAAATTACAAATACCCCCTTAACATCCAGGTAACTTAACAAATATCCTTCGGTTGAAGGTTTGATTCGTAAAGTGAATAATTTTTGGAGGGGTATTTGTAACTTTGAATGATGTCAGGTGGCTTTTTGTAATTAGACTAAACCTGGATGTATATTATGTAATTAAGAGTTCTTCATACTAACCACTCATGTCTAGAATAACATACTGTAATCCAGTTTCTCTACATGACTTTACTCTGTCTTCTTCATCATCAATCCATCTTGAAATTCTGCAAACAATAAAGAAAAACAGATTTATTTCACTTATAAGGTCCTCATAATAATAATAATAAGACAGACAATTATCCTGAATGTGTTACAGATAGAAGTACATGCACTATAAAGATGATAGAAGCTACAATAGGTGGACCAATCAATACAGATAAGACAATTCCTTTAATCAAGTGCCTAAAGAATAACTATACTGTTTGCTGCAAAAAGAAAGGGAAGTTTATGACAATGCAACATAAGGTAGAGGCACTCAAAACTCGAGTGACAATTGTTAAAATCTAATTGTTATATGTCCAAGTATGACCAAATGATGAAACTAAACTAAAACCTTGTTGAATCCATGGCGAGCCTCAACGACCAAAGTAGAGTATAAAGAAAATGGCAAATTAGTTATCTGCACAGGGGGTATAAACTACAGTCAGACAAAATCATGAGAAATCAAGTACAAGTCAGAACATGTAATGACATTTATAATCATCACAATAAAAGCATAAAAATGTTGGAGAATACTTTTAAGGAGTATTTTGTTAATCTTTTATTGAAAATAAATGGAACTCAAATCTCCACTTCTGACCAAAACAGAACTCCGGCTAAAAATGCAAGAGTGTGTAATATCTCATTTTCTGCATTGAGTCCAGCATACACCAAAATTCTCCACCTCTGCATTTAAAGAAACCAAAAAGAAAAAATAGTAAGCCACAAGCAAGTTGCAAAACACTAAGAAAGGCTCACATGACTCACCTTCCAAAACCAGGGCAATATCCCAAAGTATAAAATTATGGAGTTCATAAGTACGGCTACAAATTCATGTAACAAATGGAAGTAGTTGACATAAACAAGATAATAACCACGAAACAACTGGTTAAGGAAAACACTACAAATAGAGTTGTATAATATGTTCTCACTTGAAAAATAAATGCACAGACCTTTTGTCAAGACTATAAGCACGGGATTTTTCAAATTTTTCTTGACTGATTACTCCAACCAATGGTTTGGGAAGAGTTGTCAACTTAAGAGCAGCATGCTGTCTCGAATCAAGTTAACTCTCAAATAGATACACCAGTATCATGAAACCTGAAGCATTTGAAACAAAAAATAGGAGCCAAAAGCCCAAATAACAAGATATAGTCATTGGTAAGGAGAAAACAAAAAGGGATAATCTCCTCAAGATAAAGTACATTGACATCATTATCGTGAAGCAAGAGTACGCCTGTGAGGGAAAAGAATATCACTAAGTACTAAAAATTACATCGCCTTACATATACAGAATCCAACAACTCATTCAATTTACAATAAAATTTGCAATAGACAGAACATAAAAGGGTTAACCATATACATGTGTGTCCAGAACTATATGCCAATATACATATCTAAAACATACAAATACACAGATATATATAGGGGAAATACGCACCAACGACAGCCTCCATGTAATATTTTGTGTGAGTGAAGAATGGCGAGAGGGAATGGCGAGAGAGATTTTAGCGAGAGACTCCATCATATTGTGGGTTTTGATGAAACGTGTTGAGACTATACAAAAAAACCTTGAATCGAGTCGAGCTGAATTGAAATTATAAATTGAATTGGATGCTTGTTACATATCAAGACGGGAGTACTATGGAAATTCAACAAGAGAGAAAGAGGGAGGAAGATGGAGGGGAGAGCTGTTGGAGCTCACCAAATAAAATGAAAGCATGTAAGAGAAATGCAAGATAATATTAATGTTAAGTCAAATCGAATTTTCTCAGTTTGTCCTTTCAATTTGATAGTCAAACCTAAAGCAAATACGTTTGAGAACACTTCAATTTCATGAGACCTGGGATACCTCACTACATTTCAAGGTCACCGCAAAAGTAAACCAAGTGTGTTTGTAGGAATGTCCATTTATCCACTATTTTAAACCTAATACACGGTAGACTGCACTAACAGGCTTCCTTAAATATAGGGGAACAATTAAGGATCACCTAAATCTGAACAACATAAAGCCAACTACAAAAACAAGTGCTAACTTGGCATTTTTGACAATGTTAGGAAAAACATACCAAACCACTTAGATAGATCAACTGCAGGCACATGGAAGTATGTATGCACACGCCAACAAAAAATGTAACTACTCCATGAATTCTAAGTGCAATCATAAAATAGAATATGTATTCACCTTGAACAGTATGGCTCGGTGCCTGCAAACCCCCATCGACAGATTACTAATTGGAATCACAACACATTTTTTAACATCCTTCCATCTCTGGTGCATCTTTAGCGACGGGCGGCGAGTCAGCGAGGGCGTGGCGGAGTGCTGCCACACCTTGGAGACAACCGGCGGGCACTTCATAAGTCAAATAGATTGGTCGGCTTTGGCTGTGTCGAGAGTGGTGTTTCCGTTGCTGCAGTCATCCTCCATGAGACTAGGGTTTACGGGTGAGAAGATGCGTAATGACTAATGTGGAAAAATGAATAGATGAGGATGACATCTCGGTGGAAAATAGATAGATGAAACAGGCATGAGGCAACCCACCGAACGAAACCCTACCAGAGAAGAGAAATGATAAAAGCGGGAAGAAGAAGAGGAACCACGCATGATGCGATCTTGTGTTAGAGTAATATTTGTGAATATATTTCTAATTATTTGTGAGAGTAATATTTGTGAGAACGGGAAAATTTTTAGGTAGAAGCGGACTTTTTTTAGCTAAGGAAGGGAGCGGGATAATTTTTCCGCATATATTTTAGCCAAATACTCTTTATCTAAGGCAACACGGACATAATGTTGCCATTGTTACTCCGCTTTTATGTAAGGCAACATTGTTCAATATCAAAGGCAACATCAAATTATAATGTTGCCTCACATCTAATTTTTCCAAAATTTAACCACTTAAGGTAACATTTTGATGGCAACATCGAAACAAAGTATTGCTGAAGGCCATATATGGTGTAGTGATACTGCTACCGTGCATGAGGCGAAGATGTTCGTCATATAGGAAGGTAAAGGTAAATACATAACCAATAAAATACATATGAGAGGAAGCAATAAAACCTAGACAACATCGCCAAAATTCACTCTTTCTCACTCTTGACAATGGCACATTTTCCGAGACAAAGAGTTGTAAGACATCCAAAACATATCTAAGATAAACTCAAGAAGATCTAGGGGGCACAAAAGCTTCCGAAAGAAAATAAAAGTGTAAAATAACTCAAGAGTTCGAGTCCTTTGAAATGAGAACAAATGAAACCCTTGAGGAACTCGATCTCAGATTCACTAGCATTGTCGGTGAATGTGAAGCGTTGGGCAAAGGTATTCCCAAAAGGAAAAGTACTTAAAAATCTTTAGATCACTCCCTCACCGGTGGGACATAAAGACCACACCTATGTATATTTCCTGCAATCTTAATGAAATATCTACCTTCGATTTGTATTCGGACTTGCAACCATTTGAATGTGATATATATATAGGAGAAAAAAAGTGGAGGAATCACCCGACAGGACTTAAACACTAGCTGTGGTAACCGTCAGGAAGCACAACTCTGCTTCCAGCACATCTAAATCTACAAGGAACGATGTGGATCTTCCACAATATGAGATGGCCCTCCTAATGAGAAAAATTGGAAGTTCATGAAAAAATCCGAAAAAGCTCTCTAGAAGCCCAAGACGTCAAATAAGTTGAGCACAGAAGCACCACCTACATGAGACTCTAACTTATGTTACAACTGTAGGAAGCTCGTACACTACGCCAACAAGTGTACCCACCCTGAAGTCTGCAAGCTTCCTGAGGGGGAAAGATAAGAAAGGGACGAGAGATGTAAGATATGGCGCAACAAGCTGAAAGTGCTATTGAGAGAATATGAAGCAACACCTACAGCTCGCAAAATAGAAGCTTGCTTTCAGGCTGTATCAGATAGTGACACCTCCAACAGCGGGGATGAAGCATACTATTGTATGATGGATAAAGAAGAAGATGATGACATGTAACACCCCCAAAACCAACCGGGAATATTACAGCTCCGTGGGACCCGCGCCGGAACCCATAAGGATAAAAATCATTTTCATAATCGTTTCAAACACGCCAAAATGCCGATGACGGTAATATGTTTCAAATACTTAAATAATCTCCGAAAAACTATTTTTCCAAATACCATCATAAATTACTATTTAAAAATACAAAGGCCAAAATGCCATAACTCAACATTTTCAAAATGTACGTTAAGTCACCGCTTACACGTACTGATGAAATAGTTTAGGGAAAAAGGTTCTACGAGATAAACCCAAATTTGCAAATACCAAAAGGCCATTTTAAAGTTATACATGAGTTAATAAAAATACCGAAAATCCATCTAAAAATACACACGCAGTGGATATAAACACAGTTCAAAATATACGTTTGCAGCGGAATAAAACAACCAGTCAAATACTCGGTTCCCAAAATAATGCCATAGCCAGTATCACCCGAGAAGCTCATCCCTTCACGACTGCTACTAGCTCGATCTCCGAGTACCTAAAAATATAGCCCACGACGGGGTCAGCCACAATACTCAACAATGATAACGATCACATCACAAAAATAATTACATACCAATGTAATTACAAAGTAAGAATACTACTAATGTAATCTTACCGTATCGTGAGAATCCATGACAACCCAAATACTTACCATAATCCACATTTCGCATTCTCAAATGACGAATGAACTCAACTACAACCATCTGTATTGTATTCAAGCAGTGCCAAAAATTCTCAAAACATCATCATAACTCATAAGCACACGATACCCAGCATTCGGCCAGTCCAATCATATCTATTGATTAACACCATCAAATCTCAACTCTAAAAATCGAGTACCAATCTAGTCAAATACCAACAATGTGTGAAAACATATATTACACAAATAATCCATTATTATCCTTCAATTACAATAACCCCAAGGTCGCAACCAAGGGTCACAGAAGTATCTAGGGCTGGGATAGTTCGGTTTTTTGGAAAAAAAGTGAGGAACCGAAGATCAAAATTTGTTATGTAATTCGGGTTCGGTTCCTGACTTTTTTCTCCAGGAACCGAATTTTTAGGAACCGAAGTAATTTTACCAAAAACCGAAAAACCCGAACCGAAATTTACAGTTCAAAATTTTCATAAATAACCGAAAAACCCGAATTTTTTTTTGTTACTTATGTTAATTTGATTATGTTAGTCCAAGAGTATGTTAGGTTAGTGTTTTTTAAGTTTATATAGTGTATAGAAACATATAAAATAAAATAATTATTGGTGGTACGGTTATTTTGGGTTTTAATTTTTGTTCGGGTATTATGGGTTTTAATTTTTGTTCGGGTATTGACACTAATTTCGGGTAGTACGGTTATTGAAATTTTGAAATTACAGTACCCGAACTCGAACCCGAAATTTATTTCAGGACCCGAACCCAAAATTTTTAAATAATCTTTTCTTAAAACCCGAACCGAACCGAACCAAAATTGACATTTCGGTTCGGATCTTCGGTTATTCAGGTCGTAAGTCCCAGCCCTAGAAGTATCTACACAGGAATACTCCGGAACGTGGGTGCCATTTTAGGTCTTATCTCTCAACACATTACATACAATTACAAAATACGCCAAGGTTACAACCAAGGGTCATGGAAATATCTACACAGAAATACTCCGGAACATGAGTGCCATTTAGGTCTTATCCCTCAACACATCGGCACAGTCACAAGAGTCTTTTGACTCCAATCATTTCAGAACAACAAGATAAAACATATATTAAGGTATTTGCTATAATTGGCCTTCTCGATTATCACTAACAATAACCAACTCCTGACTATACCTACATAACCGTCCAATCTCACACTATCATGGAACCATTTAGAATAACTAGGACCTTCATTTATCATAACATACCTCGATACTTGATGAAACCACATACCTTAGACTCTAGAACTTATATCTTCGTCGTTACCAATTGTATTCCCAACACTCAGTTATACATCTTGACATATGTAAATCATATACCTTATGATTAAACACCAAGACCAAAACACAACATACAAACCTCATCTCCACAATTCTTATATACAATCATTGCTATACGAATTATAAATGAAATGAAACCGAAACCCTTCATTAAGTATTATAAACAAAGCAAGTATAAAACTTTCCTCGATACCGACACGACGATGCTGAAGCCATTACCAAGTTCATTGCCTTCGTCTACAAGCTCCTAGGCCCTGACCAACGCAATTCACGAACATTCTCGAACACGAACGCAAGGCACGGTTCTTAATCCATGATTAATTATCACAACCTATTGAAGTAATCAATTAACAACAATCCGATAACCATCAGTAGCCGACATAGCCAACCAAAACAACTCAACGGTTCAACGATACTTTGATCATATACCAAACCAATTAATCCGACTCAACAAATACGAACTCATATCTACGCTACAAGCCGCAACTCGATAATCATAATTAACAATAAATATAACCGATCAACAACCCAACAGTCCCACAATGTCTCGATTAGATAGAAATCTGAAAAACCCAAGTCAATCAATCCCGAATCCATAACCATAATATGGTTCCACAATCCGATAACCATATCAACTTATCCCAATAACAAGGATTACGCAACATACTCTATTCCGAATTCAACCTTAAATTCAACATGATATGTTTTGCCCCTTGTTCATATTCATCAACCTCATACCAACTCTATACTTAAGATTATCAAGTAATTCAATCATCCGGTCATTCAACTCGTATGAACGCATATACTCAAAGAAGGATAATACTCTTGTCAAGTTCATAATCAAAATTCGTATATCATCAAGATCATACGAAAATCATATCACCACTCACATGACTTGTCTCTTGACATAAACAATCATCATTCCATGTTCATATCCGAAACATAAATTCCTTAACAAAAACTCATCATAATCACTATATTTACTTCATGGAATTCTCGAGAACATGAATCAACCATAACCATGTTCAAGTAATATCCACATGCTCATAATCATCAAGACATCACAACCCAATATGTTATCTAATCATATAATTCGTAGCTTTAACACATAAACCAATCAGTGAAATATCATTATCATCTTCTTCATCACATACTTCTCAAAACACCAAGAACCATAAATACTTCAGGCATCCATTATCATATGAAGTAATCATCAAGGATATGTTGATCATATACCAATACGACGATGCTGAAGCCGTTACCAAGTTCCTTGCCTTCGTATACGAGCTCCTAGTCCCTGACCAACGCAATTCACGAACATCCTCGAACACGGTCGCAAGGCACGATTCTTATTGTTGGGATTCGATGCCTAAAAATGAAGACCCAGCGGAAGCGGTAAAATTAATTCGATCCGAATCCCTACGAGGATCGATCGTGCTATGTATATATGAATATATAAATGAAAACACAGGAGATGTAATAAACTTACCCTTGTAGTCCGTTGATTAAATGGATTCCTTCTCTTGAGCTATTCCCCAAGCTTTAGTTGTATATTCCTACGATTCAATGTGCTCCAAGCCCTTGGATGATCCAACGTCGAAAATACAATGCCTCTACTTGCCACGCGCCGGAGAAACGAATGGGATGACGATCACCTTGATATCCTCCAAGGATACGGATAGAGCTAGGATGATGAAGCCTTCGATTATAACACTCTAAGTGTATAATCTATATCTCACTTTAATTTTCTCCAAGAAAATATATGAATGTATAATGAAGAAGATGATGAATAGTATGAAGCATTTGTAAACTATTTCCTCTCTCTTTTCTTCTTTCCAAAAATGTGGCTTCAAGTGTCCCTCAAAGAGATTTGGTCTTCATACATATATTCTTATCATATCACCCCATATCTTCCACCTTTTGACAATATCACCAAAATGATATTTGTCCCCTTGATATGTCACAAAGCTAGTACCCCACCAAGTGAAGACTAAGACAATGGAGGGAGTAGGTGACTTGGGGCGGCCATCTAGAAGGAGCCGGAGATGTTCGGTCCGTTTCGGACTCCCGAGAGTCCAAACAGATAAACTCCGATTCCGTTCCGATGTATTTATATCGATTAATTAATCCAATTAATTAATCATATCAAATATATAATAACATAATTAATTTATCCAAGAAATAATTATATTCATGAATTAAATTAATCACCCAGTAATATATTTAATTCATTTGGGCGTAAGTCAATTTATCCAATAAATCGATTCAGACATCCAATGTCCCAAATTAGTTATCTGATATTTAATATTCGTAATGAGATAATTAGCTTGATTCATTCCGTCGTCAATCCTATTGCGCGACTCGGTAGGTCCGTCTCAGTCAGCAATGGGAGGAACCAAAGAGTAGTAGCACCACCTAGCCAGTCTAGTGGCCTACACTGTACCCCAACTGAGAACGAATGATGGAATCATTCAGAACCATTCTATCGTGAATACTAGTATACGTATAAACCCTTCTTTCAAATGTCCCGATCAAGTTATAGGGTCACAGTCAGTCAAACCCTATCTGTACTTGACGCTATGCATGCGTTAATGCAAATCGAGATCATCGAGCTCTCGTGTATCTAATACAACTAGATCCAATGCTTTGGCCAAAGACTTATGATCTCATCTGCCAATAACCGCATAGGACATATAACCCGCTCACTAACGAGAGAAAGAATTCTGTCTTGGTATTTAGTAGGACCTGCTACTTGCCCATCAAGATGCACGTCGAGGTTCACTCCTGCCTTCCGGTTTACAGGGTCGAACTACTCTAATGAAAATCTTGACATCACAATCACATCCCTAATAAATCCTCACGTCGAAGGTTCACGAATACCTATCACAACCTTTCGATTCCGTCATTGACTGTCCCGGAGTGAAATTCGTGTGACGAATCGAGGGTGAGTCGGTTTGAGTATACTAATCCATTTAACATACCTATAACGTGTGCTCCCACTAACCATTAGTGTTCGACAGGCACTCTCCATGTCAAAGAACATGTTATACAAGTCTTCACATAAACTTAACGCCCAGTCAAGTTTCATCGACTTGCGAAAGATTATGTATTTGAGCTATAAACCTTTCCAGTGCCGACCTCCTTATCCAATAAGGAGTGGAACATTTTGCTCTCAAATACACGGAATAGTTTCTATATGTATATATACGAGTTAGGAATTCCAGTAACTACCAGTAAATAAATAAACATCCATTGCCTTATATTAATGATTTACATAATAATAAGTATAATGCCCTCACTCAACATCCTCTGAGTGGCATTCGAGGGCATACTCCTAACAATCTCCCACTTGCACTCAATGCCACACACTATGGTATCTAATACCCATGTTCTCCAGATTACGCTCCAAGCTAATCTGAGAATGTGGCTTGGTCAGTGGATCAGCGACGTAATTGGCTGACTCTACTCTATGCAGCACAATGTATCTCTTTGCGAACAAATTCTCTTACGAGATGATAATCTCTCTCAATATGTTTGGTACTGTTATGAAACCTCGGCTTCTAGGCCTATGCTACCGCTCTATTGTTATCCTATAAAAAACGAAAATAGGCAGCGCAGCACATGGTGTCACGTGAAGTTTACCCAGTAACTTCTTAACCCTTCCTTTGGAGGCCTCCGAGGCCGCTTTATACTTAGCCTAATAGGTGGAACCAGCAGTCGCGATATACTTGGCACTATGCCAAGATACTGCTCCTCCATTAAGAGTAAATATGTAGCCAGAAGTAGACATCGAATCGTCTTTCTGTCCTTGGAAGTCCAATTCAGTGAATCCCACCACATTCAGTTCTCCACCACCATATTTAAGAACCAGATGTCTAGTCCTTCTAAAGTACTTGAGAACGTTCTTTTACGGTGGTCTAATGTTCCCTAACTGGGTTAGCCCTAAACCTACTTACCACGCTCCCAGCATGCGCAATGGCAGGTCTTGTACACAATAAAGTATACATAAGGCTACCCACTGTTAGGAATATGCCCTCGAATGCCACTCAGGGGATGAGAGAGTAGGGGCATTGTACTTGTAATTATGGAATAAATAATAAAAAGGAAATTCGATTCATTCACTGTTTATTGTATTTCAATTGCATTCTTGACTTGGTAAACATTGAAGTGAAGTCCATGTAAATAAACTGAACATTCCATTCTCGTTATGGGATAAGAGAAAATGCACTGGAAGTGTTTAAAGTTTATTTACGTAAATCGTTCGCAAGTCAATAAACTTAAATGGGCATTAAGTTTTAATAAGACTTGTATAACTGATGCTAGGACGTGTGCACGTCTTGATAGCATAGTTATAAAGTATATTGGTGGGACCAGTATACTCGAACACGACTCATACTCGATTCACCACACGGTATTCACTCTCGAAGAGTCGATGATGAATCAAAAGGTTGTGATAGTGTATGTGGACCTTTGACTTGAGGATTGAGAAGATGTGCCGGTGACGTTTAGTTTGTCATTAGAGTAGTTAGACTCATTTGCTTAATTGCCGAGTCGACCTCGAAGTGTGGACTATACGGGCAGTAGCATCTTACCGTATGCCAAGAAAGGATTTTATCTCCCGTTAGTGAGCAAAGCGTATGTCCTATACGGTTAATGGCAAATAAGATCATGAGTCTTTGGCCAAAGCATTCGATATAGTCGTATTAGATACACTATTAATCACGGTCTTGATTTGCATTAACACATGTATAGAGTCTAGTCAATAGTAGGGTTTGACTTTACCGTGACCAAGACTTGACCGACATCGATAAATGGTCTATACGTATATAGTATTCACGACATAATGGTTCCGGAATGATCCCTTCATTCGTTCTCGCCGGTTTACAAAGGCGCCCGCTAGTCGGCTAAGTGCCGCCCGCACTCATTGGTTCCTCCCAATGCCGGGCCGAGACGGACTGAGTCGCGCATCAGGAGCGTTGACGGATAAATGTGAATTTATTATCTCTCTATAAATATTAGATATTGGATATCTAATTATGATTTATTAGATAAATCAAAATAGCGGTCTTATGAATTAAAATTAAGTTACCGAGTGATTAATTTAATTCATAAATTATATTTCTTAGAGAAATATATTTGTATTTGATATTATTAATTAATTAGATTAATTAATTAATATAAATACATTGGTGATTAAACAGTGTATTTAACTGAGTCGTTTGACGAACGTCGCACACGAGCCGAGTGACTCGGCTCGTTT
The DNA here is from genome assembly GCA_033398695.1 of Orobanche coerulescens. Taxonomy (NCBI): domain Eukaryota; kingdom Viridiplantae; phylum Streptophyta; class Magnoliopsida; order Lamiales; family Orobanchaceae; genus Orobanche; species Orobanche coerulescens. The sequence goes on along the minus strand of CM065804.1, from coordinate 130,989,174 downwards.
TCTAGGAAACTTCCACCATGGGCCGCCCTCCCTCTCCCCACATCACATGGAATCATTTCCATGCATGTGTATGTGTTAGTTGTATTTTTGTTATTATGTGTTGACATTTTATCTCAATTATATGGTTTGAGATAATATAAAAACAACACATTATAACAACTAACACACACACATACTAACCTGCAAAAAAAAACAGCCCTGGACGTGAGTTTAAGTGAGGAGAGAGAGAAAAATTTTCCTTCTTCATTTTGTTCATCTTTGAGGTGAAAAGAAGTAAGAAAAATTAAGAGAGAAAAAAATTCCTACAACACTTCCTAGCCGTGTTCTTCATAGAACGGAGTGTTGTAGATTTTTCCGGGCAACTTCCGACGCGTGTGAAGTAGAGGCTTCGAATTTTCGGTGCTTGGAACGAAGGGATTTCGTGTTCGGGACGGGATCGTGATCATCGTCTACACTTTACGAAGATTTATTTCAAAGGCTTCAAGGGTATGAATCTTTATCTTTGTATTTTTTTTCGTATATACGTTACTTGATCGATCCTGTTTGGGATTCGTATTTATTTCCGCTGCGTATTTCGTTTTATTTTCGGAATCCCAACAGTGGTATCAGAGCGAGGTCAATGTTTCCGTATATACGATCATTTGTGCATTTTGAATGACTTTGGATGATGATTATGATTTAGAATCATGTTTGGAATAATTGTACATTTTAAATTATTCGTTGTAGCATCACGTTTTTTGAAACGGGCCGAAAAACAAAGAAATGGGGCTGCCGGCAGGTGTCGCGTGAATCGCTGGTTGCCTACAGTGCCGAGCATGCTCGGCCATGATCGCCATGTCTCGCCACACGGCCGAGAATGATCGGCCGATCTGAGCGATGGCTCGCCAGCATTTCGGGTTTTTGGCCCGATTTTGAATCGAGCCATGGTGGGCCTAAAATCGGATTATCCGGGACTCGTTTTAAGTTTATATTTTATTGTAATTATTTCCCAAAATTTAAATTGGATTTTAATTTGACTAAATTAATATTTGGAATATTTTTTTGGTTAAGGGAAATAAATTAAACGAAAATATTATTTTGGCGGATTACTTGAATGAATTTAAATGACGATTATTAGTATTAATTGGATTAATACCATTAAAATTGAATAGATTAATTTTATATTGATTGGATTAATATATTAATTGATTATTTAATTTTAATGCCACCTTATATTAATTGGATTAATATAGTAGAAATTGAATAGATTAATTTATGGATTAATTAGATTAATTTATATTAAGATTAATTGTTTAATTTCGTTGCCATTACATGTTGTATGGAATCCTTATGTGATGGTGATATAGCTCGTGGACTTAGTTTTTGATTTGTTCGATTCGATTGGGTTGTAAAGGCCGTTTTGAGCCTATTTATATTTACTAGAAAAACTTGTATAGGATGCAATTTTTCAATGATGTAATTATTATTTTGGGTATGACGAAGACCGAAGACAACCGAGCGATAAGACGAAGAATCGAAGACTGTTTTTTTTTATTATTGGGTCATTCGCTTGGCCCAGTACTTAGGAATTAGGTCCATGAGCTATATGTTGGTAGTAACTAGGTTACTGTTTTCTGTTTTTCATTTTGAATGATTGACAAACCAACAAACGCGCGTATAATTGAATTAATGTGCAAAGTGTAACATTAATCGCGAAATTCTCCCGACTACAAACAGACTAAGTTTGAAAAAGGTTACGAGGTTTCCTACCCTCCATCAAACTCGTAGAAAATTGATACCCGAGCTGGTGTGCTATGCTTCCGAGTTATCGGGGTAGTACATTTGGTAGAGGTTGAAAAATTCTTGAGTGCATTAGATGCCTTCGGTTGGTGATAAATTTCGCCCCTAGAAACCTGATAGGTTGCCGGGTGAGATTCAATAGTCAAACTGATAGACGTTGATGGTCAACAACTTAGATAGTCTGGATTGCCAAGAAACCTGATAGGTTGAGGGCATGAAGACTAGGGGTAAAAGAAGATCAAATCATCCGTTAGACGGGTTGGTGTTAGACACCACTTTACGTAAATTAATTGGCAAGAAACCCGATAGGTTGCGTCTGTTAAAATTTGTAAAGAACTTGATCACCACTAAGAAGTCGATCTAACCATGATTTCGGATTATAACATGGGAGTGTATAATTAGATAAAATTAGTGGGAGCCGAGACAAGAATTATACAAGCCCTTAAGTTCTATACTTGGTCATAATTAAACAAGTCACTAATTTAATCTTGTCTAAATCTTTGCGTAAAACGAAATTGAATCTCTCTAAAATGGCTAAAAACCCACTTGCAATACTACTTGAAAAGAATCTCCTAATCGCCCTAACTTTGTTGATCGTTGCGAATCGATGATTGTACTCGTGATGGAGTCTCGGGATACGTCTTGGAGGCGGACATTCCACGACTCCAATCCGGACTAGGGGTAATCAGAAGACATTGACGCCCATGAAAAATGGGTCAAGGATGATGTGCTAGTCCGTGGTTTTATGATGGGCTCAATGACTAATGAGTGCAGAGAGCGCACGAGAAAATGACTTCGCTGGCGCATTCTCGCACACTTGACCGAACTTTATGGAGAGCACAGAGATCGCTAGATATGAAATATCAAAGCGGTTGTTCGCTAGGATGAAATAAGGGGAGAAAGTGGGAGACCACGTCCTCAAGATGATCTCTATGATTGAGAGGCTCGAGGTGCTCAACTTTAATATGGATTTATCCCTTCAAATTGATCTCATCCTTCAATCTCTACTCGACTCTTTCACGCAGCTTTGTAATGAATTTCAACCGTAATGAAATTACATGCACATTAGCCGGGCTAATGAATAAACCGTGACGGCGCGATCTAACATGAAGACTAAACCGAGAGAGGCCGCTCTTGTGATTTCTTCCGGGCCTAAGAGGTCCAAGAACAAGAAGAAAAAGACCTACGAGCAAGACAAACCCAAGAAAGGGGTGCAAAAGGAAAGGGCAAGGCCCGAAAGGTTCAAAAGGTAGGCGGTCCAAAACCTACGGACAAATGCCTTGAATGCGGTGAGTCGGCCATGGCGAAGGACTTGTCCCAAGATTAATGGCGCATCAGTGCACGGAACTTTTTGTTTTTGAAACTAATTGTTCCGCCATCGTATATTCTCGCTTCATGGATTCTCGATTCGTGCCACTTCTCACATTTGTACTATGAATCGGGATCTGAACGGGCAGTAGAAAACTTGAAGTCGGGAAATAATGATCACCGTTGGAAGCGGACAAAGTGTCGAGGCAACCGATATTGATCAATCCTTCCGGGTTTAGAATCGTTTTATTTTGACATTAGATGAAGTACTTGTTTTGCCCAAGGGGCATAAAACATTGTATCCATTCCGCCTCGACCGAAAGGATTTTGTTTCTTCATTGTCAATGGCGCTTGTAAAATTTATTTTCAAATAAATTGGTTGGAACAACTACATTGTTGAATGGTTTATATCATCCGAACATGCAAAATAAAACAACGGTGAACACTATAACTAGGAAACGTGGTAGGCAAGATACTAATCAAGCTCTTAAATGGCACCTTAGACTTGGTCATGTTGGTCGACTCAAGGTTCGTAAATGGAAAAAGATGGACTTTTAAGTCCATTGGGTGTAGAACCCTATCCAACTTGTGAATCTTGCCTTAGAGGCAAAATGACTAAGTTCCCTTCACAGGGACTTTTGAAAGGGTCACGATAAACTTGGATTGGTGCATACCGATGTTTGTGGTGCTTTAGAAGTAGCCCGAGACGGATATCAATATTTCATAAACGTCACGATGATCATACTAGGTATGGGATTGTGTACTTAATGAAACATAAATCAAGCCTTTGCTAAATTCAAAGAATTTAAGGCCCTAGTTGAAAAACAAACTGGATGTCATATCAAAGCACTTTGGTGACCGAGGTGGCGAATATATGAGCATTGAGTTTGATGAGTTCCTTAAGGAACATGGAATAGTTTCACAATTCATGCCTCCAGAACCCCACGCTTAAATGGTGTTTCGTAAAGGAGAAATCGGACTTTGTTGGACATGGTTCGCTCCATGATAAATTACACCGATTTACCTATTTACCCGTGGGGTATGCCTTACTAACCGCCTATATCCTAAATAGATGCCCTTCCAAATCTGCTCCTATCACTCCGCATGAGATATGGAAGGGTAAGAAACCAAGCCTTAATCACATAAGGATTTGGGGATGTCCAACCTATGTCAAAAGGCTAAGGTGGACAACCGAAGCGAGGTCCATAAAAGGACGTTTCATAGGATACCCAGAGGACTCGATGGGTTATCTATTCTACATGCCAAGACCATAGGTCGTTGTGGCATTACAAGTGCACTTCCTTGAGGATGAATTCATTCAGAAGGTGGCTCGTAGAAATATCTCTTTGGAAGAGCATAATGAAACTCCTAAGGAGACATCCGATCGTGGATCAAGAACCGAACCTATTGTAACACAACCTCCACTTCAAGGTCCGATAGGGTATCTCACTTACTCGAGAGGTATGGCTATACACATGTCGAGGAACTGGGTCTCCACGACACACCCGATAGCAAAGGAAAACGACCCTGTCACCTATGACCAAGCGATAGTGGATGTAGACTCTGATAAATGGCAAGAAGCAATGGAAGCTGAGATAGACTCGATGCATACCAATCAGGTCTAGACTCTAGTAGATCTTCCAACTGGCATGAGGACTATTGGAAATAAATGGATCTATAAGAGAGAGACTGATGGGGATGGCAAGGTTGATGCCTATAAGGCCAGGCTTGTGGCAAAGGGTTATACCCAAAGGGAAGGAATCGATTATCATGATACCTTCTCGCCCGTAGCTATGATAAAGTCAATTCGCATGATGCTTGCCATTGCTGCCTATTATGATTATGAAATATGGCAAATGGATGTCAAAACGGCTTTTCTAAATGGATACCTCGAGTAGGAAATCTATATGGAACAGCCTAAATGTTTTGTGTCCAAAGCTAATATTCATAAAGTGTGTAAGCTGCAACGAGCCATTTATGGTCTGAAGCAAGCTTCTCGGAGTTGGAACCTTCGATTTGACGAAGTAGTTAAGGACTTTGACTTCGAACGAAATGAGGAGGAACCGTGTGTTTACAAAAAGATCAGTGGGAGCAACATTGCGTTCTTAGTACTATATGTAGATGTTATTCTACTTATAGGAAATAACATAGCAATGCTCAGCACTGTGAAAGATTGGCTTTCTAAAACGTTCTCCATGAAAGACTTGGGAGAAGCTTCCTATATTCTAGGGATCCGTCTTTACAGAGATAGACCGCGAAGAATGATAGGACTTTCCCAAGCCCTTTATATCGATAAAATCCTGAGAAGATTCAAGATGGATGAATCTAAAAGAGGGTTCCTTCCCATGCGACATGGAATTCATCTCACCACGAAAATGTGTCCTCAAAGTGAGGAAGACAAGAGAGAGATGAGTAAGGTACCCTATGCCTCAAATGAGTAGCCTCATGTACGCTATGTTGTGTACGAGACCAGACTTAGCCTACGCCGTGAGTATGGTAAGTCGATTTCAAGCAAACCCGGAAGGGAACATTGACCGCCGTAAAGAACATTCTTAAGTACTTAAGAAGAACTAGAGATTTAGTTCTTACTTATGGTGGTGGAGAATCGAAGGTGATTGGATTCACCGATTCTGATTTTCAAGGAGACAATGACGACTCTAAGTCGACATCCGGGTATTTATTTACTCTCAATGGAGGAGCAGATCTTGGAGAAGCTCCAAGAAAACCGCCATCGCAGATTCCACCGCCAAGCAGAGTATCAAGCCGCCTCGAGGCTAGCAAAGAAGCATTTTGGATGCGTGTTTATACAAGAACTTCAAGTGGTGCCTAACGCGGAGTTGCCTATATCACTATTCTCGTGATAATGATGGAGCCGTCGCCAAGCCAAGGAGCCGAGGGCTCACCACAACACCAAGCATATAGAGAGAAAGTACCACATCGTTCGAGAGATGGTGGAAAAGGATATGTTTCATTGCAAAGAGTAGACTCGTAAGACAATGTCTCGACTACTGACTAAGCCATTATTTCAGCCGTCTTGGAAAGACATCCAAGAACATGGGTATTGGATATCATGATGTGTGGCATTGAGTGCAAGTGGGAGATTGTTAGGAATATGCCCTCGAATTCCACTCGGGGATGAGAGAGTAGGGGCATTGTACTTGTAATTATGGAATAAATAATAAAAGGCAATTCGATTCATTCACCGCTTATTGTATTTCAATTGCATTCTTGACTTGGTAAACATTGAAGTGAAGTCCATGTAAATAAACCGAACATTCCATTCTCGTTATGGGATAAGAGAAAATGCACCGAAGTGTTTAAAGTTTATTTACGTAAATCGTCATAAGTCAATAAACTTAAATGGGCATTAAGTTTTAATAAGACTTGTATAATCGATGCTAGGACGTGTGCACGTCTTGATAGCATAGTTATAAAGTATATTGGTGGGACCAGTATACTCGAACACGACTCATACTCGATTGATCACACGGTATTCACTCTCGAAGAGTCGATGACGAATCAAAAGGTTGTGATAGTGTATGTGGACCTTTGACTTGAGGATTCAGTAGAAGATGTGCCGTGACGTTTAGTTTGTCATTAGAGTAGTTAGACTCATTTGCTTAATTGCCGAGTCGACCTCGAAGTGCGGACTATACGGCGGTATCGATCTTTCTTGTATGCCAAGAAAGGATTTTATCTCTGTTAGTGAGCAAAGCGTATGTCCTATACGGTTAATGGCAAATAAGATCATGAGTCTTTGGCCAAAGCATTCTGATATAGTCGTATTAGATACACTATTAATCAGTCGGTCTTGATTTGCATTAACACATGTATAGAGTCTAGTCAATAGTAGGGTTTGACTTTACCGTGACCCGAAGACTTGACCGGGACATCTGATAAAGGGTCTATACATATATAGTATTCACGACATAATGGTTCTGGAATGATCCCTTCATTCGTTCTCAGTCGGGGTTTACAGTGCGGCCCGCTAGGCTGGCTAAGTGTTGCCCGCACTCATTGGTTCCTCCCAATGCCGGCTGAGACGGACATACGGAGTCGCGCATCAGGAGCGTTGACGGATAAATGTGAATTTACTATCTCTCTATAAATATTAGATATTGGATATCTAATTATGATTTATTAGATAAATCAAAATAGCGGTCTTATGAATTAAAATTAAGTTACCGGGTGATTAATTTAATTCATAAATTATATTTCTTAGAGAAATATATTTGTATTTGATATTATTAATTAATTAGATTAATTAATTAATATAAATACATTGGTGATTAAACGGAGTGTATTTAACAGAGTCGTTTGACGAACGTCCGGTACACGAGCCGAGTGACTCGGCTCGTTTTCTAGGAAACTTCCACCATTGGCCGCCCTCCCTCTCCCCACATCACATGGAATCATTTCCATGCATGTGTATGTGTTAGTTGTATTTTTGTTATTATGTGTTGACATTTTATCTCAATTATATGGTTTGAGATAATATAAAAACAACACATTATAACAACTAACACACACACATACTAACCTACAAAAAAAAACAGCCCTGGACGTGAGTTTAAGTGAGGAGAGAGAGAAAAATTTTCCTTCTTCATTTTGTTCATCTTTGAGGTGAAAAGAAGTAAGAAAAATTAAGAGAGAAAAAATTCCTACAACACTTCCTAGCCGTGTTCTTCATAGAACGGAGTGTTGTAGATTTTTCCGGGCAACTTCCGACGCGTGTGAAGTAGAGGCTTCGAATTTTCGGTGCTTGGAACGAAGGGATTTCGTGTTCGGGACGGGATCGTGATCATCGTCTACACTTTACGAAGATTTATTTCAAAGGCTTCAAGGGTATGAATCTTTATCTTTGTATTTTTTTTCGTATATACGTTACTTGATCGATCCTGTTTGGGATTCGTATTTATTTCCGCTGCGTATTTCGTTTTATTTTCGGAATCCCAACACCCACGGCCGAAGCATATGGTATATTACTCATTTCATTTCGTTGTTCCTCACTTTGAGGAAACATCTTCGAGGAGAGTTTTATTCCATGTCGCATCGGAAGGAACCCTCTTTTAGAATCATCCATCTTAAATCGCTTTAAGACTTTATCTATATAGAGGGCTTGGGAACGACCTATCATTCTCTTCGCTCTATCCCAGTAGAGTCGAATCCCAAGAATATAGGTTTCTTCTCCTAAGTCTTTCATGGAGAAATTACTCGAAAGCTAAGCCTTCATAGAACTGAGCATTCCCACATCATTTTCTATTAGTAGAATGTCATCTACATATAGTACTAAGAATGCGATTTTGCTCCCACTAACCCTATTGTATACATAAGGTTCCTCTTCATTTTGCACGTAGTCAATCTCTTTGACTGACTCGTTGAAACGAAGGTCCCAACTACATGAAGACTGCTACAGTCCATTTCATGGAGTCTACATCCACCATTGCTAGGTCATTGGTCGCGGGTCGGTCTCTTGTTTATCACCTGGAACCTCTTGGAAAACCCAGTTCCTCCAAGTGCATAAAACTATACCTCTTAGGTAATTGAGACACCCTACTAGACCTATGAGGTGGTTGTACTTGTGTTTCAGAAGGTTCGGTTCCAATTTCTTGCACAGGTGTCTCCTGAGGAGCTTCATTGTATTCTTCCAAAGAAATATTTCTACCTGCTCCGCCTTCCTGAATGAACTCTTCTTCGAGAAAGTGTGCATGCAAAGCAACAACGATCTTTCAATATTTGGGCATGTAGAATAGATAACCCATCGTCTCAGATGGGAATCCAATGAAACATCTCCTCATGGACCTCGCTTCCATTTTGTCCACCTTAGTCTTCTTGACATAGCCGGGATATCCCCAAATCCTAATGTGATTAAGACTTGGTTTCCTGCCCTCCCACATCTCATGTGGAGTTTTATGAACGAATTTGGAAGGACATCTGTTCAAGATATATGCAGTAGTCAGGAGTGCATACCCCACAAGTAAATCGGTAAGTCAGAATAGCCTAGCATGGAATGGACCATGTCCAACAAGGTCTGATTCCTTCTTTCTGACACACCATTTAACTGAGGAGTGCATAGAGGTGTTAGTTGTGATACTATTTCATGTTCCTTAAGGAACTCGTCAAACTTCATACTCATATACTCACCACCTCGGTTCGACCGAAGTGCTTTGATATGATTTCCAGTTTGTTTCTCGACTAGGGCCTTAAATTCCTAGAATTTCTCAAAAGGCCTCGGATTTATGTTTCATTAAGTATATATAACCATTAGGGGTGGACTCGGTTCCATTCGGTTCGGTTTTTGACCGAAACCGAGAGTCGAACCAAATATTCGGTTTCGGTTTGGTTCGGTTCTTTTTAAAGTTCGGTTCGGTTAAGTTCGGTTTTATAAATATTCGGTTCGGTTTCGATTTGGTTTGATGTTTTTTCGGTTCTTCACAATATAAATTCAAATATTATATGCAATAGAATAAGTTATATATAACAACAAGCCAACAAGAGTTATATATATATATATATATTCAAGATAAAAGCTAGAGTTGCATAGCAATTTCCAAATATCTCAAAATATATAACAATCGTAAATCACAGTAGCTTATTTTCTCAACCTAAATTAATTGAATCACAAATTCATGAGCATATTATCGGTCCTTCTTGGACCCATGAGGGTCTTACAAAAGGAAAACGAATTATACTAAAATTCGAAACACACCAAAATCACAAAAACAAGGTCATTTTAGTATGTTGAAATTTGACTTCGGTCCATTTCGTCCGTTCGTTCCGCTTACTCGAACCGAGAACCAAACCAAATTAGTTCGGTTCGGTTCTGTTTTTTTGTTTTTCGGTTCGGTCTTCTTCGGTTTCGGTTTTTCGGTTATTTTTTCGGGTTTTTTCGGTTCGGTTTTGGATTTTCGGTTCCGAAATGCCACCCCTAATAACCATACCTAGTATGATCATCTGTAAACGTAATGAAATTCTGATATCCATCACGTGTTGCTTCCAAAGCACCACATACGTCGGTATGGATTAATCCTAGTTTATCAGCGGCTCTTTCAAAAGTCCCTGTGAAGGGGGACTTAGTCATTTTGCCTTTAAGGCAAGATTCACAAGTAGGAAAGGGATCCGATCCCAATGGACCCATAAGTCCATCTTTTTCCATCTTGTAAACCTTGGTCTGACCAACATGACCAAGTCTAAGATGCCATTTCAAAACTTGATTGGTTTCATCCCTACCACGTTTTCTAGTCATAGTATTCACAACTACTTTGTTGCTGAGAGTTAGATGATACAATCCATTTAACAATGTAGCAGTACCCACTAGTTTATTTCTGAAATAAATTTTGCAGGAACCATTACCAATGAAAAATGAAAAGCCTTTTTGATCCATGACTGGAATGGATATAATGTTTTTATGCCCCTTGGGCAAAACAAATGCATCTTCTAAAGTCAAAACAAAACCGGATTCTAAACCCAAAAGAAGTGATCCTATGTCGGTTGCCTCGACACTATGCCCGCTTCCGACTATGATCATAACTTTTCCAGCTCCAAGATTCCTACTTTATTCCAGATCCTGATTCATGGTACAAATCTAGCACCAGAATCCAGTATCCAAGAAGTAGAAATTGCAGTAGCAGAACAATTTATTTCTAAAACTAAAAGTTCTGTACCTGAAGCGCCATGAAGAATCGGACAGTCTCTTGCCCAGTGGCCCAGCTCACCGCACTTGAGACAAGCGTCCTTCTTCTTGCCTTTTGGAACCAACGGGGCCTTGCCCTTACCCTTTAAGTCCTTGACTTGTGGTCCCGTCTGCTTTTTGGTCTTTTTCTTCTTGTTCTTAGACCTCCGAGGTCCAAAAGAAATCATAAGGGCAGACTCCTTCATCCGTGGAGTCTTCATATGAGACTGAGCGGTCACTAGTTTGTACATTAGCCCAGCTAAGTTACACGCAATCTCATTGCAGTTGAAATTCATAACAAACTGTGAGAAGTAATCAGGGAGAGACTGTAGGATAAGGTCGGTCTGAAGAGAAGTATCCATCTTAAAATCAAGAGCCTCCAATCTCTCGATCATGGATATCATTTTGAGGACGTGGTCCCCAACCTTCTCATCTTCCTTCATCCTTGCACCGAACAGTTGCTTGGATATCTCTCTAGCAGTTCGACTGTGCTCACCATAAAGCTCGGTTAAGTGAGATAGAATCTGCCTAGCAGAAGTCATTTTCTCATGAGCTCTCTGAAGCTCATTAGACATGGAAGCCATCATATATGCACGGACTTTCACGTCATCCTTAAACCACTTTTCATGGTTTTCAATCTCTTCCTGATTAGCTCTTGTCCGCACTGGAGGTGTTAGAATGTCCGTCTCCAAGACGTATCCCCGTGCCTCTATACTGAGGACTATCACGAGATTGCGGAGCCAATCCAGAAAGTTAGATCCAATCAGGGTGTTCTTCTCGAGTAGAATTGTGAGTGGATTCATAGTCATATTGAGAGTTATGTCTGCATTAAGTATGACAGATTAATTAGTGACTCGTTTAATTATGTTCTGAGTATAGAATTAAGGTCTTTTCTATTCTTGTTAACCAGCTCCCACTATTTTAATCGGAATAACAGACTCCCATGTGAAATTCGGAAGTGTCGTCGCTATACTTCATAGTGGTGATCGAGTTCTTTATAAATCTTAATAGAGGGCAACCGAACAGGTTTCTAGTCTATTAATTTTCATAAAGTGGTGTCCAACACCAACCCATCTAATGGATGATTCGATCTTCTTTTTCCCCTTGTTCACTCCCCTCAACCTATACAGTTTCTATGGTTCGTGAACAAGTTAAGTTTATACCATCGATGTAAATCAGTTTCACAATTGAATCTTATCCGGCAACCTATCAGGTTTCTAGGGATAAAATTTGCTCCAACGAAAGGCATCCAATGCGCTCCCGGTAATTTATTCGTCTCCCCGAATGATTACCCTGATAACTCGGAAGCATAGCACATCCGGTTTGGATTTCAATTTCCCGAAAGCTCGATGGAGGGAAGGAAAACCTTGAAACCTTATAAACTTAATAATTTGTCGTGGGAGAATTTCCGCGATTAATGTTACACTTTGCACATTAATTCATTTAAGCGCGTTTGTGGCATTCATACAATATGAAACAACCATTCACAACCTAGTTGCTACCAACATGTGGTTCATGGACCGTTCCTCGAAAACAAAAACTCCGTAATCTAATTACAAGTCTTCGTCCTGAATATTCGTCTTCTCGAAATGGATCTTCCTATGGTCTTCGTCATTACATATAAATTTTACATTGAAAATTGCATCCTAGATACGAATATTTCTTGTAAAATAAATAGGCTCAAAAAGGCCTTTACAACCCAATCGAATAAAAACCGAACGATTCAAAAAACTAAGTCCACGAACCACATTCCCATTCAAAAGCATTCATCCAATAAATAATATATAAATGGAAAGCGTAGAGATACATTGATCCAATCAACAATACGAACCGATCCAATCAATTCATCCAAAATGAATTAATCCAATTAATTCAAACAACCGTCAATTTTAACTTGTTCCGGACGAGAAAATATTTCGTTAAATTAATTCCCTTAAGAATAAAATTACCATAATTAAATCTTAGTCAAACTAAATCTAATTTAATTTGTGGCAAATTAATTATCGAACGAAATATAAAAAATGGAGTCGAAAAACACGTGAACCGCCCAAAGAGCTTCCGAAAGGTGGCGAGGGGACCGAGACCATTTCAGCGGCGGCAAGTCGCTGAGCATGCCCGGCACAGTTGCCGAGCGTGGGCGATCACAGGTTCCAGATCGCGATCTGCCGCCTGACCGCATGAGGCGCTGCCCAGCCCGGGTCCGATTACGTTTTCGACTCGTTTTTCGCCACGATTCCAAAAATAACATTTTTCTAATCTTTATATTACACTTAAATCAGTTTTTCAAAAGAAAAATAGATTTACATTGTAACATAAAATCATGAAAAAAATAATTTTTGGATGAACAATAGAAAATCAACGATCAATACGATAATGATTCCAAATCATACACCATGTAATCAAGCATTCCAAATGCCAATATCGTATATACGATCGCAAGACCTATGCTCCGATACCACTATCGGGATTTGGTGCCTAAAAACGAAGGCCCAGCGGAAGCGGTAAAACGAAAATTAATTCGATCTGAATCCCTACGAGGATCGATCGAGCTACGTATATACGAATATATAAACGAAAACACAAGAGATGTAAGAAACTTATCCTTGTAGTCCGTTGATTAAATGGATTCCTTTTCTTGAGCTATTCCCCAACCTTTAGTTGTATATTCCAACGATCCAATGTGCTCCAAGCCCTTGGATGATCCAACGTCGAAAATACAACGCCTCTACTTGACACGCGCCGGAGAAACGAACGGGATGACGATCACCTTGCTATCCTCCAAGGATACGGCTAGAGCTAGGATGATGAAGCCTTCGATTATAACACTCTAAGTGTATAATCTATATCTCACTTTAATTTTCTCCAAGAAAATATATGAATGTATAATGAAGAAGATGATGAATAGTATGAAGCCTTTGGAAACTATTTCCTCTCTCTTTTCTTCTTGCCAAAAACATGGCTTCAAGTGTCCCTCAAAGAGATTTGGTCTTCATACATATATTCTTATCATATCACCCCATATCTTCCACCTTTTGACAATATCACCAAAATGATATTTGTCCCCTTGATATGTCAGAAAGCTAGTACCCCACCAAGTGAAGACTAAGACAATGGAGGGACTGGGTGACTTAGGGCGGCCATCTAGAAGGATCCGGACAAGTTCGGTCCATTTTGGACTCCCGAGAGTCCAAACAGATAAACTCTGATTCCGTTCCGATGTATCTATATCGATTAATTAATCCAATTAATTAATCATATCAAATACATAATAACATAATTAATTTCTCCAAGAAATAATTATATTCATGAATTAAATTAATCACCCAGTAATATATTTAATTCATTTGGCCGTAAGTCAATTTATCCAATAAATCGATTCAGACATCCAATGTCCCAAATTAGATATCCGATATCTAATATTCATAATGAGATAATAAGCTTGATTCATTCCGTCGCCAATCCTATTGCGCGACTCGGTAGGTCCGTCTCAGTGAGCAATGAGAGGAACCAAAGAGTAGTAGCACGACCTAGCCAGCCTGGCGGCCTACACTGTACCTCAACTGAGAACGAATGATGGGATCATTCAAGAACCATTCTGTCGTGAATACTAGTATACGTATAAACCCTTCTTTCAAATGTCCCGATCAAGTTATAGGGTCACAGTCAGTCAAACCCTATCTGTAGTTGACGCTATGCATGCGTTAATGCAAATCGAGATCATCGAGCTCTCGTGTATCTAATACAACTAGCTACAATGCTTTGGCAAAAGACTTATGATCTCATCTGCCAATAACCGCATAGGACATATAACCCGCTCACTAACGGGAGAAAGAATTCTATCTTGGTATTTAGTAGGACCTGCTACTTGCCCATCAAGATGCACGTCGACGTTGACCCCCGCCTTCCGGTTTACAGGGTCGAACTACTCTAATGAAAATCTTGACGTCACAAGCACATCCCTACTAAATCCTCACGTCGAAGGTTCACGAATACCTATCACAACCTTTCGATTCCGTCATTGACTGTCCCGGATTGAAATCCGTGTGACGAATCGAGGGTGAGTCGGTTCGAATATACTAATCCAATTAGCATGCCTATAACGTGTGCTCCCACTAACCATTAGTGTTCGAGAGGCACTCTCCATGTCAAAGAACACATTATACAAGTCTTTACATAAACTTAACACCCAGTCAAGTTTCATCGACTTGCGAACGATTAAGTATTTGAGCTATAAACCTTTCCAGTCCTGACCTCCTTATCCAATAAGGAGTGGAACGTTTTGCTCTTAAATACACGGACTAGTTTCTATATGTAGATTTACGAGTTAGGAATGCCAGTAACTACCAGTAAATAAAGAAACATCCATTGCCTTATATTAATGATTTACAGAATAACAAGTATAATGCCCTCACTCAACATACTCTGAGTGGCATTCGAGGGCATACTCCTAACACTTAATCCATGATCAATTATCACAACCTATTGAAGTAATCAATTAACAACAATCCGATAACCATCAATAGCCGATATATCCAACCAATCAAACTCAACGGTTCAACGATACTTTGATCATATACCAAACCAATTAATCCACTCAACAAATACGAACTCATATCTACGCTACAAGGCCCAACTCGATAATCATAATTAACAATCAATATAACCGATCAACAACCCAACGGTCCCACAATGTCTCGATTAAACACAAATCCGAACAACCCAAGTCAATCAATCACGAATCCATAACCATATTATGATTCCACAATCCGATAACCATATCAACTTATCCCGATAACAAGGATTACACAACATACTCTATTCCGAATTCAACCTTAAATTCAACATGATATGTTTTGCCCTTTGTTCATATTCATCAACCTCATACCAACTCTATACTTAAGATTATCAAGTAATTCAATCATCCGATCATTCAACTCGTATGAACGCATATACTCAAAGAAGGATAATACTCTTGTCAAGTTCATAATCAAAATTCGTATATCATCAAGATCATACGAAAATCATATCACCACTCACATGACTTGTCTCTTGACATAAACAATCATCATTCCATGTTCATATCTAAAACATAAATACCTTAACAAAAACTCATCATAATCACTATATTTACTTCATGGAATTCTCGAGAACATGAATCAACCATAACCATGTTCAAGTAATATCCACATGCTCATAATCATCAAGACATCACAGCCCAATATGTTATCTAATCATATAATTCGTAGCTTTAACACATAAACCAATCAGTGAAATATCATTATCATATTCGTCATCACATACTTCTCAAAACACCAAGAACCATAAATACTTCAGGCATCCATCATCATACGAAGTAATCATCAAGGATACTTTGATCATATACCAACACGACGATGCTGAAGCCGTTACCAAGTTCCTTGCCTTCGTCTACGAGCTCCTAAGCCCTGACCAACGCAATTCACAAACATCCTCGAACACGACCGCAAGGCACGGTTCTTAATCCATGATCAATTATCACAACCTATTGAAGTAATCAATTAACAACAATCTGATAACCATCAATAGCCGACATATCCAACCAATAAAACTCAACGGTTCAACGATACTTTGATCATATTCCAAACCAATTAATCCGACTCAACAAATACGAACTCATATCTACGCTACAAGGCCCAACTCGATAATCATAATTAACAATCAATATAACCGATCAACAACCCAACGGTCCCACAATGTCTCGATTAAACACAAATCCGAACAACCCAAGTCAATCAATCCCGAATCCATAACCATAATATGATTCCACAATCCGATAACCATATCAACTTAACCCGATAACAAGGATTACACAACATACTCTATTCCGAATTCAACCTTAAATTCAACATGATATGTATTGCCCCTTGTTTATATTCATCAACCTCATACCAACTCTATACTTAAGATTATCAAGTAATTCAATCATCCGATCATTCAACTCGTATGAACGTATATACTCAAAGAAGGATAATACTCTTGTCAAGTTCATAATCAAAATTCGTATATCATCAAGATCATACGAAAATCATATCAACACTCACACGACTTGTCTCTTGACATAAACAATCATCATTCCATGTTTATATCCAAAACATAAATACCTTAACAAAAACTCATCATAATCACTATATTTACTTCATGGAATTCTCGAGAACATGAATCAACCATAACCATGTTCAAGTAATATCCACATGCTCATAATCATCAAGACATCACAGCCCAATATGTTATCTAATCATATAATTCATAGCTTTAACACATAAACCAATTAGTGAAATATCATTATCATCTTCTTCATCACATACTTCTCAAAACACCAAGAACCATAAATACTTCAGGCATCCATCATCATACGAAGTAATCATCAAGGATACTTTGATCATATACCAACACGACGATGCTGAAGCCGTTACCAAGTTCCTTGCCTTCGTCTATGAGCTCCTAAGCCCTGACCAACGCAATTCGCGAACATCCTCGAACACGACCGCAAGGCACGGTTCTTAATCCATGATCAATTATCACAACCTATTGAAGTAATCAATTAACAACAATCTGATAACCATCAATAGCCGACATATCCAACCAATAAAACTCAACGGTTCAACGATACTTTGATCATATTCCAAACCAATTAATCCGACTCAACAAATACGAACTCATATCTACGCTACAAGGCCCAACTCGATAATCATAATTAACAATCAATATAACCGATCAACAACCCAACGGTCCCACAATGTCTCGATTAAACACAAATCCGAACAACCCAAGTCAATCAATCACGAATCCATAACCATAATATGATTCCACAATCCGATAACCATATCAACTTAACCCGATAACAAGGATTACACAACATACTCTATTCCGAATTCAACCTTAAATTCAACATGATATGTATTGCCCCTTGTTTATATTCATCAACCTCATACCAACTCTATACTTAAGATTATCAAGTAATTCAATCATCCGATCATTCAACTCGTATGAACGTATATACTCAAAGAAGGATAATACTCTTGTCAAGTTCATAATCAAAATTCGTATATCATCAAGATCATGCGAAAATCATATCACCACTCACATGACTTGTCTCTTGACATAAACAATCATCATTCCATGTTCATATCTAAAACATAAATACCTTAACAAAAACTCATCATAATCACTATATTTACTTCATGGAATTCTCGAGAACATGAATCAACCATAACCATGTTCAAGTAATATCCACATGCTCATAATCATCAAGACATCACAGTCCAATATGTTATCTAATCATATAATTCGTAGCTTTAACACATAAACCAATAAGTGAAATATCATTATCATATTCGTCATCACATACTTCTCAAAACACCAAGAACCATAAATACTTCAGGCATCCATCATCATACGAAGTAATCATCAAGGATACTTTGATCATATACCAACACGACGATGCTGAAGCCATTACCAAGTTCCTTGCCTTCGTCTACGAGCTCCTAAGCCCTGACCAACGCAATTCACAAACATCCTCGAACACGACCGCAAGGCACGGTTCTTAATCCATGATCAATTATCACAACCTATTGAAGTAATCAATTAACAACAATCTGATAACCATCAATAGCCGACATATCCAACCAATAAAACTCAACGGTTCAACGATACTTTGATCATATTCCAAACCAATTAATCCGACTCAACAAATACGAACTCATATCTACGCTACAAGGCCCAACTCGATAATCATAATTAACAATCAATATAACCGATCAACAACCCAACGGTCCCACAATGTCTCGATTAAACACAAATCCGAACAACCCAAGTCAATCAATCCCGAATCCATAACCATAATATGATTCCACAATCCGATAACCATATCAACTTATCCCGATAACAAGGATTACACAACATACTCTATTCCGAATTCAACCTTAAATTCAACATGATATGTATTGCCCCTCGTTTATATTCATCAACCTCATACCAACTCTATACTTAAGATTATCAAGTAATTCAATCATCCGATCATTCAACTCGTATGAACATATATACTCAAAGAAGGATAATACTCTTGTCAAGTTCATAATGAAAATTCGTATATCATCAAGATCATACGAAAATCATATCAACACTCACATGACTTGTCTCTTGACATAAACAATCATCATTCCATGTTCATATCCAAAACATAAATACCTTAACAAAAACTCATCATAATCACTATATTTACTTCATGGAATTCTCGAGAACATGAATCAACCATAACCACGTTCAAGTAATATCAACATGCTCATAATCATCAAGACATCACAGCCCAATATGTTATCTAATCATATAATTCATAGCTTTAACACATAAACCAATTAGTGAAATATCATTATCATCTTCTTCATCACATACTTCTCAAAACACCAAGAACCATAAATACTTCAGGCATCCATCATCATACGAAGTAATTAGCAAGGATACTTTGATCATATACCAACACGACGATGCTGAAGCCGTTACCAAGTTCCTTTCCCTTGTCTATGAGCTCCTAAGCCCTGACCAACGCAATTCGCGAACATCCTCGAACACGACCGCAAGGCACGGTTCTTAATCCATGATCAATTATCACAACCTATTGAAGTAATCAATTAACAACAATCCGATAACCATCAATAGCCGACATAGCCAACCAATCTGTAATATCCGCAATTTCGGATTTCTGGTAATTTTATTTTTTCGGCGGAGGTCCGTTTCGACGACTCGCTTGGGACCGTATCATCATTCTGAGAATGATTAATTCTGCACTTTTTGTCATCCGAGTTCGTTTCGGTATTGTTTTGTTGAGTTCCGTGTTTCTTAACAACTTTTCCGCACTCGTGTTCGATTCTTGTGAATCTCGTCCGAAATTACTGTTTCGAGTTTCCCGTAAGTCCGTTTAACTTTGTTAGACGTGTTGTGAGCTTTGGTTTGGTGTTTCGATCGCGTATCGTGATTTTCGGACATTTTGGGCCATTTTCGTAATTTCCCAAAGTTTTGGGTAATTACTTCCGTTGTTGAATTCCGAGCCTTCGGGTGGTCGGAATTGTGTGTTCTCTTAGCCCTTAGATTCGTCTTTGCGAGTACTTCGTGACCGTATCTTCGATTCGTATTCAGGTTCGGGTTTCGGTGTCGTTTTCTTGAGTTCAGTGTTATTAAACGACTTTTCCCAAATATGAGTCGACTTTGTAGAATCACCATAAATTCTTGAAATCTCCAAAGACTTTGAATCTTTTCAATATTATAGAGCATCAAGTTATCTTTCCAATGGTTCAAACGGTGAGTCAATCGGAGTCCGGACGAGAGAGTTATGGTCGAAATAGCTCAGACACTCATTTTCCAGTTTTGGCCGAGCAGCCTGTACCTTGTGCCGCGGCACACTTATCTTGAGCCGCGGCACGATCAGTTAGCCTATTTCTGCGGATTTTGTGAGATGAATGCTCATTTCATCTCTTCCTTCATTCCTCCTCCTCTTGGGCGATCTTATGGGCGATTTTTGGGCGTTTTGCATCATCAATCCCAGATAACTTCATATTCTTCAAGTTTTTGGTGTGGATTAACAACTCCAACAATTGTTCTTCATCATTAATCCAAGGTAAATTCTTGAAACCCTACTTTTGGGTGAATTGGGGGTTTTTGTTCGTTTTGTCCGATTTAACCGTAATAACTTAGATTTGTGATGTATTGATGATTATTTAGATGTATTCTATCATTTCCCTTGTTATTCCATGGTTGGATCGTTTCGATTCGTTATTTTGGTCGAGTTCTTAGTCAACGCCTTGAAGGTGTCCGACAAAAGGTCTTAGAGGGGGGATTGGGCGTTGTATGATTATTATCCATCGTACGATTGTTGATTTATCATTGGTATGACTTAGGGACGAAATTCTTGTGAAGAACTCGAGTCGGAACCCTTCCGTTCGTTGTCTTCTTCGGGGTCCGAGCTTCCCGATCGAACCGTATTCTTCGGAACGTTTGGTAGCGGTTATTAAGGCAAGTATCTTATTATACGACTTGTATCTTGTGACTAGTAATTACGTATGATATGTATGACGATTTTGCTTGCCTCCGTAAATATGTTCCGTTTGAGTTGGTTGTGTTTTCCGAAATTTGAAGGCTTTGTGATAATAGTGATATATTGGTATCCGTGTTAGGCGTCGTGCCATTTGTGCAGGATTGCGATGTACATATGAGATGGTTGTACACGTGGTTGTTCAATGTATTGTGTACCGAATGTGTGTTATGTTGGTTAAGAGTCGTTGTGATGATCATGATATTTGTGTTGTTTTGGTTTACATACTTGATTGTACATTTCAGTGTAATGTGGAATGGCTTGACATTTAATGATTATGAATTGTGTCGTGTCGATGTGTGTGTGTTCCGGTAGGTCCGACGAGGCCTGCCGGAGTTCGGTACATGATGTGTACGAACAAAGTGTGTGATCCGTAGGTCCGACGAGGCCTCGAGTCCGGTACATGACGTGTACGGACAAGGTGTGTGATCCGTAGGTCCGACGAGGCCTCCGGAGTTCGGTACATGATGTGTACGAACGATGTTGTGGCCGGGTAGGGTCCGTTGAGGCCTCCGAGTTCGGTACATGATGTGTACGAACAGGTGTGTGGCCGGGTAGTGGTCCGTTGAGGCCTCCGGAGTTCGGTACATGATGTGTACGAACAAAGGTGTGTGGTCCGGGTAAGGTCCGTCGAGGCCTCCGGAGTTCGGTACATGATGTGTACGAACAATGATCGTAGCGTTGATTGTTCGGGTAACATTTTAAATATGGATCTCGGACTCATAATGATATATTATTTAGTATGCTTTGAAACGAGAATCGGGCTAAGACCCTAATGTTTACGAAAAGGTTTTGTAAATTGGGACTCGAGGTCCAAAAGAATTTCGCTTTAAAATCCCGAGATGATGTGTTCCTTTTCAAATATCTCTTACTTGAGTTCGAAATTCTAAAACTTCTGAACATTTTGATAATTGATTTACGTATTAAATTCGTAGTTGCTATTTGCTTGTTACATTTCGTATGGTTTGATACTTGCACTAGTAAAACAGTGGAGTTTTACTAACCCCGAGTATTCGGGGTGGATGTCTGTTCTGCGTCCGGTACATGCAGGTTCAGGGGAGCGATCACAGGATTGGCACAAGGGGATGACGAGTGCGATACTAATCAAGAGTTGAGAGTTGGTAGAGTTTATTTGTATTGTTAGAGTTGATTCGGTCTTCCGTTGTATTGTATTTCGAACCTGTGTGGGTAATGTTGTTAGTCGATCTGTTGATAGAGTTGTGTGACCTCATCGGCCGTGTGTTTTTGTGTAAGTGACCTTAGCAGTCTGTATTATTATATTGTTTGACCTGGCCGGGCAAGCATTTGGTTGCTTATGGACGTTTAGCCTGGTAGATCCTTGCGGAAAGTGTTTACGGCGTGTAATATTCCCATATGGTTTTGGGGGTGTTACATTTATGGTATCAGAGCTTAGGTTGCGGAAACCTAGGCTGTCGGGTCGAGTCAGTCGTGGTTTGTCGAGTAATGTGTTGTCTTGTCGTTCGAGTCGTCAGTGACAAGTTGAGTTGTGCGTAGTCACAACGTGTCGGATATGTTGTCGGATGAGATTAGTATCGTGGGCGACCGTCATCTCTGTGCGGCTGTGGATGTAAGTCTCCCTTCTTTGTGTTGTGCCTCGTGTGACACGAGCTATTTTTATGATTATGAGTTAATTGACGGAATCCTCTTATGGATTTTGATTTCGTGATATGTGATCATTTGACTCCGCTTTTCGTTCATATGAGGAGTAGTGTTCTTGTCTTGTGCATGTTTGATTTTATTTCTTTTATCCACGCGTGAGTTCTTTTGTAATGGCTTTCGTATTTTACCGATCGAGTTTTATTTCGAAAACCAATTCCTTAACCGAGTTTTTGCATTATGGCCTTGATCATTTTGGCGAAATTCTTATGACGGAATTTAGTATTTTGTAAATGGCTTTTGTGAGTTTTGAAATATTACCGTCATCGACCTTTTGGCATTTTGTAAATGGTTTTTATCACAGTGGGTTCGCAGGACCCACGGCGCTATAATGTTCCGTAATTATTCAAATTTTTGGGCATTCTAGCCCATTGAATTATCTTTGAAAACTTTGAGTACCTTAGAAAATAAATTTCGAGACGTACTTTTAAAATAAATTATTTTCTCGTGGTAGATCCAAGGTGCCACAATATGTTTCAAGATTCTTCTACCTCGAGGACCAAAATGTTTTGAGATATTTCCAATATTTTAGAAACACTTTTACTTAGACCCGAGGGTCGAATATTTCCGAAAGTTTTTCACGAAAAGAAAGTGTCCTCATTTTTATCGGATGCGAAATAGTTTTCCAAAGTCTCGATAACGATGTTTCACGATTGTACTTTTTTTTTTTTGAAGGGTGATACTCAAGATCAATCGGTGTTTCCAAAATTGTTTTCAAAAGGAGGTTTTCGTTTTTAAAACCTATCTATTCCCATTTGAGGGCTGGGTATGTATGTGTGATGTTCGCGTTGTCGTTATGATGTTTGCTCTCGAGTATGATCGAAATGGTGGCATGAACGTCGAGGCGTTGCCACGCATTTGTTGTACTAGCCCTCTGTGAGAGGTGTGTATTGGTGTTTACTGTTTATCGCCTCGTGGTGATTTGCGTGTTGTCGCACGAGTGTGAGCTGTTGAATCTTGGGTTTGTACGTTTGTGTACATGTGTGATTGTTTCATAATGTTTGTAATTATGTGCTGGTTATCGTTCGGGCCGTTGAGGTCGCCGAACGATACCGTCGTTGTTGTAGTGTTTGTATGTGTATTACTTTACGATGGTAATCGTTGTATATGATATGTGTTATGATTCTTTGTTGTCCGAGTTGGCATCTCCGCTATATTGTTTTGCGACGTTATACCCCATCAGTATCTAGCATTTGTACTTTCGCATGCCGAGCCGAGGTGTTTCAACCGTGATGTGCCGGGCATGCACGTGTAAATTGTCCTTCTCGATGCAACGCGTTTCGAGGACACCAAATTGATTTGCGAATTGGCTACGAGACTTTCGGAGTTCGCGCTTCAAAGACGTATATCGGGATCGACTCGAGAGACCCATGGGAGATTTTCTGTCGGATGCTTTTGTGTTGTGACCTTGTTTCCGTTGTTGTGAGTTGCGACGACATTTCTTTATAAGAGGTCGGATGTAATACCCATACTATATTTGACTTCGCAGTTTCTCCTTCTAAATTCTATCGACTTGCACGTGTTCGTCGACACTTTTGAACTTGTTTGATGTCTCGGTTGTCATCGTTCAACCGGTTGTGACCTTGTTTCAGATCGACTGTTTATCATCGTGACCTTCCCGAGTTCGGTTCGATTCTTGTGAGCCTTGTTTGGAAGTAATATCTTTCACTTTCTACGAGTTCTTTTAATGCACGGAGTAGAAGTGGGGACTTGAGTCATTGTTCGATTGTTGTAATTCGATCATTGTTATTTGATCATTATTGTTCGATCATTGTTATTTGATCGTTGTTGTTCGATCATCGTTATTTGATCATTGTTGTTCGATCATTGTTATTTGATCGTTGTTGTTCGATCATTGTTATTTGATCATTGTTGTTCGATCATTGTTATTTGATCGTTGTTGTTCGATCATTGTTATTTGATCATTGTTGTTCGATCATTGTTGTTCGATCGTTGTTGTTCGAATGGGGTTGTCATCGTTGTTGCACGATCTCGCATCGCTAAGAATTGTCGCTCACCGTTAGTCAACCGTTTGAGTGTGGCCAAGTGGGTCACCGATCGGTGCATTGTGAGACCGTTGCCAAGATGTTCGAGAATGGGTTTTCGCCTTACTCGGGGAGTGCTGGTGGTGTCCCGTGATGTAGTTGTGTATCGTACTTCGTCTTTGTAATTCGTGTAGAAATTGTTATTTGTTGCGTGAACTTTTTGGTTTTGTTTGTATTCTACCATGATGTTTTATTTTGAGTTTCGGACGAAACTTATTTTTAATAGGAAAAAATGTAATGTCCGGTATTCTCGTTTACGTTATCTTGAATTCTTTGTGTCTTGACGTCGGACATTTTGTTGTTGACGAGAATCGGAGTGAATTCTATCATAATACTATCTTTGTTTCTACCGCATCGTCGTTGTGGTCCTATTCGACTTGTTGTCGCGTGCATTTCTTTGATTAAATGTGTGCATGTGATGTGTTGTTAATTACTCGTTATTGTTTTGAATCATTGTCGGTGGCGTTGTTATGGTCGTCGTGGGGCGTGTTTTCACGCTGTATGTTCTTTCGCGTTGCTTGTAACGTTTCGCCGTTGGGCGCGATTTTTTTTTCGGTTCTTGTGTATCCCGTTGAGTTTTCCTGGCGGGATATTGCTTCTCCCTACTTGATTTAAGTTTCGGGACGAAACTTCTTTTAAGGAGGGTAGAATGTAATATCTGCAATTTCGGATTTCTGGTAATTTTATTTCTTCGGCGGAGGTCCGTTTCGACGACTCGCTTGGGACCGTATCATCATTCTGAGAATGATTAATTCTGCACTTTTTGTCATCCGAGTTCGTTTCGGTATTGTTTTGTTGAGTTCCGTGTTTCTTAACAACTTTTCCGCACTCGTGTTCGATTCTTGTGAATCTCGTCCGAAATCACTGTTTCGAGTTTCCCGTAAGTCCGTTTAACTTTGTTAGACGTGTTGTGAGCTTTGGTTTGGTGTTTCGATCGCGTATCGTGATTTTCGGACATTTTGGGCCATTTTCGTAATTTCCCAAAGTTTTGGGTAATTACTTCCGTTGTTGAATTCCGAGCCTTCGGGTGGTCGGAATTGTGTGTTCTCTTAGCCCTTAGATTCGTCTTTGCGAGTACTTCGTGACCGTATCTTCGATTCGTATTCAGGTTCGGGTTTCGGTGTCGTTTTCTTGAGTTCAGTGTTATTAAACGACTTTTCCCAAATATGAGTCGACTTTGTAGAATCACCATAAATTCTTGAAAACTCCAAAGACTTTGAATCTTTTCAATATTATAGAGCATCAAGTTATCTTTCCAATGGTTCAAACGGTGAGTCAATCGGAGTCCGGACGAGAGAGTTATGGTCGAAATAGCTCAGACACTCATTTTCCAGTTTTGGCCGAGCAACAGACTCTGTGCGGCACACTTATGCCGGGCCGCGGCACACGTCCATTAGCCTATTTCTGCGGATTTTGTGAGATGAATGCTCATTTCATCTCTTCCTTCATTCCTCCTCCTCTTGGGCGATCTTATGGGCGATTTTTGGGCGTTTTGCATCATCAATCCCGAGATAACTTCATATTCTTCAAGTTTTGGTGTGGATTAACAACTCCAACAATTGTTCTTCATCATTAATCCAAGGTAAATTCTTGAAACCCTACTTTTGGGTGAATTGGGGTTTTTGTTCGCTTTTGTCCGATTTAACCGTAATAACTTAGATTTGTGATGTATTGATGATTATTTAGATGTATTCTATCATTTCCTTGTTATTCCATGGTTGGATCGTTTCGATTCGTTATTTTGGTCTATTTATTAGTCAACGCCTTGATGGTGTCCGACAAAAGGTCTTAGAGGGTGGATTGGTCGTTGTATGATTATTATCCATCGTACGTTTGTTGATTTATCATTGGTATGACTTAGGGACGAAATTCTTGTGAAGAACTCGAGTCGGAACCCTTCCGTTCGTCTTCTTCGGGTCCGAGCTTCCCGGTCGAACCGTATTCTTCTAACGTTTGGTAGCGGTTATTAAGGCAAGTATCTTATTATACGACTTGTATCTTGTGACTAGTAATTACGTATGGTATGTATGACGATTTTGCTTGCCTCCGTAAATATGTTCCGTTTGAGTGGGTTGTGTTTTCCAAATTTGAAGGCTTTGTGATAATAGTGATATATTGGTATCCGTGTTAGGCGTCGTGCCATTTGTGCAGGATTGCGATGTACATATGAGATGGTTGTACACGTGGTTGTTCAATGTATTGTGTACCCAATGTGTGTTATGTTGGTTAAGAGTCGTTGTGATGATCATGATATTTGTGTTGTTTTGGTTTACATACTTGATTGTACATTTCAGTGTAATGTGGAATGGCTTGACATTTAATGATTATGAATTGTGTCGTGTCGATGTGTGTGTGTTCCGTGTAGGGTCCGACGAGGCCTGCGGAGTTCGGTACATGATGTGTACGAACAAAGTGTGTGATCCGTAGTGGTCCGACGAGGCCTCGGAGTCCGCACATGACGTGTACGGACAAGGTGTGTGATCCGTAGGGTCCGACGAGGCCTGGAGTTCGGTACATGATGTGTACGAACGATGTTGTGGCCGGGTAGGGTCCGTTGAGGCCTCCGGAGTTCGGTACATGATGTGTACGAACAGTGTGTGTGGCCGGGTAGGGTCCGTTGAGGCCTCCGGAGTTCGGTACATGATGTGTACGAACAAAGGTGTGTGGTTCGGGTAAGGTCCGTCGAGGCCTCCGGAGTTCGGTACATGATGTGTACGAACAATGATCGTGTAGCAGTGATTGTTCGGGTAACATTTTAAATATGGATCTCGGACTCATAATGATATATTATTTAGTATGCTTTGAAACGAGAATCGGGCTAAGACCCTAATGTTTACGAAAAGGTTTTGTAAATTGGGACTCGAAGTCCAAAAGAATTTCTGCTTTAAAAATCCCCGAGATGATGTGTTCCTTTTCAAATATCTCTTACTTGAGTTCGAAATTCTAAAACTTCTCGGGAACATTTTGATAATTGATTTACGTATTAAATTCGTAGTTGCTATTTGCTTGTTACATTTCGTATGGTTTGATACTTGCACTAGTAAAACAGTGGAGTTTACTAACCCCAGTATTCGGGGTGGATGTCCTGCTCAAGGCCCGTGTACATGCAGGTTCGGGGAGCACACAGGATTGGCACAAGGGGATGACGAGATGCGATACTAATCAAGAGTTTAGAGTTGGTAGAGATTATTTGTATTGTTAGAGTTGATTCAGTATTACCTTGTATTGTATTTCGAACCTGTGTGGGTAATGTTGTTAGTCGATCCTGTTGATAGAGTTGTGTGACCTCACCTGGCCTGTGTTTTTGTGTAAGTGACCTTAACGGTCTGTATTATTATATTGTTTGACCCTGGCCGGGCAAGCATTTGGTTGCTTATGGACTTTTAGCCTGGTAGATCCTTGCGGAAAGGGTTTACGGCGTGTAATATTCCCATATGGTTTTGGGGGTGTTACACAATCAAACTCAACGGTTCAACGATACTTTGATTATATACCAAACCAATTAATCTGACTCAACAAATACGAACTCATATCTACGCTACAAGGCCCAACTCCATAATCATAATTAATAATCAATATAACCGATCAACAACCCAACGGTCCCACAATGTCTCGATTAAACACAAATCCGAACAACCCAAGTCAATCAATCACGAATCCATAACCATACTATGATTCCACAATCCGATAACCATATCAACTTATCCCGATAGCAAGGATTACACAACATACTCTATTCCGAATTCAACCTTAAATTCAACATGATATGTTTTGCCCCTTGTTCATATTCATCAACCTCATACCAACTCTATACTTAAGATTATCAAGTAATTCAATCATCCGATCATTCAACTCGTATGAACGCATATACTCAAAGAAGGATAATACTCTTGTCAAGTTCATAATCAAAATTCGTATATCATCAAGATCATACGAAAATCATATCACCACTCACATGACTTGTCTCTTGACATAAACAATCATCATTCCATGTTCATATCCAAAACATAAATACCTTAACAAAAACTCATCATAATCACTATATTTACTTCATGGAATTCTCGAGAACATGAATCAACCATAACCATGTTTAAGTAATATACGCATGCTCATAATCATCAAAACATCACAGCCCAATATGTTATCTAATCATATATTTCGTAACTTTAACACATAAACCAATCAGTGAAATATCATTATCATATTCTTCATCACATACTTCTCAAAACACCAAGAACCATAAATACTTCAGGCATCCATCATCATACGAAGTAATCATCAAGGATACTTTGATCATATACCAACGCGACGATGGTGAAGCCGTTATCAAGTTCCTTGCCTTCGTCTACGAGCTCCTAGGCCCTGACCAACGCAATTCACGAACATCCTCGAACACGACCGCAAGGCACGGTTCTTAATCCATGATCAATTATCACAACCTATTGAAGTAATCAATTAACAACAATCCGATAACCATCAGTAGCCGACATAGCCAACCAAAACAACTCAACGGTTCAACGATACTTTGATCATATACCAAACCAATTAATCCGACTCAACAAATACGAACTCATATCTACGCTACAAGCCGCAACTCGATAATCATAATTAACAATAAATATAACCGATCAACAACCCAACAGTCCCGCAATGTCTCGATTAAATAGAAATCTGAACAACCCAAGTCAATCAATCCCGAATCCATAACCATAATATGGTTCCACAATCCGATAACCATATCAACTTATCCCGATAACAAGGATTACGCAACATACTCTATTCCGAATTCAACCTTAAATTCAACATGATATGTTTTGCCCCTTGTTCATATTCATCAACCTCATACCAACTCTATACTTAAGATTATCAAGTAATTCAATCATCCGGTCATTCAACTCGTATGAACGCATATACTCAAAGAAGGATAATACTCTTGTCAAGTTCATAATCAAAATTCGTATATCATCAAGATCATATGAAAATCATATCACCACTCACATGACTTGTCTCTTGACATAAACAATCATCATTCCATGTTCATATCCAAAACATAAATACCTTAACAAAAACTCATCATAATCACTATATTTACTTCATGGAATTCTCGAGAACATGAATCAACCATAACCATGTTCAAGTAATATCCACATGCTCATAATCATCAAGACATCACAGCTCAAATGTTATCTAATCATATAATTCGTAGCTTTAACACATAAACCAATCAGTGAAATATCATTATCATCTTCTTCATCACATACTTCTTAAAACACCAAGAACCATACCGATACTTCAGTCAGATACCTCTTGAAGAAGAACCACAACGATCTAACACTTCCAGAACATCAAGGATTCCAAACCTCAAGATTTTAATCAAACCATCAAGGTCTCAACGAAGGTAGAAGGGTATATAATGGAATTAGAAATGAAGAGGTACGAAGTTTGGGGAGAAAAATCTGTTTCTTCTCGTGAAGAAATGAAAGACCGATCCTTATTTTATAATCTGCACAGCTCGTTACGTGCGTTAACACCAACCACAAACGTACGTAAGACCTCCTAACGTATGCTACATGTCCTTCATAGCGTACGTAATCAGCATCCAGAGCTCACTCCCTCATTTCGTATCTTATATTACGTACGTAATGTCCATGCCATAGCGTATGTAATATAGCTGTTGACTTGCTACAATAACATACTCGTTTAACGTACGTAATGGCTTATCCTTAACGTACATAAATCCTTATGTTGACTCGCCTGTCCACATCTACGCTGAAAGTTGCCGACACCAGGCCCATTCTTTGATCATAGCTCAGACCTATCCGATTGTGTTCATAACGTATGTTATATACTCGAAGTAACGTACGTTACTAGTGCATCCTTACGTACGTAAGCTCCTGTGCTTAACGTACTTAATGGCTTTTATACTTAGCCAAAATTCCATTATATCCGCTCGACATCTCGACAAATTCAGATACACATACATATACTGATAATATTCTCATACAGTTTATCCGACATCAAAAGACACATCAAGCATGTAATATCCTTGAATTTAAAATAACCTCGATAAATATACTGGTACAGCTGTCACAGTTCTCAAAAACAATCCATCCATGCTGTACAAGTCCCACACTGTACAGTACAACTCAGATAAAATAAAGCAAAAAAATTCATAGCGAAATTCTAGGATATTACATACCTTCCCACTTAAATAAGTTACCTCCTTGAAACTTAACATCCTGTCATAATCAATATCTCAATCCCGATATATCTTAGAATCATGTTACCATACTCAAATAACCATCGTCAAAACCAAATAACTGAAAGCACATACTTACAGGTCCGTGAAGTCGATGATCTCCCGTGATACTAGCATACGACTCCCATATGAAGCCTCAACACAATACCAATATACACCAATATCGCAATTAGCAATTTTGAAAATATTTCAAAAATTTTGGAACCTCCAAAATCGGTTTGACTCAAAAGTCAGAAAAAACAAAATAATTTTCAAAAGTCACGCTACTACCGCACTGGTAGAGCCACATAACACACATGCCTGGGTTTTACGAAACCCAAGATCTGGTACTATCTTCTGTAACACCTCCAAAACCAACCGGGGATATTATAGCACTGTGGGCCCCGCGCCGGAACCGACAAGGCTAAAAATTGTTTTCACAATCGTTTCAAACATGCCAAAAAGGCCGATGACGGTAATATGTTTCAAATACTTAAATATTCTCCAAAAAACTATTTTTTCAAATACCATCATAAAGTACTATTTAAAACTACAAGGCCAAAATGCCAGAACTCGACATTTTCAAAATGTACGTTAAGTCACTGCCTACAAGTACTGATGAAATAGTTTAAAGAAAAAGGTTCTACGAGATAAACCCAAATTTGCAAATACCAAAAGGCCATTTTAAAGTTATACACGAGTGGATAAAAATACTGAAATGCCATCTAAAAATATACACACAGTGGATATAAATACAATTCAAAATATACGTTTGCAACGGGATAAAACAACCAGTCAAATACTCGGTTCCCCAAATAATTCCACATCTAGTATCACTCGAGAAGCTCATCCCTTCACTACCGCTACTAGCTCGATCTCCGAGTACCTAAAAATAAAGCCCACGACGGGGTCAGCCACAATACTCAACAATGATAACGATCACATCACAAAAATAATTACATGCCAATGTAATTACAAAGTAAGAATACTACTAATATAATCTTACCGTCTCGTGAGAATTCATGACAACCCAAATACTTACCATAATCCACATTTTGCATTCTCGAATGACGAATGAACTCAACTACAACCATCTGTATTGTATTCAAACAGTACCAAAAAATCTCAAAACATCATCATAACTCATAAGCACACGATACCCAGCATTCGGCCAGTCCAATCATATCTAGTGATTAACACCATCAAATCTCAACTCTAATAATCGAGTACCAATCTAGTCAAGTACCAACAATGTGTGAAAACACATATTACACAAATAATCCATTATTATCTTTCAATTACAATAACCCCAAGGTCGCAAGTAAGGGTCACGGAAGTATCTACACAGAAATACTCCGGAATGTGGGTGCCATTTTAGATCTTATCTCTCAACACATTACATACAATTACAAAGTACCCTAAGGTTGCAACCACTGGTCATGAAAATATCTACACAGAAATACTCCGAAACGTGGGTGCCATTTAGGTCTTATCCCTCAACACATCGGCCCAGTCACAAGAGTCTTTCGACTCCAATCATTTCAAAACAACAAGATAAAACATATAGTAAGGTATTTTCTAGAATTGGCCTTCTCGATTATCACTAACAATAACCAACTCCTAACTATACCTACATAACCGTCCAATCTCACACTATCACGGAACCATTCAGAATAACCAGGACCTTCATTTATCATAACATACCTCGATACTTGATGAAACCGCATACCTTAGACTGTAGAACTTATATCTTCATCGTTACCAATTGTATTCCCAACGCACAGTTATACATCTTGACATATGTAAATCATATACCTTACGATTAAACACTAAGACCAAAACACAACATATAAACCTCATATCCATAATTCTTATATACAGTCGTTGCTATACGAGTTATAAATGAAATGAAACCGAAACCATTCATTAAGTATTATAAACAAAGCAAGTATAAAACTTGCCTCGATACCGACATGACTATGATGAAGCCGTTACCAAGTTCCTTGCCTTCGCCTACGAGCTCCTCGGCCCAGACCAACGCAATTCACGAACATCCTCGAACACGACCGCAAGGCACGGTTCTTAATCCATGATCAATTATCACAACCTATTGAAGTAATCAATTAACAGCAATTCAATAACCATCAATAACCGACATAGCCAACCAATCAAACTCAACAGTTCAACGATACTTTAATCATATACTAAACCAATTAATCCGACTCAACAAATACGAACTCATATCTATGCTACAATCCGTAACTCGATAATCATAATTAACAATCAATATAACCGATCAACAACCCAACGGTCCCACAATGTCTCGATTAAGCACAAATTTGAACAACCCAAGTCAATCAATCACGAATCCATAACCATAATACGATTTCACAATCCGATAACCATATCAACTTATCCCGATAACAAGGATTACACAAGATACTCTATTCCGAATTCAAACTTAAATTTAACATGATATGTTTTACCCCTTGTTCATATTCATCAACCTCATACCAACACTATACTTGAGATTATCAAGTAACTCAATCAATTAATCATTCAACTCGTATGAACGCATATACTCAAAGAAGGATAATACTCTTGTCAAGTTCATAATCAAACTTCGTATATCATCAAGATCGTACGAAAACCATATCACCACTCACATGACTTGTCTGTTGACGTCAACAATCATCATTCCATGTTCATATCCAAAACATAAATACCTTAACAAAAACTCATCAGAATCACTATATTTACTTCATGAAATTCTCGAGAACATGAATCAACCATAAACGTGCTCAAGTAATATCCACATGCTCATAATCATCAAGACATCACAGCCCAATATGTTATCTAATCATATAATCCGTAGCTTTAGAACATAAACCAATTAGTGAAATATCATTATCATCTTCTTCATCACATACTTATCAAAACACCAAGAACCATACCGATACTTCAGGCATCCATCATCATGCGAAGTAATCATCATCAACAACATCTTA
The DNA here is from genome assembly GCA_033398695.1 of Orobanche coerulescens. NCBI lineage: Eukaryota > Viridiplantae > Streptophyta > Magnoliopsida > Lamiales > Orobanchaceae > Orobanche > Orobanche coerulescens. Next base: position 130,955,324 of record CM065804.1, on the reverse strand, counting down.
ATCTTGCTAAGGAACACAAGGTTATCCACATACCTCTTGAAGAAGAACCACAACGATCAAGCACTTCAAGAACATCAAGGATTCCAGACCTCAAGCTTTTAATAAAACCATCAAGGTCTCAACCAAGGTAGAAGGGTCTGGAATGGGATTAGAATTGAAGAGGGACGAAGTTTGGGGAGAAAAATTCGTTTCTTCTCGTGAAGAAATGAAAGACCGATCCTTATTTTATAATTTGCACATCTCGTAACACCAACTAATTACGCACGTAAAACTTCTTAATGTACGCTACATGTCCTACATAGCATACGTAATCAGCATCCATAGCTCACCACCTCATTTCGTATCATGTATTACGTAAGTACTGTCCATGCCATAACGTACATAATATAGCTGTTGACTTGCTACAGTAACATACTTGTTTAACGTACGTAATGGCTTATCCTTGACGTACGTAAATCCTTATGTTGACTCGCCTGTCCACATCTACGCCGAAAATTGCCGACACCGGGCCCATTCTTCGATCATAGCTCAGACCTGTCCGATTTTCTTCATAACGTGTTATATACTCGAAGTACCATACGTTACTAGTGCATCCTTATGTACGTAAGCTCTTGCGCTTAACGTACGTAATGGCTTTTATACTTAGCCAAAATTCCATTATATCCGCTCGACATCTCGACAAATTCAGATACGCATACACATAATGATAATATTCCCATACAGTATATCCGACATCAAGAGACACATCAAGCATGTAATATCCTTGAATTTAAAATAACCTAGATAAATATACTGGTACAGCTGTCACAGTTCTCAAAATAATTCATCCATACTGTACAGGTCCCACATTGTACAGTACAACTCAGATAAAATAAAGCAAAAAATTCGTAGCGAAATTCTAGGATATTACATAACAGTGATGACGAGGTAACTTCAACCTCATATAATGATAGTCATACCACGAGCATGTCATTCACTTCTGAAAAATGATGAATGAGTTCAAAATCATTCAACAAGCCCATGAGAATTTACAAATAGAAAACCTACAACTCTTACTTTCCAACTTAAAGCTTAGAGGTGAAAAAACTTGCTGAAAGAAATATTTGAATATATATCTTTAGATTGTCAAAATATCATGGTCAAAAATGAAAAACTCATGAAGATCAATCACCAACTTGTTGGCGAGATGTATGAGATAAAATATCCATATTGGAACAATATAAATGATTATGCTCAGCTTGAAAATAAAATAGAGCATAAAATGAGAAGGATAGCTCGAGATCGTGCTCAAAACTTTTGAAAACTATTCCAAGAGAATGGAAGATATACTAAGCAGAGGCCAATATATTCATGATACAAGAGGCCTAGGATACAACTTATTCCCCAACTCCCATGGCCAATCGAGTACTATTTCTTTAAAAGTGACTGACCCTACAACGAGCACTCAGTCTAAAGAGATGCAAAAGGTTGTCCCTGTAACAAAGGACAAACATGAAATTGCAGTTATACCTGCATTATAGCATATGAAGGATGTTTACCCCCTACTAGATCATATTAACAGCAACATACAACACAACCACACAGACTGCCAAGACCGGCAAGAAGATAAAATATTGCTTAACATCAATGTAAAAATGCACATAGGGAAAGCAAACAGAATCACATACAAGCTGTACCTTATCAAGGATCACGAAGACATTATGATCCTTCCGCAAACATATAACAAAAATAAGAATGATGTACCCTGAACATAGTGGCAAAACCAATAGACAGGGACAACACCTCAACAAAGAGAACAACATCCCAGACGCCTCATGTGCAGACAGGATGTACCGTATGGTGAAGCACAAATTTGAGGAGCCAACTAGAGATTCATAAGGCCTTTAAGAGGCAAACGCAAAACATCAGGAATATGGTTTCTCCCATGATATGACAATAATATAAGAACCACAACTTTCATATTCATGTGCATAATTATCATACTTATAAAGAACATGTCCTTCCACATGTAGACCCAATAGGAACGGATTTAGGAGAACCTATGGTAAACTAATTACTACGAGGCAAATCTAGGTTACAAAAGGCATGACTAACATATGACCTACTCAAAGGTGAGCACCTATATCTACTTGACTTGTCTATATGGTATCAAGGAGGAGAACATTTGGTATTTCGTCAATGGAAGTTCTCGCCACATGACAGGAGATATAAACAAGCTAACTAACTACATCGGATGTCAAGTCTCTAAAGTTTTATTCGGCAAATCTTAATAAAGGACAAGAGTTGTGGATGACTTGCCAGTTCGACGGTTCGAGGTTTGCGAGTTTCAAAAAGAAAGTTTATTCGGAGCATGTCATAAAGGCAAACAGATCAAGACCACTTCTAAAAGTAAGATAGTGATATCATCCCACAGGGTGTTGGCCTACTGCATATGGATCTATATGGATCTGTGGACCCAATCAACTTGGGAGGTAAGAAATGTTGTTTGGTTATTGTGGGTGACTTTTCCAGGTACACATGGACCATATTCTTGGGAAAGAAGAAGGAGATAGTGACAAAGTTGCCGGAAGACCTAAAGAATATAGAGAATGAGAAAGGATTGAGCATGGTATCCATTAGATCCGATAGGGGTACATAATTAATGAATATGTTCATAGAGAAGCAATGCATGAACAATATGATACAACATGAGTACTCAGCTGCCAAGTTTCCACAAGAAAATTTGTTGCCGAGAGAAAGAGCAGGATGCTGAAGGAAGCAAACAGAATAATGATAGAATAATGATCATTGAATGCAAATTACAACAACAATCTAGGCTGATGTAATAAATACAGCATGATGCACAAAAAAACACTGCCTTATCAACATGAAGCTAAACAAGTATTGTTATGAGGTTAGAATAACAGAAAATGTTTTATTGCATATTTTCACTTCTTTGGATGCAGGTGTTACATGCTCGGCCATGGGAAGGACCAACTCAGAACCTTCAATTAAAAATATAACAAAGACGTCTTTCTAGGGGATTCGAACGTGAGAAAACCTAACAGATTTTCATTAAGTGTAAGTTGACTATTAAGAACTTAGTTCATTTGTGTTTCATGAGATGTACTGCGATCCTATAGGAATAGAAGTAGTGACTCAAGCCATTATAACTCTCATGATAGAAGTGGTCTCAAAGACCTAGGGGGAATCTATAATGAAACTAGAAATAAATCGTATAACTGTACGAATCAACAAAGCTGCTGTAGAACCTGATAAAGAGACTACAACTCAACAGAATACAGCAGGCAATGCAAATATAGAACATGACAAGAGATGGATAAGATATTACTGGAGGAATTAGTGATCGGATGCATGATACAGGCGTCACACCATAAGAAGGGCACATAATAATACAAAGGTAAATATATTGTTGCACATAGGAAGAAACAGAATAATACTTGGGTACAATGAGGTTCCTTGTGTTATGGATTTGCCCTTGAATGCCACTCAGAGGATTGATGAGTGGGGGCATTGTACTTGTAATTATGTAAATACTTATAAAAGGACGATTGGTTGTTTCTTTATTTACTGGAAGTCACTGCATTCTCAACTCGTAAACATATATAGAGAAAGAAGTCCATGTATTTGAGATCAAACATTCCACTCCTTATTGAATAAGGGATCGGCACTGAAAAAGTTTATGGCTCAAATACTTAATTATTCGCAAGTCGATGAAACTTAAGTGTGCGTAAGTTTATGTAAAGACTTGTATGATGTGTTCTTTTGACACTACCAAAAATATCACTTTAGCCAACGACTAGCCAAAGAATGGCCGACGACCGGCGATTGTCGTCGGCTAAAGGCCGATGGTTTAGCCAACGGCGTATGTGTTGTCGTCTAAAGTGGTTTAGCCGATGACTTTGCCTTTTGTCGTCGGATAAAGTTCGTCGTCGGCTAAAGTTTTGTACTTTATCCGATCACTAGGAGACTTTAGCCGACGACTTTGAAAGGATTAGCCGATGACTACTAGACTTTAGCCGACGATTTGTCGTCGGCTAAAGTCTTACGTGTTTTTTTGTGCAGAATATATCACCATCTAACACTTCAACACACTATTTACAACACACTCAGAAATTGCAAAATAAAAACATGAAAAACAATAATTTTCTCTGGTTTGATCACTCAAGAAATCATATTGGAGGTATGTTTATTGAACTTTAATATCAATTATAATTATATTATGCATATAATATATCTATTTTGATGATTATGAACATGTTTAAGAATTATGTTGGCCATTAAGTATACTGGATACAGCTTGGAAAGTGTTTTTAACAACAAGCTGTATCAAGTATACTTAGTGGCCAACAAGTGGTATGAGAGCTTTGGAGATATGTTTTGCTCTGAATATTTCTTGTAAGCTTGATCGTTTGTAAGTCGTTCAGTCGTTCAGTGGATTTTCAGTAGTTGATGATCTTCAAACTCTGGAGATATATATAGCCTCTGAAATATATCCGTTTGAAATCTATCCGTTGGGCAAGATTCTGCGACAACAGACATTTGACTGAGATCCGGATATTGCGGGATTTGAAGATCTTCTGACTTACAGTATTTAAATACTTTATCCTTTAGTATTTAAATACTTCTTTATCAATGGGACTTGACTTCTAGCGAATACTAAAGATTCCTTCTTGTCTTGTTGAGAGCTGTATGGAAGGATCACTGTATTGATATTCGAGATAGCTTCCATACTTTAGCTTTGCGGGACTCTTTGCTGTATGATCAATATGCTGGATCTACGAGAGGTCTTCGATATAGGTTGACACTTTTGATCAGCTGTTCGATACAGTTTGCTTACTGTATGCTGGATTGGCATATTGTCAAAACATCTTATTACCACTATTCAATAAAGGGATTGTTTATCCTAACTGTTTCGATACCGGGTATTGTTATCCCAACAATTTCCCCCCTTTTGACAATTTTCTAAGAATTAAATCTTTCAAGCCATCTTGATGATACCAAAACCTTCTTCATGAAGCTAATAACCTTCTTGATGACTTCGGGAAGATATCTTGGTCTTGTGTCGAATGATCTGGCTTTCAGCAACTTAGTCTAATTTATGAACTACTCACAGACGAGTTCGATACAGCTAAGAATTTTTACAACTTAAGCTTATGATTGGTGCGCAGGCACAATCTTACAATGTATTCTAGATGCATACAACTGAATCTATGAACTGTTTGCAGACAAGTTCGTACACCTTAATTTCTAAACAAGTTTCTATACTTGTGATTAATTTCAGCAATTAAATTAAATTACGTAATCATACAGTAACACAGTAGATTACGAGTTGTAATCTTTCAAGACAGGCAAATATCTTATTGATACTGAAACAAGGATTACAATATTTTGCTGTTTTGAAAACATAATTACAAACAAAAATACAAGGAATTTAACTCCTATAATCTGAGTGTCTCCATGGCCTTTTGTCGGGATCGTTCTCGGTTCCACGCCACCAATGCTGTAGGGAATCATTGCCTCAATCTAAGTAGATTGCTCTACCATCGTATGATTTGTCGAAGGCGAGAATCCAGTCCTCTGGATGGGTGATCTGATCTCCTCGTCTATGTTTGGACTTCATTTCTTGTTGGAGAGGAAGCTTTCCTTCTTCTAAAAACTTTGTAAATTTATCCGCAGCCTCCACTAAGGTTTTATATCCTTTGAAGATGGCGGATTCCCTGACGAGTTTTGCAAAATATCTCATCAGTTCATTTCTCCTCCATTGCTTCACTTCTTCAGCAGTGGGATGGCGGTTGGTTGGCAGATGAATTTCAGAAGGCCTTTAGATCATGTTTTGCCATGGGACACTGGGATCATGGAACTCAGGTCAAGAACCTGAAATCCTGTATCCTTGAGCGGGTGCAGACAATTTGTTTAGTTCTGCAGTAATGGTATCTTGAGCAGCATTTAATTCTCTTTCATGCTGAAGCCTTGTTCTCCTCGCGGCTTCTCTCGCTTCTTCCCCCTTTTTGGCATCATAAAGGTATGATGCCTTTTCATCAAGACCTCCCAGGATCTCCAGAGCGACATCCTGTTTCGTCTCAATATTTGACATTCTCTGAACAAGGGAGGAGAGCACCTGCGACATATCTTTGATGTTCTTGTCATGGGCTCGCAGTTGAGTACCGAATTCGATCATGGATGATGCTGTCTTGGCCTCGGACACACGTAGCTTGGATTGCTCTTCTCGCAGGATCTTTTCCTGTCTCTCTTGCATATTGCTCAGGGCTTGCTTGAAGACTTCTGACAAGACAGTGAAGGCTTCGACTACTCGAGACTTCATGCTGTAATCCAATCATTTCTTCAACAGCAGATGTGTGCATCCAATCCATAGCTTTTTCTACCGAGTGTAGAGCATTGACTGCGTCCTGAATGCATACAGTTTGGAGGCCAAGAGCACGTAGGTGCTCTTTTCTAGCTGCAGTTCGGGGAGAATCTGGCTGGACGAAGTCCTCGACTCCATTTAACCTTCTCAAATTCATGTTAGGGCGTGAATTGAGTTGGACATCCTCAGGTATAGTACCGTCGTCGGATTCCACGGTTTATGGGGCGGGAGCAGCTGTTTCGGGTTCGGCGGCAGGAGGTGCGGCATCCTCCTGTTGCAAAGAGGTTTTTGTAGACATGGGTACAGAAGGGACCAAATCCTCTTGGTGTCTCTCAGCGTCCGCCTGTTCCGGTAGAGGGACTGATTCCTCTTGCTGGAAGGCGCGTGATTCTTCTTCTTCGGCAGCGACAGCAGGCTCGGGTGCCTGTTGCGAAACATTTTCTTCTTCCTCGACATGAGGGTCTGAATCCTCATTGTCAGAAACATTGTCTTGCTGTGGCGAAGGGGGCTCATTGCGGCTTGATGGCCCTTCATCATTCTTGGCTTGGGAGATTCTGAGCCTCCTCACGGCTCATTCTCAGACCTGCCTGAAAGGCATCGTCGTCATTGTTTGAGTCGTGGTCTTCTTTTGGACTTTTGGGAAATTCTTCGGACTTATCCTTTTCTTTCCTTCTGGCATCTGATTTGTGCAAAAGATGGCTTTCAATTAACTCTTTGCAGCATAGATTATCCCATTGGATCAGGGCTTCAACTTCTTTTGAGTCCGTCACTTCCAACACGAATCTTTCTTCATTTCTCCACTCGCTCCAGTTGTACAGGGTATCGTATGGAGCTAGCCTATAGCTCTTCCATTGAAGAAATCTTTCATAGGCCTGTTTAATTTGCACAGAAAGAAGGGTTTTATTGATAATAGTGTCCGGGGAGGGACTTCGTACAATGTTTGTGTCCGCTGTAGCGATTTGTTCCTCTACAGGTGTGGAAGCCTGTATCGGAGAGGGATTCCTTACAGGGGATGGTGCCCCAAAGGAAGGTAGATCCTGAATGGGTGTGGAATCCCATATAGGAGAAGTAGCATTTGGCTCCGAAGGGGGATCCGACTCGCTAGAGTCTTCCAAGTTGGCAGATGTCCTATCATCCATCATAGCCGCCAAAGGTTCGGGATCTACTGTCGATACAGTAGCGGGCATATCTTCCACAGGGGTTGGGCCCTGGGGTAGTTGATCAGTGGGTTGCGCCATGATTGGAGCATCCTCGGAGGGTTCTGTAGATTTAGCTTTTGTAAGCCTCCTTAGCTTCCTTTTCGGCTTCTCAGCAGCAACTGGTGTCCTGTTGTGAGATCTTTTTCGTTTCTTTGAAGAGTCAACACTCTGCGAGTTCGTAGAAACATCTCTTGGATAGGCAGACAAGGGTATTCTTCGGACGTATAGTCGGTTGGCGATCAGGGTGCTCTGGTTAAAGGTCGAAGGCTTGACGCCTCCTAAATAGATCTGGGAACTTATTTTCTTCGCCTCTGCGGATTGTGGAAGTCCGCACTTCGTCAAAATGTGGTTTAGAAACAAACCAAACGATTTCTTTTGCGACACAGGTTTTGACACCTCTTCCTGCAGACGCTTCAGAATAATCCGACACCAATTGACCTTTTCACGGGTCACAATTGCTACCATCATCCTAAACCTAAGATTTGTGCACATCTCAAAGGCACCAGTGCGATTCTCGATGATATGGCAACAAAAGTCATGCAAGTACACGAACGGCAAATAGAAATTTTTCTTGTGACAGGTAGTGTGAACTGATTCAACCGAAGTTGAGCTGGTGAACAGGCCATAATACTCGGTCAACAGCTCTTGAGACCCAAAAGTCTCAAGGTCTTCCATGGTCAGGCCATAAGCGGGCAGCCTGAAGATGTCCTGGAGAAGTTCTTGGTTGACACAGATCTCCACTCCGCGAATGACGGCGGTATTAAATATTAAACAATTTGAAAACATCACGGCTTTTGAGATTTGATTGTTCAGATGTCGTGTAAGGCATTTAATGTAAACGACGTTTGATATGAAAACAGGGCACGTGGACAAAAATTATTTTTAAAATGAAATATTATAATATATATATAATGAATCGAAATCCCATAGTATGTGCTGTATCCGCAACGATACAACGTTCCCCCTTAAAAGGTACATATAGGTTTCAATTCCATACAGCAACTTTTGGATAATGCTGTATTCATGGGTCATACTGTATTCCCCCTTAATTATTACACACATCAGCTGTAGGATGATTCATATTGCTTTGTTCCCTACAGTGTTGTATTGAAGGTTCTGAGTGTACAGATAATTAATGGTGGATACTGTATTCTTAGGTCTTACAGCATTCACCCTCAATTGTTGAGTAAAAACAGTAAATACTTACAGGGAGTCAGGCTGTAGCAATCCCAATTCTTGTCGAAGCATGTTGAATCTTGCTGTATCAAGAGGCTTGGTGAAGATGTCGGCTAACTGAATATCTGTATGAACCTTTTCTAGCCGAACATCCTTGTTCTCGACATGATTCCTTATGAAATGATGCTTCATGTTGATATGCTTAGTGTGCGAGTGCAATAAAGGGTTGTGCGTGATTGCAATTGCATTCGTGCTATCACACATGATTGGCATTTCCTTGACTTCAGTCCCATAATCTGACAACTGTTGCTGCATCCAAAGGATCTGCATACAGCAACTACCAGCAACATAGTATTCTGATTCAGCCGTGGAAAGTGAGTTTGCCAATTGCTTCTTACTGAAACAAGAAACAAGTCTAGGTCCAAGAAAGTGAGAAGTTCCACTTGTACTCTTCCTATCTAGCTTGCAGCCTCCGAGATCCGAGTCGCTGTATCCAACTAAATTGAATCCGCCTTCTTTAGGATACCACAGTCCTACATCGACTGTTCCTTTAATATACTTCAGGATTCGTTTAGCTGTATTGAAGTGTGATTCTTTGGGTGCTACTTGATATCTCGCACACACTCCTACAGCAAACTGGATATCGGGTGCGCTAGCCGTTGGAGTACGGAGAGAGCCAATAAGCTTCCAGTAGAGTGATTGGTCAACCGGCTTTCGGCTTCATCAAGACTAATTTGCGGAAGTGCTCATGGGGGTTGACGATGATTTGGAAGTGTTCATTCCAAATTTGTTAAGAAGCTCCTTGCTGTATTTTTCCTGGTTGATGAAAATTCCTGTAGGCAACTGCTTTACCTGCAAACCTAGGAAATAACTAAGTTCTCCCATCATACTCATTTCAAATTTACTTTGCATGAGATGAGAGAACCTTTGACATAAATCAAGGTTAGTTGAACCAAATATAATGTCATCTACATATATTTGAACCATTAGAAGGTCATCACCTTCCTGTATTTTGAACAAGGTTTTGTCCACAGCACCTTTCTCAAATCCATTATCAGTTAGATACTGGGACAGGGTATCATACCATGCTCTAGGGGCTTGCTTAAGTCCATACAGTGCTTTCCTCAGCCTGTATACTAGATCGATGCCGTCTGTGTTGGCAAACCCTGGTGGTTGTTCAACATAAACTTCTTCGGCAAGGTCTCCATTTAGGAATGCACTTTTGGCGTCCATTTGGTATACGATGAAGCTCTTATGGGCGGCAAAGACTAAAAATATCCTAATGGCTTCTAGTTTGGCTACAGGAGCAAAAGTTTCATCGTAGTCTATGCCTTATTCCTGTCTGTAGCCTTGTGCGACTAGTCTGAATTAATTCCTTATAATTAGTCCATTTCGATCCTTCTTATTTCTAAATACCCATTTGGTTCCTATAACCAATTGATACGTAGGTCTGGGTACAAGATACCATACATTGTTTCTCTCGAAACTGTTAAGCTCTTTTTCCATAGATGTTATCCAATGAGAATTATTAAGAGCGTCTATGGTAGAAACAGGTTCGGACTGGGCTAAGAATACAGCAATAGTGCACATATTGAGTCTTCTAAGCTCGGATTGAGATTTCCATTCAGGTAATGGTGATATCTCAGTATCTAGTTCTTCTTGTGCACACAGTACATTTTCTTGTGTACTCTGTATTCTCCTATGGGTAGAAACACCATCATTGATGTTTCCAATGATCAGCTCTTGTGGGTGATCTCTCAACAATCTTCGGTCGGGTTCTAATTCAGGGTCCCGTACTGTATCTTGAGTTGTTGTAGTTTCAGCTTCAGCTTGTACAACATCGGCTTCATCTACGTCGATTCTTACAGCTACGGGGTTGATTTCTAGGTCAACAACAGGTTCTATGGGAGTTGGTGGATCTAAGATGGAAAGTTGTTGGATGTTCTGAGTAACAGCTTCTACTCCTGTAGGGCCATGGTGAGGTTCGTTGAACACTACATGAACTGATTCCTCGATCATCAGCTTCCTTTTATTAAAGATCCTGTAAGCTTTGCTGACGGAGGAATATCCTACAAATATTCCTTCATCTGACTTCTCATCAAAGGTTCGAAGTTGATCCTTCCCATTATTCAACACATAGCACCTGCATCCAAAAATGTGAAAATACGAAACTAACGGAGTTTTGATGTTCCATACCTCGTATGCTGTTTTGTTGTGGTGCTTATTTATGATACAGCAGTTTTGAGTGTAGCATGATGTATTGGTTGCTTCACCCCAGAAACGCTGTGGCAACTTGCTTGCGGCAATCATTGTCCTTGTTGCTTCTTTCAGCGTCCTATTCTTTCGTTCGGCAACACCGTTTTGTTGAGGTGTATGGGCAGCTGAGTATTTGTGCTGTATCCCATTTTCCGAATAGTATTGCTCTATAAAGCGGTTAATAAATTCTGTACCTCTGTCGGAACGAATGGACACGATACTCAATGCCTTTTTATTTTGAAGCTTTCTCAGGAGCTCGGGCAGCTTTGATGTTGTTTCCTTCTTCTTGCTTAGGAAAATTGTCCAAGCATACCTGGAGTAATCATCAACAACAACAAGACAGTATTTCTTACCTCCCAAACTTACCGGGTCTACAGGATGATAGAGATCCATGTGTAGCATTTCCAACACTCTTTGGGTTGAAAGGTAGGATTTGCTTTTCAGGGTGGACTTGATTTGCTTGCCTTTCTGACATGGTCCGCGGATGCTGTCCTTTTTGAATGACACGTTTGGCAATCCTCTTACCATTCCCTGTCTTGAGAGCTTGTTGATCGTTTTGAAGTTGACGTGAGACATCCTCTTATGCCATAACCAGCTTAGATCTGCAGTGCCTTTGGCACAAAGCATGGAATTGAGGAGCTCATAGGCTTCCAGTCAGCAATATACATGTTACCTGATCTGCTTCCTGTAAGCACAACTTCTTTGGTCTGGATGTTCTTGACTCTACAACGATCTATATAAAATTTCATCAAGAACTATTTATCACAGAACTGGCTAATACTAAGTAGATTGTACTGTGAGCCTTCAACATATGCAACATCGGTGACTTTGAATTTTCCGACAAGAAGGTTTCCTTTTCCTCTTGTTCTTCCTTTAGATTTATCGCCGAAGCGCACTTTTGGACCGCGACCTTCTACAAAATCTGATAGCTTGTTTTTATCTCCGGTCATGTGCCGAGAGCATCCACTATCGAAGTACCAGATGTCCTCCTCTAGGATGTCCTGTATGCAAAGAGATTAGGTAGATTTAGGTCCCCTTTGATTTTTGGGTCCATGAATGTTAGTGCCTTTAGGTACCCAAATTTTCCTGACAGCAATTGGTTTACTATAGGTCACATTCGGTACAGTGTTGCGGTATCTACGTGGGGCATATACGTAGTCGCTATAACCATGATAATTATTATGGATGTAAAATTCAGGGTTATTATTATTAGTCCAGTACGAGTGCCGTCTTGGAGGTGGAGCCATTTTCTTTGGCCTAACAGCTTGCCTTCTGGGTCTCCAGTTGGATTCCCAACGCTGTTGTTGATACTGTGCGGACACCTATTTTCTCGAGTAATAACGGGGCTCCTGTATCTAATATCTAGGCGTGCTGTACTGATAGTACTGCCGTGCGGGCCTTTGATGTTTGGACACAGCCTTCCTTCTGAACGGCTATTGGCGCTGTTGATATGCTCGGGGAGCATGTTGTTGAGTGCGCCTTTTAGGTCTGAATGGCTGGTGATTCCACTGTCTGGAGTATGATTGAGGTGGCGGAATGGCAGCCTTTGTTGTTCGCTGTGCAACAGGTTCCTTCACAGGACTCGAAGTTTCTTTCGACACAGGAATGGGTTCCACACTCTTGACGAACACAGTACTAGTTTTCCCTTTTTTTGAAAATGAGCTGTATCCTAAGCCACTTTTGTCATGAGCATGTTGCCCAGTGCTTAGAATTTCTTCCATTCTTTTGGACGATTTCTCGAACGATTTCAGAATGGTCTCAAGTTCATCTTCTCGTTTTTCGAGAGTTTTGACTTTGGCTTGAAGTAGAACGAAATCATTTTTCTTGCTCTCATTGTGAGTTTTAACCTCACTTAGTTCATGAGCAAGTTGATGATTGCTCTCCATGAGTTTTTCATGGTCGACTTTGCTGGTTTCACAATCAATAGACATATTTTCATAATTTATTTTTAGCAAGTCATTTTCATCTTTCAGCTCTAGGTTAGACAGTTGGAGCTGTATATTCTCATTTTTCAATGTCTCATGGGCCTTTTGAATGTTCTTAAACTCATTCATAATGTTTTCAAAAGTATGAGATGCATTGGAGGGAATGGTTGAGGTTGAGCTTACCTCATCATCGCTATCTTCATCTTCCGGAATGTCCTTGGCCATAAAGCACATATATGCTTTATCATCGAATTCGTCATTGGATGAATCACTGTCCGTGAGCACCTGTAGACATTCTTCTGACTTGGATGGTGCGGGGCAAGCTTCTGATTCTCTAATCAGGGCCTTGAGCTTGTTTTTCCAAGCACGTCTTCGTTCATCCTTCTCTTATTGCTCGGCTTCCGGCAACCTTTGAACTTTAGGATGAGGACATTTATTTGCATAATGTCCTGGTTTCCTGCAATTATAGCACAGGTTAGCATCACCGGATGAAGTTTTGGTACTTACCTTGTGGACAGGTTTGGGCCTGTAGGGAGTCTTTCCAGACTGCTTGATGAACTTTTTGAATTTGTGCATGAGAAGCGCCATTTCATCTTGAGACAGGATGTCGTTGTCACTGTCAGCATCCTTATGACTAGGCTTCGACGAGCTGGGCATGCTGTGTCGACGGTTCGATACAGCGGCTAGTGATGTAACCTTTGAAGGAGATTCTTCAGCTTTCTCTCTTCTGTCAATATCATACTCAAAAGCTTTGAGGTCAGAGAAGAGATCAAAAGGAGATATTTCATTTAGATTACACGATACACGCATAGCTGTGGTCTTAATGTCCCATCGGGCAGGGAGAGATCTGAAAATTTTTAAATTCTTCTCCTTTTGGGTATAAATTTTGCCCAAAGCTTCAAGTTCTGAGGTCAAGTTCCTCAAGTGTCTTAGTTGGTTTCTATTCAAAAGATTCAAATTGCTGAGTCAGTTTTGAAATTTTGTTTTCTTTTGAGAGCTCGGTTCCCTCACAAATCATCTTGAGTTTATCCCAGATTTCCTTGGCTGTTTTACAGCTTTTTACCTTCGAGAATATGCCTTTGTCGAGGGTGACAAACAACGCATTCTTTGCAACATTGTCGAGGTTGGCATGCTTTCTTTCATCTGTGGTCCATTGCTCGTGCTCCTTCTCGAGCATCTCAGCATGGGCTTGGCCTTCAATCCTTGCGGCCGTATTTACCTTCATGATCTTAATGGGGGCATCCTGTATAACAAAAATCATTTCTTCGTGCATTGCTGCAAGATGAGCCTCCATCCTGATTCTACAATCATCAAATTCATTATTAGAGAACATAGGCACTTTGTTGATCATAGATGTATCCATGTTAGAATAAAGGAATGAAAAAGACTGTTTTAAAAATTAAGTGATTTGGATCTGATTCGGTTAAAAATACGACTGATTCTTTTTAGAATCAACCTCTCTGATACCACTTGTTGGCCACTAAGTATACTGGATACAGCTTGGAAAGTGTTTTAAACAACAAGCTGTACTGTTTTAAATCTGAGTGCATAGCGGAAGTCTTAAATACAGTAAGTTGCTGTGGATACAGCAACTCGATATGCAGTGTATACTTAAATAATCATAGTTAATTAAAACAATAAAGGCAAAAAGTAAATAACACAATATTTAAAGTGGTTCGAGGTAAACCCCTCTACGTCCACTAGTCCTCCACACAAGAGTAAAAAGTTTATTATAATTACTGCGTACACAACTACGTAATTATAACAACACTCAATCAATATATCGTTCACACAGATTGATATAAAGATCTTAGCTTTCAACCGTTCACACAGATTGGTTTGAGCTAACACTTTGACTAGCTTCTTCACACACAGTTCTGAAGCTTCGTCTTCTTCGATGCAAGTCCTTCACACACTGTTCGGGAGAAGCAAAGATTCCTCAGTCCACACAGGGCTGATATAAGTTTGTTCAAAGATAGAACAGAGTTGAACAACAGCTATGACTTTCTGGGCTACAAGTTGATGATGTGTTGTTCAAGGGTTGAGCACTGTATATCTCTTTTATCTGAATAGCAGTGACCTTTGGAAATATGTTTTGATCTGATGTATATGATAATAACTTCGTAAGTTTTTGCTAACTGATCTTCAAAGCTTGGGCTATCGTACATCAAGATCCACGTATGCATATATGATTGTGCTTTTATTTAGAGGAAAGCCTAATGAAGACCTAAATATATGTCTGGTATGTGACACAGAGAGGTAGAAGTTGACTCCTTCTAGTAAAGAGAAAGCTATGAAGGCTCTTTGGTATTTGTTAGGAGTATGCCCTCGAATGCCACTCAGAGGATGTTGAGTGAGGGCATTGTAGTTGTTATTATGTAAATCATCAATATAAGGCAATGGATGTTTCTTTATTTACTGGTAGTTACTGGCATTCCTAACTCGTAAATATACATGTAGAAACTAGTCCGTGTATTTGAGAGCAAAACGTTCCACTCCTTATTGGATAAGGGGGTCGGCACTGGAAAGGTTTATAGCTCAAATACTTAATCGTTCGCAAGTCGATGAAACTTGACTGGGCGTTAAGTTTATGTGAAGACTTGTATGACGTGTTCTTTGACATGGAGAGTGCCTGTCGAACACTAATGGTTAGTGGGAGCACACGTTATAGGTATGCTAATTGGATTAGTTTACTCGAACCGACTCACCCTCGATTCGTCACACGGATTTTACTCCGGGACAGTCAATGATGGAATCGAAAGGTTGTGATAGGTATTCGTGAACCTTCGACTTGAGAATTTAGTAGGGATGTGCTTGTGACATCAAGATTTTCATTAGAGTAGTTCGACCCTATAAACCGGAAGGCGGGGGTCAACCTCGATGTGCATCTTGATGGGCAAGTAGCAGGTCCTACTGAATACCAAGATAGAATTCTTTCTCCTGTTAGTGAGCGGGTTATATGTCCTATACGGTTATTGGCAGATGAGATCATAAGTCTTTGGCCAAAGCATTGGAGCTAGCTGTATTAGATACACGAGAGCTCGATGATCTCGATTTGCATTAACGCATGCATAGCATCAAGTACAGATGGGGTTTGACTGACTGTGACCCTATAACTTGATCGGTACATTTGAAAGAAGGGTTTATACGTATACTGGTATTCACGACAGAATGGTTCTTGAATGATCCCAATCATTCGTTCTCAGTTGGGGTACAGTGTAGGCCGTCAGGCTGGCTAGGTGGTGCTACTACTCTTTGGTTCCTCCCATTGCTTACTGAGACGGACCTACCGAGTCACGCATTAGGATTGACAACGTAATGAATCAAGCTAATTCTCCCATTATGTGTATTAGATATTGGATATCTAAATTTGGGACATTAGATGTCTAAATCGATTTATTAGATAAATTAATTTACAGCCTAATGAATTAAATAAATTACTGGGTGATTAATTTAATTCATGTATATAATTATTTCTTGGAGAAATTAATTATATTACTTTGTATTTGATATGTTTAATTAATTAGATTAATTAATCGATATAAATACAGCGAAACGGAATCGGAGTTTATCTGTTTGGACTTTCGGGAGTCCGAAACGAACCAAACTCATCTGTTTCTCCATGCCCCCCCATTTCTAGCCACCTTCCTTTTGGACTTATGTCTTCATTCTTTAATGAATGATAATTGTGGAGGTGGGGTTAGATTCCCACATGCATGAGTTGTTGCAAGTGGTGGGGAGTTGAATAAGAATGGGAAGATGACTTTGATCTCAACTCACTCAACTTTTGGAAGCCTTCCAACGTGAGAGACAGAGAGAGAGAGAGAGAGAGAGAGAGAGAGAGAGAGAAACCATTTTTCTTAATTGTCTTCTTCATCTTCTTCATTCACTTCTTCTTCATTTTTTCTTGGAGAAAATTGAGAGAAATTATTGAGAGATATATTATACACTTAGAGTGTAGTAATAAAAGCTTTGTCACCTAGATCTAGCCGTATCCTCGGAGGATAGCAAGGTGTTGTCATTTCGTTCATTTTTTCGGCGCGTGGCAAGTAGAGACGCGGTGCTTTCGGCGTTGGATCGTTCAAGGGCTTGAAGCGGAATAGACTCGTAGAGATCAAACTAAAGCTTGGGGAATAGCTCAAGAGAAGGTTACCATTTAATCAACGGACTTTGAGGGTTAGTTTCTTACGACTCTTGCTTTTCGTTTTTGATATTCGTATATACGTAGCTCGATCGATCCTCGTAGGGATTCGGATCGAATTAATTTTCGTTTTATCGCTTCCGCTGGGCCTTCGTTTTAGGTACCGAATCCCAACAATGGTATCGGAGCGTAGGTCTTGCGATCGTATATACGATATTGGCATTTGGAATGCTCGATTAGATGGTGAATGATTTGAAATCATTTTAGTCATAATCGTGGTATATGTTTTTACGTTCGTTGTAGTTATATTTTTCGTAAGTTTATGTCTAAATATAAATCTTAATTTCTTGGAAATATGATTTATATTGAAGATATGAATGTTGGAGAATATAGATATTGGATATCCGGTCGAAAAACTAGCCCCGAAATTCCGTTGGACGGTCCGGGAGGGGTTCGGGAGGCGAGTCGCGGCCTGTGGCTCGGGGCGCGGCCTGTGGCTGTGCAGCCCGGCACAGGCAGCCATCATCTTGGGGCGCGGCCCATGCTCCAGGGGCCGCGGCCCAGTGCTGCTGGGCAGCCGAGCGTGACTCGGCCATGCCAGGCCTTTTTCGCCCCGGCTCGATTTTTTCGTGTATTCTTGAAAATTAATCTCCCTGATGTTAAATTGGATTTAATATGATTAAAATGATTTATGGTACTTCATTTTATAAGGGAAATTTGATTAATTGGAATACTTGTGATCGACCGAATTATTTTGAACGTTTTCATATTACCGATTGGGTGAATCGATTGGATCGGTTCGTATTGTTGATTGGATCAATGTATCTCTATGCTTTCCATTTATATAGTATTTATTGGATGAATGCTTTTGAATGGGGATGTGGTTCGTGGACTTAGTTTTGAATCGTTCGTTTTATTCGATTGGGTTGTAAAGGCCGTTTTGAGCCTATTTATTTTACTAGAAATGTTTGTATCTAGGCTGCAATTTTTGATGTAAAATTTATATGTAATGACGAAGACTGGAGGAAGATCCATTTCGAGAAGACGAAGATTCAAGATGAAGAATTGTAATTAGATTACGGAGTTTTTGTTTTCTAGGAACGGTCCATGAACCACATGTTGGTAGCAACTAGGTTGTGAATGGTTGTTTCATATTGTATGAATGCCACAAACGCACTTAAACGATTAATGTGCAAAGTGCAACGTAAATTGCGAAAATTCTCCCACGATAAGTTATTAAGTTTATAAGGTTTCAAGTTTTTCCTTCCCTCCATCGAGTTTTCGGGAAATTGAAATCCAAACCGGATATGCTATGCTTCTGAGTTATTGGGGTAGTCGTTCGGGGAGGACGGATAAATTACCGGGAGCGCATTGGATGCCTTCGGTTGGAGCAAATTTTATCCCTAGAAACCTG
This sequence comes from Orobanche coerulescens, assembly GCA_033398695.1. Taxonomy (NCBI): domain Eukaryota; kingdom Viridiplantae; phylum Streptophyta; class Magnoliopsida; order Lamiales; family Orobanchaceae; genus Orobanche; species Orobanche coerulescens. The sequence continues at coordinate 130,936,846 of CM065804.1, read as the reverse complement.
ATAGGTTGCCGGATAAGATTCAATTGTGAAACTGATTTACGTCGATGATATAAACTTAACTTGTTCACGAACCATAGAAACCGTATAGGTTGAGGGGAGTGAACAAGGGGAAAAAGAAGATCGAATCATCCATTAGATGGGTTGGTGTTGGACACCACTTTATGAAAATTAATAGACTAGAAACCTGTTCGGTTGCCCTCTATTAAGATTTATAAAGAACTCGATCACCACTATGAAGTAGAGCGACGATACTTCCGGATTTCACATGGGAGTGTGTTATTCCGATAAAATAGTGGGAGATGGGTAACAAGAATAGAAAAGACCTTAATTCTATACTCAGAACATAATTGAATGAGTCACTAATTAATCTGTTATACTTAATGCAGACTCAAATCTCAATATGACAATGAATCCACTCGCAATTCTGCTCGAAAAGAACACCTTAATGGGACCTAACTTTGTGGATTGGCTCCGCAATCTGATGATTGTCCTCAGTATAGAGGCACTGGGATACGTCTTGGAGACGGACATTCCGGCGCCTCCTGTGCGGACCCGAGCCAATCAGTAAGAGATTGAAAACCACAAAAAGTGGGTTAAGGATGACGTGAAAGTCCGTGCTTATATGATGGCTTCCATGTCTAATGAGCTTCAGAGAGCTCATGAGAAAATGACTTCTGCTAGGTAGATTCTATCTTACTTAACCGAATTTTATGGTGAGCACAGCAGAACTACTAGATATGAGATATCCAAGCAACTATTCGGTGCAAGGATGAAGGAAGGTGAGAAGGTTGGGGAACACGTCCTCAAAATGATATCCATGATCGAGAGATTGGAGGCTCTTGATTTTAAAATGGATACTACTCTCCAAACCGACCTTATCCTACAGTCTCTCCCTGATTCCTTGTCACAGTTTGTTATCAACTTCAACTGCAATGAGATTGCATGTAATTTAGCTGGGCTAATGAACAAACTTGTGACCGCTCAGTCTCAGATGAAGACTCCGCGGATGAAGGAGTCTGCTCTTGTGATTTCTTCTAGACCTCGGAGGTATAAGAATAAGAAGAAAAAGACCAAGAAGCGGACTGGACCGCAAGCTAAGGACCTTAAGGGAAAGGGCAAGGCCCCGATGGTTCCGAAGAACAAGAAGAAGAAGGATGCTTGTCTCAAGTGCGGTGAGCTGGGCCACTGGGCTAGAGACTGTCCGATTCTTCATGGCACGTTACTATATGAGAATCATCTTTCTATTTGGTATTAGCTCAGCTCAGGAACAAGTAACAGGCCCGCCTCTTTCAAGGATTAGCGCGGATGGCCTTTCATGCCAAGCAAGTGCCCCGGATGTAATACCCGAGATTTCTGTTATGTATTTGGAACTTGTGATATTGTAATTATTGCACTTTAATCTGAGTATTATTCTCCATATCTCATAGTCCGGTGTTGTTGAGCGTATGATTTCATGAATGTGATTTAAGATTGTGATTCTGCGCATGTAGCGCACGCTATCGTCTATGTGTAGCGTACGCTAACATGGATCCATAGCGCACGCTACAAAGGAACATTAGCGCACGCTATACGTGGTCAATATGATTGAGACGTGTGGTAGGTGAGATCAGGCCGCGGATCTTGGTCGGATTGTGTCGGGATAAACCTGGACGGCTTTTGGGAAAAACCAAGTCAACGCCTTAGCGCACGCTACTGATATGAGAATAGCGCACGCTAAGTGCTAAGTACAGTGAAGTCAGTAAGCCGTTAGCACACGCTAAGAGTATGGACTAGCGCGCGCTAATAACCATTTTCTATAAATAGGACAGCATCCTTTTCGTATTTTCAGTCTTTTCTCTTCCCACATCCGAATCCTTATACTTAGAGTATTACTCTCTACATCCTAAACACTTCATATCAGCATCCTAGCTCGTGTTGAAGATTGTAGATCATTGAGGATTGGTGTTCAAGCCTTCGACGTTGGATTGCTTCGATTTCCTACTTGTTCTTCACTACTTTGAGGTAGGTGATTCTTCACCAATATTAGTAGTGTTCTGAAGGACGTTTGATCATGTTTATCTAGTCAGTTAGATTAGTTAATAGTCGAACATCATGTGTTAGAAGGATATTTTCGACGTTTCGGCACTTATTCATCGTATGATCCATTGAACCTTTTTAGTATGTGGACTCCTAAGCATATTATGTATCTTCAAAACCGATCATGACCAGTATATGAAGATTACCTAGTTCGTATGTTTTGCGTAAGGAATCATATGTTTTGGGACTTGGAATGAACGGAACTTAGAATATTTTCTTGAAGATCAAGAGGAATTATGGTGTAGTAATGATGATACGTATCCTTATGTCTCGTAGTCATTTAATCCATAAAGGTCTTTCATAAACCATATGAGCATGATATGCACGGAGTTGGCATGTATTAACACTGAGGATTTCATGAGTTTTCATCACCTTTAGCTCAAGTTTTACCCAGTAGTGACTGCCATGCACGATTAGCGCACGCTAAGATGTATACATTAACGTGCGCTATCGGGAAGGATACGTAACGTACGTTATATCATCAGGCAGGGGAGTCGGCTGTTCAGAGAAGGATGTCCGTACACAGCTAGCACGCTAAACCTGGTCATTTGCGTACGTTAATGGGCAGGCTTAGCGCACGTTACGTATAGTACGTAGCGCTAAGTAGTTCAGGCAGAATTCATTTATAGAGCTTGCGTCCGTAAACTGGATTGTTAGACGTTCGTACGACTTGAGTGTAATTCTTTATTATTTCTTAGGTCCGAGCCTTTCATAGGGGACGATCGAGGGGCGTTGGCATACGGACGCGTGTCATTTGTTGGAGTATTTCCATTCTTGCCATTTTCGAGGCAAGTATCATATGTTGAGTTTGATTTATATTGGAACCTTGATCATGCTTATGGTTTTGTTCATGTTGTCAAATATGAGATGTATTTCTGTAATTTCTCATGGTATTCGTTGTTAATTGTTCGTGTTGATGAACATATTGAAATGCATATATGTATGCATAATTGATTGATTTATGGTATAAATGATCTCAGGGGATCATGAGGATCTATGCTGAGGGCGCTGGATCGAATGTCCACCATGCGTTGGTCCGACGGGATCATCATGGGGATCTATGCTGAGGGCGCTGGATCGCTGTACGGGTTTTCCACCATGCGTTGGTCCGACGGGATCATCATGGGGATCTATACCAAGGGCGCTGGATCGCTGGATTACCTCAGACCGTGTTGATGGAATCGTGAGGATTCACATCGTTGGATTCCTGACGGAAGTCCGTTTTGTATGTTTTATGATGCCGATGATTTATGTATTATGATACTTGTACTAGCATTGTTTTGCTAACCCCTTCGGGGGTGGACATTGTTTTGATGTTCAGTAGCCGAGGAGCGGGAAGCAACCACGATGCAAACGGAGACGATGAAATGGCTCAGTGATGTGGTTGATGTTTATTGTTATTGTGATTTGTCTTCTTGGTTCATTTAGTACTCGAGTACGTCTGTTTTAATAAGGTCATTTCGATATGGTTGTATAAGTTAACTCATTTGATCGGTTGAATCAAATCTGTATTTGAACTTCAGTTGTACGATTGGATTATATTTACACTTCTTTTAAATTAGCCTTGTAAATCCTTACCTAAAGGGTTTACGGCGCTGTAATTATTCCGAATATCTCGGGGTGTTACAGAATATGGTATCGGAGCTAAGATTCATGGATATCTTGGCAGTCGGGTTAGTTGGGTCTGTTTACGTTATTTGATTATTGGTCGTTCGTAACATCACTGCTGAGCCAGCATCGTCGTGTGGACCGTGGTTGTAAGTTTCCTAAATCTAAAATACTACCGTTTTATCTAATTCATGTTTGTGAACATTGATGGATGTACTTTTAGAAAGTTTGCCCTGCATATTGAGTATTTGTGTTTACAGTATGTTGAGAGGAGGTCGTGGACGCGGACGCGGTCGTGGACGCGGACGTGGAAACGCGAGACAAGAATATTCGGTGTCTACCCCAGAAATAACCGCTAGCCGAACGGATTCCCATTCCGGGGGACAACAGGGATCAGCAAATAATAATGCAGATCCTAACGTGCCGGGAGTGCTTCAGCAGGTGGTTGCCCAGATAAACCAGTTTGCTCAAGTTGTGGATCGCATGCAGACGGCGATGGGACATCAGCATAATGTGGATAATCGAGGAGATAAATGGCTTACTGAGGTGATCAAATTGCATCCTCCGAAATTTGACGGTTCTGCTGAGACACTTTCTTGGGATCACTGGCTGAAGGAATTAGAAAAGATTTTTGCGGGGATTAACTGTCCCAACGACAGAAAGGTTCCGGTCGCCCAGTATCTTCTGACAGGGGAGGCTTTCGACTGGTGGGAGGCCATTCGACCGGAGGAGCATAATGTTGACTGGACGGAATTCAAATTAATGATAGAAGTGCAGTATTGTCCTCGCCCAGTTAGAGAGGCCCGAGTTCGGGAGTTTTTCTCACCACAAAATTCAGAAGCATCTGTGACGGACGTGATTAAGACTTTTAATCACCAGCTGACTTATGTGCGCCACTTGGTCAGGACCGAGGCGGAGAGGATTTTCCATTTTGACATGCGAATGAAGCCGAAAATTCAGCAATATATGTCCGGATTTGAATGTACCACTTTGCGACAGTATCAGGACAAGGCGTTGGCCTATGATATGAAGGAGGCAGCAGTAGAAAAATCGACGGAAGCAAAGAAGCAGAGAGTGGCCGGCAACTTCACGGAGAATAAGAGTAGTGGGCCTCACAGGGGCCAGTCCTCTTTACATTCATCCAGGAGGCCTCCGCATCCTTCTCGAGGAGGAAAGATGTTCCGGGCAGCACCAACCGTTTCAGACGCAGGGAAGAAATGTTATAACTGTGGCAAAGCGGGGCATATTCGACGTGGATCGCTTTCGCGCTGCTTGTGACTGTTTGAGTGTGGACAGAAGGACATCGCGCAACATTTTGTGGGAATGCGACTAGATCTTTTGGCACTCGCACTCTGTGCAGTTCGAAGGACACTAGTGTAAACCAGGAGCCTTGTGAGCGGTTTCCCGCAGCAGAATGTTGGGAAAAGAGAGGCATCCAGCGCTGGGTCCGTTCCTCCGCGTATTTACGAGATGAAGAAGGATGATCAAAACATAGCTGTTGCATCAGGTACGATTCAGATCCTTTTGCAACCAGTTAGTGTCTTGTTCGATTCGGGAGCTACGCATTCTTTTATATCTTTGAACTGTGTTAATCGTTTGAAAATCTCATGCTTGTATAATTGTGAACCTTATTTTGTGGGTTTACCGAGCGGAGAGAAAATTGTGGGAACCCTAGAAGCTAGGGATTTTCCAGTGTCTATAGGAGGGAGAGATTGGCTATCGAATCTTATTGTAGTTGACATCTACGGTGACGATTTAATTCTCGGAGACGATTGGCTCAACCGTTATGGAGCTATTCTGAATTACCGAAAGAGAGTTATTTCTATCATTGCTGATGACAGATCTGAACACTTATTCCGAGGATGGAGATCGGGAAGCTCGGGAAAATTGATCAAAGCAATGAAAGCCGTGAAATTACTAAAGCAGGGATGTCATGGACTTTGGTGTTATGCCATGAGGAAAGAGGAAGGAATAGAGCTCTCATCGATTCCAGTTGTGAATGAATTCTCCGACGTATTTCCTGACGAACTACCTGGGTTACCTCCGCAGAGAGAGGTGGAATTCACTATCGAATTAGAGCCTGCAACCGCTCCTATTTCCAGAGCACCATACCGCATGGCGCCAACCGAGATGTATGAACTCAAGAAGCAACTAGAGGAATTGTCACAGAAGGGTTATATTCAACCTAGCGTTTCTCCTTGGGGAGCGCCCGTTGTCTTTGTCCGGAAGAAAGACGGATCCCTCCGACTGTGTATTGATTACAGGGAGCTCAATAAGATGACGATCAAGAATAAGTATCCTATACCTCGGATCGACGACTTGTTTGATCAACTGCAAGGGTCAAGGGTATTCTCGAAGATTGACTTGCGATCAGGATACCATCAGTTGAGAATTAAGGAATCAGATATACCGAAGTCTGCTTTCAGGTCCCGGTATGGGCATTATGAATTTGTAGTGATGCCATTTGGACTTACCAATGCTCCTGCGGTATTCATGCAATTGATGAATCGGGTATTCTTAGAATACTTGGATAAATTGTGGTCGTCTTCATTGATGACATCTTGATATATTCGAAGGACGCAGAGGAGCATGCCGAACATTTGCGTGGTTTTGAGCACCTTGAGGAAGGAACAGCTGTATGCAAAGCTTTCCAAATGCAAGTTCTGGATTAGGGAAGTAACTTTCCTTGGGCATGTGATATCAGCTGACGGAGTTCAGGTGGACCCGAAGAAATTCGAAGCAATCTTGGAATGGAAAGTTCCTAGTAACATGAAAGAAGTCCGGAGTTTCCTAGGACTTGCTGGATATTATCGCCGCTTTGTAGAGGGATTTTCCAAAATTGCTCGTCCGCTCACTCAGCTGTTGCAGAAAACTCAAAAGTTTACGTGGGATGAGAAATGCCAGACTGGTTTTAATGAACTTAAGAAGAGACTGACAACAGCACCTATATTAGCGTTACCAGATCGAACTGATGGATTCATGGTATACAACGACGCTTCAAATCAGGGTCTGGGATGTGTGTTAATGCAAAAGGATAAGGTGATTGCCTATGCTTCTCGGCACTTGAAACCGTATGAGGTTAATTACCCAACTCATGATCTGGAGCTAGCAGCTGTGGTCTTTGCCTTGAAAATTTGGCGACATTATTTGTACGGCACTCGTTGCCAGATCTTTACAGATCATAAGAGCCTCAAGTACATTTTCAGTCAGAAAGAATTAAACATGAGGCAGAGAAGGTGGCTGGAATTGATCAAGGCTTACGACTTGGAGATTCTCTATCATCCGGGGAAAGCAAACGTAGTAGCCGATGCTTTGAGCCGTAAACCTGTTTCTCTTCGAGTGTTGGAAGCACTTACATCCCAAACCAGCATTCAGCGGGAACTGATCCGTGAAGGGATTGAAGTATGGGCACCAGGAATCCAAGGGCAACTATATGTGATGGAACTGACTTCATCACTAGTCGAGGAGATCAAATCTAAGCAGTTAAACGATTATCTGATCCTTCGGTTATGTGACGAAGTAAATAAAGGAAAGGCCCCAGGATTCGTGATACAAGATGATGGAGTTCTAAGATTTCAGAGTCGACTTTGCATTCCCGATGATGATGATTTGAGACGGACAATTCTGAAGGAAGCTCACAGCGCGCCCTATTCTATTCACCCGGGCAGCAGTAAAATGTATAAAGATCTTAAACAAAACTTCTGGTGGGGGAATATGAAGGACGTAGCAGAGTACGTTTCGAAGTGTTTGACTTGTCAGCAGGTTAAGATTGAACATCAGCGACCTGCCGGAATGTTAAAGCCGCTTCCGATCCCTGAGTGGAAGTGGGAGGATATCTCGATGGATTTCATCACCAGTATGCCAAGGACTAGAACGGGAATGAACATGATTTGGGTTATAGTTGATCGACTAACCAAGTCGGCTCATTTCCTAGGAATTAAAGATACATGGGGACCCGAGAGATTGGCGCGAGTATTTATTGCGGAGATAGTCAGATTGCATGGGACGCCGAAGACCATTATTTCGGATCGAGATGGTCGCTTCGTGTCGCACTTCTGGAAGGCAGTTCACAGGGCTTTGGGGACTGAGCTCAACTTTAGCACGGCTTATCATCCCCAAACGGACGGTCGGTCAGAAAGGACTATACAAACAGAGAAGACATGCTTAGAGCCCGTGCTTTGGATTGGTCAACTGATTGGGAAGTTCATTTGCCATTGATTGAATTCACCTACAATAATAGTTGGCATGCTTCTATTAAGATGGCACCATTTGAAGCTTTGTACGGGAGAAGATGTCGATCACCCCTGTGCTGGGATGATTCTTCAGACTTGATCGGGACAGAACCGGAATTGATAGTTCAGACTCAAGAGAAGATAGCTTTGATTCGGGAAAGACTGTTGACTGCCCAGAGTCGACAGAAGTCTTATGCAGACGTACGTCGTCGCCCTCTAGAGTTCGACGCTGGGGACCATGTATTATTGAAGGTGTCTCCTACATGAGGGATTTTCCGTTTTGGGAGGAGAGGTAAGCTAAGTCCGAGATATATCGGGCCATTTGAGGTCCTAGAGAGAGTTGGGGATTTAGCATACAGGTTGGCTTTACCACCATCGCTGAGTCACGTTCACAATGTGTTTCACGTATCCCAATTGCGGAAGTATGTACCGGACCCCAGTCGCGTCATTGATTTCGACGAGATCGAGATAGCTAATGATGGCACCTTCGAAGAGAGACCAATCAAGATACTTGAGAGTCGGATCAAACAATTGAGGAATAAACCAATACACTTGGTTAAAGTACAATGGTCACGACATGGAGATGAAGAGGCCACGTGGGAAACAGAGGACAGTATGAAGGCTAGATATCCAGAGTTGTTTTCATCTTAAGTTTCGGTTCGAAACTTCTTTTTAGGGAGGAAGGATGTAATACCCGAGATTTCTGTTATGTATTTGGAACTTGTGATATTGTAATTATTGCACTTTAATCTGAATATTATTCTCCGTATCTCATAGTTCGGTGTTGTTGAGCGTATGATTTCATGAATGTGATTTAAGATTGTGATTCTGCGCATGTAGCGCACGCTATCGTCTATGTGTAGCGTACGCTAACATGGATCCATAGCGCACGCTACAAAGGAACATTAGCGCACGCTATACGTGGTCAATATGATTGAGACGTGTGGTAGGTGAGATCAGGCCGGGGATCTTGGTCGGATTGTGTCGGGATGAACCTGGACGGCTTTCGGGAAAAACCAAGTCAACGCCTTAGCGCACGCTACTGATATTAGAATAGCGCATGCTAAGTGCGAAATCTGATGAAGTCGATGGCCGTTAGCGCACGCTAAGAGTATGGACTAGCGCGCGCTAATAACCATTTTCTATAAATAGACAAGATCCTTTTCGTATTTTCGCCTTTTCTCTTCCCACATCCGAATCCTTATACTTAGAGTATTACTCTCTACATCCTAAACACTTCATATCGCATCCTAGCTCGTGTTGAAGATTGTAGATCATTGAGGATTGTTGTTCAAGCCTTGACGTTGGATTGCTTCGATTTCCTCCTTGTTCTTCACTACTTTGAGGTAGGTGATTCTTCACCAATATTAGTAGTGTTCTAAAGGACGTTTGATCATGTTTATCTAGTCGATTAGATTCGTTAATAGTCGAACATCATGTGTTAGAAGGATATTTTCGACGTTTCGGCACTTATTCATCGTATGATCCATTGAACCTTTTTAGTATGTGGACTCCTAAGCATATTATGTATCTTCAAAACCGATCATGACCAGTATATGAAGATTACCTAGTTCGTATGTTTTACGTAAGGAATCATATGTTTTGGGACTTGGAATGAACGGAACTTAGAATATTTTCTTGAAGATCAAGATGAATTATGGTGTAGTAATGATGATACGTATCCTTGTGTCTCGTAGTCATTTAATCCATAAAGGTCTTTCATAAACCGTATGAGCATGATATGCACGGAGTTGGCATGTATTAACACTGAGGATTTCATGAGTTTTCATCACCTTTAGCTCAAGTTTTACCCAGTAGTGACTGCCATGCACGATTAGCGCACGCTAAGATGTATACATTAACGTGCGCTATCGGGAAGGATACGTAACGTACGTTATATCATCAGGCAGGCGATCGGTACATTCGAGAGAAGGATGTCAAGATTACGGCTAGCGCACGCTAAACCTGGTCATTTGCGTACGTTAATGGGCAGGCTTAGCGCACGTTACGTATAGTACGTAGCGCGCGCTAAGTAGTTCAGGCAGAATTCATTTTTAGAGCTTGCGTCCGTAAACTGGATTGTTAGACGTTCGTACGACTTGAGTGGAATTCTTTATTATTTCTTAGATCCGAGCCTTTCATAGGGGACGATCGAGGGGCGTTGGCATACGGACGCGTGTCATTTGTTGGAGTATTTCCATTCTTGCCATTTTCGAGGCAAGTATCATATGTTGAGTTTGATTTATATTGGAACCTTGATCATGCTTATGGTTTTGTTTATGTTGTCAAATATGAGATGTATTTCTGTAATTTCTCATGGTATTCGTTGTTAATTGTTCGTGTTGATGAACATATTGAAATGCATATATGTATGCATAATTGATTGATTTATGGTATAAATGATCCGAGGGGATCATGAGGATCTATGCTGAGGGCGCTGGATCGAATGTCCACCATGCGTTGGTCCGACGAGATCATCATGGGGATCTATGCTGAGGGCGCTAGATCGCTGGACGGGTTTTCCACCATGCGTTGGTCCGACGGGATGATCATGGGGATCTATACCAAGGGCGCTGGATCGCTGGATTACCCTGTACTGTGTTGATGGAATCGTGAGGATTCGCATCGTTGGATTCCGGTGACGGAAGTCCGTTTTGTATGTTTTATGATGCACTGGTGATTTATTTATTATGATACTTGTACTAGCATTGTTTTGCTAACCCCTTCGGGGGTGGACATTGTTTTGATGTTCAGGTAGCCGAGGAGTGGGGAAGCAACCACAGTACCGACAGGACGATGAAATGGCTCAGTGATGTGGTTGATGTTTATTCTTATTGTGATTTGTCTTCTTGGTTCATTTAGTACTCGAGTACGTCTGTTTTAATAAGGTCATTTCGATATGGTTGTATAAGTTAACTCATTTGATCGGTTGAATCAAATCTGTATTTGAACTTCAGTTGTACGATTGGATTATATTTACACTTCTTTTAAATTAGCCTTGTAAATCCTTACCTAAAGGGTTTACGGCACTGTAATTATTCCGAATATCTTGGGGTGTTACACCGGAGACACGGTCGAAGCACGCCCGGCTACTGGAATTGCGTCGTGTCGTGAGCATCCATGTCTTCAGGTACAGAACTTTTAGTTTTGGAAACAAATTGTTCTGCTACTATATTTTCTACTTCCTGGATACTAGATTCTGGTGCTAGTTCTCATATTTGTACCGTGAATCAAGATCTGGAACAAAGTAGGAAGCTTGGAGCTGGACAAGTTATGATCACAGTCGGAAGCGGGCATAGTGTCGAGGCGACCGACATAGGATCACTTCTTTTGGGTTTAGAATCCGGCTTTGTTTTGACTTTAGAAGATGTACTTGTTTTGCCCAAGGGGCACAAAAACATTGTATCCATTCGGATCATGAACCGAAAAGTCTTTTCATTTTTCATTGGTGATGGTTCCTGCAAAATTTATTTTAGAAATAAAGTAGTGGGTACTGCTACATTGTTGAATGGATTGTATCATCTAAATATCAGCAACAAAGTAGTTGTGAATATTATGACTAGAAAACGTGGTAGGGATGAAACCAATCAAGTTTTGAAATGGCATCTTAGACTTGGTCATGTTGGTCAGACCAAGGTTTACAAGATGGAAAAAGATGGACTTATGGGTCCATTGGGATCAGATCCCTTTCCTACTTGTGAATCTTGCCTTAAAAGCAAAATTACTAAGTCCCCCTTCACAGGGACTTTTGAAAGAGCCGCTGATAAACTCGGATTAATACATATTGACGTTTGTGGTGCTTTGGAAGTAGCACGTGACGGATATCAATATTTCATTACGTTTACAGATGATTATACTAGGTATGGTTATGTATACTTAATGAAACATAAATCCGAGGCTTTTGAGAAATTCCAGGAATTCAAGGCCCTAGTCGAGAAACAAACTGGTAATCATATCAAAGCACTTCGGTCGGACCAAGGTGGCGAGTATATGAGTACGGAATTTGACGAGTTCCTTAAGGAACATGGAATAGTTTCACAACTAAAACCTCCAGGTACTCCTCAGTTAAATGGTGTGTCAGAAAGAAGGAACCAGACCTTGTTGAACATGGTCCGTTCCATGCTGGGCTATACTGACTTACCAATTTACCTGTGAGGGTATGCACTCCTGACTGCCGCCTATTTCTTAAACAGATATCCTTCCAAATCCATTTCTAAAACTCCACATGAGATGTGGGAAGGAAGGAAACCACGTCTTAATCACATTAGGATTTGGGGATGTCCCGCCTATGTCAAGAAGACTAAGGTGGAAAAGTTGGAAGCTAGGTCTGCAAAGCGACGTTTCATTGGATTCCCGTCTGGGACAATGGGATATCTATTCTACATGCCCGAAGATCGAAGGATCGTTGTTGCTTTACAAGAACACTTCCTGGAAGATGAGTTCATTCAGGAAGGCGGAGCAGGTAGAAGTATTTCTTTAGAAGAATACAATGAAACTCCTCGGGAGACACCTATGCAAGAAACTGGAACCGAACTTTCTGAAACACAAGTACAACCACCTCGTAGGTCTAGTAGGGTGTATCATTTACCTGAGAGATATGGGTTTGTGCACTTGGAGGAGCTGGGTCTCCATGAGGTTCCAAGTGATAGCCAAGAGACCGACCCGACGACCTATGACCAAGCGATGGTGGATGTAGACTCCGCGAAATGGGGTGAAGCTATAGAATCTGAGATAGACTCGATGCATGTCAATCAGGTCTGGACACTAGTAGACCGCCCCAAGGGCATAGTGCCTATTGGGAACAAGTGGATCTACAAGAGAAAGACTGATGGTGATGGCAAGGTTGACGCCTATAAGGCTAGGCTTGTGGCAAAGGGTTATACCCAGAAGGAAGGGATCGATTACCACGATACCTTCTCGCCCGTAGCCATGATCAAGTCTATTCGCATGATGCTTGCTATAGCTGCCTACCACGATTATGAGATATGGCAAATGGACGTAAAGACGGGTTTCCTTAATGGATTTCTCGAGGAAGAAATCTATATGGAGCAGCCTAAATGCATTGTGTCCGAAGTCGATATTCAGAAAGTGTGCAGGCTTCAGCGTTCCATTTATGGACTAAAGCAAGCATCGCGTAGTTGGAACCTTCGTTTTGACGAGGCGGTCAAAGAGTTTGACTTCGTGCAAAATGAAGAGGATCCTTGTGTATACAAGAGGGTTAGTGGGAGCAAGATCGAATTCTTAGTACTATATGTGGATGATATTCTACTAATAGGAAATGATGTGGGAATGCTCAGTTCTGTAAAAGCTTGGCTTTCGAGTAATTTCTCCATGAAAGACTTGGGAGAAGCAACCTATATTCTTGGAATTCGACTCTACCGGGATAGAGCGAAGAGAACAATAGGCCTTTCCCAAGCCCTCTATATAGATAAGATCTTAAAGGGATTTAAGATGGATGATTCTAAAAGAGGGTTCCTACCGATGCAACATGGAATAAAACTCTCCTTGAAGATGTGTCCTCAAAGTGAGGAACAACAAAAGGAAATGAGTAATATACCATATGCTTCGGCCGTGGGTAGCCTTATGTATGCTATGTTGTGTACAAGACCTGACATCGCGCATGCTGTAAGAGTGGTGAGTAGGTTTCAGGCAAACCCAGGTAGGGAACATTGATCGCCAGAAAGAACGTTCTCAAGTACTTAAGAAGGACTAGAGATATGGTTCTGATGTATGGCGGTGGAGAATTGGATGTGGTGGGATTCACTGATTCGGACTTCCAAGGACTGAAGGATGAATCGATGTCCACTTCTGGCCACATATTTACTCTTAATGGAGGAGCAGTATCTTGGCGTAGTGCCAAGCAAAGAGCGACTGCTGATTCCACCTGTCAGGCTGAGTATCAAGCAGCCTCGGAGGATTCCAAGGAAGGGTTCTGGATTAAGAAGTTTCTGGGAGAACATCAAGTGATACCATGTGCTGAGCTGCCTGTTCCGCTGTACTGCGACAATGACGGAGCTGTAGCGCAGGCCAAGGAGCCAAGGTTTCAAAACAGCACCAAACATATTGAGAGGAACTATCATCTTGTAAGAGAATTTGTTCGCAAGGGATACATTGTGCTGCACAGAGTAGACTCGGCCGACAACGTCGCCGATCCATTGACCAAGCCACTTTCTCAGACTAGCTTGGAGCGTCATCTGGAGAACATGGGTATTAGATACCATAATGTGTGGCATTGAGTGCAAGTGTGAGATTGTTAGGAGTATGCCCTCGAATGCCACTCAGAGGATGTTGAGTGAGGGCATTGTACTTGTTATTATGTAAATCATCAATATAAGGCAATGGATGTTTCTTTATTTACTGGTAGTTACTGGCATTCCTAACTCGTAAATATACATGTAGAAACTAGTCCGTGTATTTGAGAGCAAAACGTTCCACTCCTTATTGGATAAGGGGGTCGGCACTGGAAAGGTTTATAGCTCAAATACTTAATCGTTCGCAAGTCGATGAAACTTGACTGGGCATTAAGTTTATGTGAAGACTTGTATGACGTGTTCTTTGACATGGAGAGTGCCTGTCGAACACTAATGGTTAGTGGGAGCACACGTTATAGGTATGCTAAGAGCACTGGGTACGCTCGTGCCGTTGGGCTGGTGCCGTTGGGAAAAAGTGGTGCCACGTCAGCAAAAAGCTCTATGGCACCAGAAATCCTATGGCACCACATTTCAGGGGTATCCGTTGGCACCAGAATTTCTGGTGCCGTTGGCATTTTTTTTTTTTTTTTTTTATCTTTTACCTAAAATTAAACATACACAATATTAACTAAAATAAACTTCATCATTAATTAAAAAAACACATTGCATTAATAAAACTAAAACAAATTGCATAGAAAATAGGGACTGATATTGCAAGAAAAACACTAACAAGGACTAATAATGTAAACTTTCATAACAAAAGGTTTGAAGTGAAACTTTAACAAAATAAAAACAAAATACATACCTTCTTCCTCCTTGGAAAGCTGCAAGTTGGAAAAAAAAAAAAAAAACCAAAACAAAAAAGCTATCTTTTTACAAACAAACACAAAACAAAAACACAAACAATCACACACAAATATGAAATACACACACATATTTACAAGTTAACACCGGCTAGTTTTGGAAAAAAAAAAAAAAAAAAAAAAAAACCTTCACGCTGGCTGGTGGCCTCGGCGCAGGGGAGAATGGCGCGAGGGCTGGTGTGGTGCGCCAAGCTCCATTTTGGCGTTTTTCTTTGGCACGAGCCTTTGGCTCAACCGTACCCCATGCTCTAATTGAATTAGTATACTCGAACCGACTCACCCTCGATTCGTCACACGGATTTCACTCCGGGACAGTCAATGATGGAATCGAAAGGTTGTGATAGGTATTCGTGAACCTTCGACTTGAGGATTTAGTAGGGATGTGCTTGTGACGTCAAGATTTTCATTAGAGTAGTTCGACCATATAAACGGGACGGCGGGGGTCAACCTGGACGTGCATCTTGATGGGCAAGTAGCAGGTCCTACTGAATACCAAGATAGAATTCTTTCTCCTGTTAGTGAACGGGTTATATGTCCTATGCGGTTATTGGCAGATGATATCATAAGTCTTTGGCCAAAGCATTGGAGCTAGCTGTATTAGATACACGATAGCTCGATGATCTCGATTTGCATTAACGCATGCATAACGTCAAGTATAGATGGGGTTTGACTGATCGTGACCCCATAACTTGATCGGGACATTTGAAAGAAGGGTTTATACGTATACTGGTATTCACGACAGAATGGTTCTTGAATGATCCCAATCATTCGTTCTCGATTAAGTGCAGTGTAGGCCGCCAGGCTGGCTAGGTGGTGCTACTACTCTTTGGTTCCTCCCATTGCTGACTGAGACGGACCTATCGAGTCGCGCATTAGAATTGACGACGGAATGAATCAAGCTAATTCTCTCATTATGTGTATTAGATATTGGATATCTAAATTTGGGACATTAGATGTCTAAATCTATTTATTGGATAAATTAATTTACAGCCTAATGAATTAAATAAATTACTGGGTGATTAATTTAATTCATGTATATAATTATTTCTTGGAGAAATTAATTATATTACTTTGTATTTGATATGTTTAATTAATTGGATTAATTAATCGATATAAATACATCGAAACAGAATCGGAGTTTATCTGTTTGAACTTTCGGGAGTCCGAAACGAACCGAACTCATCCGTTTCTCCATGCCCCCCGCCATTTCTAGCCACCTTCCTTTTGGACTTATGTCTTCATTCTTTAATGAATGATAATTGTGGAGCTGGGGTTAGATTCCCACATGCATGAGTTGTTGCAAGTGGTGGGAGTTGAATAAGAATGGGAAGATGACTTTGATCTCAACTCACTCAACTTTTGGAAGCCTTCCAATGTGAGAGAGAGAGAGAGAGAGAGAGAGAGAGAAACCATTTTTCTCAATTGTCTTCTTCATCTTCTTCATTCACTTCTTCTTCATTTTTTCTTGGAGAAAATTGAGAGAAATTATTAAGAGATATATTATACACTTAGAGTGTAGTAATAAAAGCTTCATCACCTAGCTCTAGCCGTATCCTCGAAGGATAGCAAGGTGTTGTCATTTCGTTTATTTTTCCGGCGCGTGGCAAGTAGAGACGCGATGCTTTCGGCGTTGGATCGTTCAAGGGCTTGAAGCGGAATAGACTCGTAGAGATCAAACTAAAGCTTGAGGAATAGCTCAAGAGAAGGTTACCATTTAATCAACGGACTTCGAGGGTTAGTTTCTTACGACTCTTGCTTTTCGTTTTTGATATTCATATATACGTAGCTCAATCGATCCTCGTAGGGATTCGGATCGAATTAATTTTCGTTTTACCGCTTCCGCTGGGCCTTCATTTTAGGCACCGATCCCAATAGTATTTCCCTCTAAAAGATAGATTGGAGAGGCTTTTCATATCTCCTCACACAGCCAAGGTGATGAGATCGCACGCTGAGCCTCGCGTCACTGACGAGGATACTATGATACACCCTTCTAATGGAGAGGCTTCGAAGCATATAGATAGGGAGTTTCTAGAGTTTGCATCAGATGTCCGAAATGTAAGACTCGGACTTGCATCTGATGATTCAACCCTTTTGGCAACATGAGTCTTTTGTATAGTATATGGCCAGTGGTAATGGTTCCTTACAACCTTCCTCCAAGGATGTGCATGAAGAAGGAGTATAATATGTTGACTCACTTAGTACCTGGACCTGGGTATCCAGGAAAGTGTATTGATGTTTATTTGAGACCTTTGATAGAGGAGCTGAAGTTGTTGTGGGAGCAAGGTCATCTGACGTACGACAGTTACTCACATGAGATGTTCTACCTATGTGCTATGTGTATCGGTACCATCAGTGATTTTCCTACATACGGGATGCTATCCGGATTTATTATTCGTGGATATAAAGGATGTTCGTGTGCTTGAATGAAGACTGTGCAAGGTATCATTGTCAGAAGGTTATCAGAATGCGTCACCGTCTATGGCTTGAGAGGATGCATGTCTGGCATATGGATGCTGCAGCATTTGATGGGACTTAAGAGGTTGGTGATCCACCACGGGAGTGGACTGGTGAGGAAATTTTGGCCATGCTGAATGAGTATGATTATGGGCAATTGACCAACCATCCTGATATAGTAGCGACAACTCCTGAAAGACCGGACAGGTATAAGTGCTGGTCCCACAAAAGTATTTTCTAGGCTCTATCTTATTGGAGTAAGTTGTTGACTAAGAACTACCTAGATGTGATGCACATAGAAAAAAATGTTTGTGAAAGTGTTGTCGGTACAGTGTTATGTTGGGAAGGCAAGATTAAAGATGGCCCTAAGGCACGCATTGGTTTAAAATAAATGAACATTAGAAAATATTTATGGTTGAAGGAAGGGAAGAGGAAACACAAAACGCCAAAAGCTGCTTACACCATCATCCCTGAGCAAAAGGCCGAGATTTTTGCGTGGATGAAGGCTGCTAGGTATCCCACAGGATATGCTGGAAATATAGGGAGGTGTGTTAACTTCAAGGAGTACAAGTTAACTGGACTGAAGAGACATGATTGCCATATCCTATTACAACACTTGTTTCCTGTGTTTATTCGACCATACTTGTCCAAACAGGTGGTCGAGTCTTGTGTATCGTTATCCAGGTTCTTTCAAAAGTTATGTACTAGGGAAGTAAGGAAGTCATATTTCCTGCTCATGCAAAAGGAGATCGTTTATATCTTATGGAAATTTGAGAGGACCTTCCCATCGGATTTTTTTGATCTCATGCCTCACCTCATGATTCATCTTCCTCCCCAACTTTTACTAACAGGCCCAGTTGTAACATCCCAAAAATTTCAAGGAATTTAAAATTTTTAAAGTAACATTTCATTAATAAAACTCCTTTAATAATTCAATCGTTTCCCTTGCAAATCCATAATTAATATTCTCCTGAACAATAAACAGCAAAATAAATGTCTAAAATAAAAAAGTCGTAAAAGTAATCAGCCCTTCACGCGCGCCAGTGTGTACTCGTCACGCCTTGGAGCCACTCGTACCTGAAACAATAATTTATTGGGAAAGGGTAAGCACGAAGCTTAGTGAATTCAACCACCATAGATAACACAGTTATTCCACACTACCCCTATAACAGGTAGTTGCACATAAACAAGCATACAGGTCTACAAACAAATCATAAACATGTATTCCTACCCCTACGCCACCCGCGTATACAAACGTCGGCCCCCGAGTCCTTACGCCACCCGCGTATACATGACAATGCCAACCGCGTATACATGTCAACAAAGGGCTGACTAGCCACCCCGCTATCTAGCCCCACATCACAAATAATTAAGGCTACCACACACGAGCTACAGTAATGTAAAACAACTGATATTAAATATAGTGAGAGAACTCACCTCGTAAGCGCGCCCAGTTCACAAATAATAATTTCAAGCTCCCCAACCAAGATCACTTCCCAACACCTAAACGAACGTTAAAACGTATTAGCACAAAGCCCGGAACCTAAAACACGACGCACGCTTAAACTATCACTAAAACAACTTTCCGGTCTAACCAAATAGGTCTGTTCAGGACCTATTCTGACATCCTTAAACCCAGAAATACAATAGCATTATATTACATGTCCAGAAAGTACTCTGGGTTAGGGTTTCAGGAACATATTTTACGCCTCCTGGCGATTTTTCTACAATTTACTATGGATTTTACAAAAACAGTTCCCAGAACAGTGAGAAACAGCACCTTTTAGTATAAAACGACGATTTGACATATGCTACGTTCCGAACTGGATTTTGCATAAAACACATAAAGTTACTAGACTCAGAAGGGAACTTTTGGCACCGATTTCACCCCAATCAGAGCTACGAGCAAAAAGTTATGGCATACGCAAGACAGTGGCAGATTACTGAGTTTTCACAAGAAATGATAAACGGTTTTTCGATGCGCGATTTAGCGGCGTTGGTGCCCGATCACCGGCGATGAGAAAACATAAAAGAAGACAAAGGATTGAGGCTTACCTCGCAATGAAACCTTACACCCGCACCTGCTCCTCTCTCTCTCGAAAACTCCGACGAACAACGGTGGTGGCGGTGGTTCCCGACGACAACAGCAACGGCGATGGGGAAGAGAGTCGGCTGTGAGTTTACAGGGGATTAGGGTTTTCAGATTTCTTGGGTGTGCGACGCAAGGAGACATGAAATAAGAAGGGAGGGGGGTCGGTTCCCTTCATGGGCCGACCAATGCATAACATTTATCAAAAATATCCATTTAGTCCCAAATTTTTCAAATACTCTCCTTACCACCTACAATAGATAAAATTTAACACTTTAAGCCACCTAACATGACTTAAATCACTTTTGGCCTATCCCGTCAATCCCGTTTAACAACATTTAATTAAATAAAATATTAATCAACATAAACATAATCCATACCGGGACAGGGGCTTTACAACTCTCCCCCGCTTGAATTAGACTTCGTTCTCGAAGTCTCCGCCCGCGAATAGATCTGGGTAGTTCTCTCGCATCTCATCCTCGGGTTCCCAAGTCCACTCGGAACCCTTTTGGTGTTGCCACTGGACTTTCACTAAACCGATCACCTTGTTATGCAAGGTCCTCGTCCTCCTGTCGAGAATGGCAACCGGCTTTTCCACGTAATTAAGACGCTCGTCGATCTTAATTTCCTCAAGGGAAATCACCGCAGACTCATCCACTACCCACTTCCGCAACTACGACACGTGGAAAGTGTTGTGGATCAAACTCAGCTCATCCGGTAACTCTAAGCGATAATCTACCTTTCCCACTCCACCGGTGACCTTGTAAGGTCCAATGTAACGGGGCCCTAACTTTCCTCATTTACGGAATCTAATCACCCCTTTCCATGGTGACACCTTCAGCAACACATAATCTCCCACCTGAAACTCCAAATCTGATCGTCTCTTGTCGGCATAACTCCTTTGCCGACTCTGTGCAGTAACTAAATGGTCCTTCACCATCTGTATCATCTCAGTCGTCTTCAGCACAATATCGGTGCTCCCCAATACTCACTGACCAACCACGACCCAAAAAATGGGCGTCCTGCACTTCCTACCATACAACATTTCGTACGGCGGCATGCCGATACTGGAATGAAAGCTGTTGTTGTAGGAAAACTCCGCCAAAGGAAGGTACTGATCCCAACTACCTCCAAAGTCAATAGCACATGCCCGAAGCATATCCTCAAGGGTCTGAATAGTACGCTCACTCTGCCCATCGGTCTGTGGATGAAAAGCCGTGCTAAAATGCAACCGCGTACCCATCTCCTCTTGAAACCTCTCCCAAAACCGGGAGGTAAAACAGGTGTCCCTATCAGAGACAATCGAAACTGGCACCCAGTGCCTGGCTACAATCTCTCGCACGAACATCCCTGCGAGGTTCTCTGCCGAGGAGCTTTCCCTGATGGCCAAAAAATGAGCACTCTTGGTCAGACGATCGACAATCACCCATATAGCATCATTCCCACGCGGAGTCCTTGGAAGTTTCGTAATGAAATCCATCGTGATCTGCTCCCATTTCCATACAGGAATCTCTAAAGGCTGCAGTTTTCCATGCGGATGCTGATGCTCAGCCTTGACCTTTTGACAAGTCAAGCACACTTCTACACACTTGGCGACATCCCGCTTCATGCCGGGCCACCAATAACTATCTCGCAGGTCGCGGTACATCTTTGTAGATCCGGGATGAATAGAAAACTTGGACTTATGTGCCTCATCCAACAATATCTGCATGTTCCCGCCAGTGCAAGGAACCTAAACTCTACCATACCGAGTCAGTAAACCTCGACTATCACGGACAAAATTCGGAAGTTCACTCGAAACTCTCTCCCGCCTGGCATTCTCGTCCAGAACTGCCACTTCTTGAGCACTACTTATCAACGCAAGGAGAGGTGTAACTACTGTCAACCGCTGACACAAAACCCGCAATGGTTCACCAACCGGATGTCGGCTAAGGGCGTCCGCAACAACATTGGCTTTACCCGGGTGGTAAAGTATCTCACAATCGTAATCCTTGACTACGTCAAGCCACCTCCTCTGACGCATATTGATATTTTGCTGGTCCATCAAGTATTTGAGGCTTTTATGGTCAGTGTATATCATACACTTGACGCCATACAAGTAATGCCTCCAAATATTGAGGGCAAACATCACTGCTCCCAACTCTATGTCATGAGTTGGGTAGTTCGCCTCATGAGGCTTCAACTGTCTTGAAGCGTAAGCTATAACCTTACCGCACTGCATGAGAATGGCGTCCAAACCCTGGTGAGAAGCATCACAATACACTACTAGATCTTCCATACCCTCGGGCAAAGTCAACACTGGAGCCTCGCATAAACATCTGTGTAACTCCCAAAAGCCCTCTGCTGTTCCTCACCCCAACTAAAAGCCGCAAATTTCTTCGTCAATTGGGTTAAAGGTAAAGCAATCTTGGAGAAGTCCTGAATAAATCTTCGGTAGTACCTGCGAATCCTATAAAACTATGTATTTCAGTGGGAGTCTTCGACACTTCCCACCGCATCACTACAGTAATCTTGGCCGGATCGACCATAATACCATTCTGGTTCACGACATGTCCTAGGAATTGGACCTCCCGTAACTATAACTCACATTTAGAGAACTTAGCATAAAGTTTCTCTTGCCTCAAAACTTCAAAAACTTCTCGCAAATGCATCTTGTGCTCTACCTTTAACTTCGAATACACAAGAATATCATCGATGAACACAATCACCGACCGATCCAGCATTGGCCTGCACACCCTGTTCATAAGGTCCATGAACGCTGCTGGTGCATTGGTGAGCCCGAAAGGCATCACCACAAACTCATAATGGCCGTAACGTGTGCAAAAGGCCGCCTTCTCCATATCCTCATTCCTCACCCGCATCTGATGATACCCCGATCTCAAATCAATCCTAGAGAACCATGACGCTCCCTGTAGCTGGTCTAACAAGTCATCGATTCTTGGAAGAGGATATCTATTCTTCACCGTAAGCTTATTCAATTCGCGGTAGTCTATACACATCCGTTGGGACCCCTCCTTCTTTTTCACAAACAGAATCGGGGCTCCCCACGATTAACAACTCGGCTTGATGAACTCCTTCTCGTGAAGTTCCTGCAACTGAGTGTACAACTCTTTCATTTCCGGTGGATCCAAGCGATAAGGTGCCTTGGCGACCGGAGCGGCACCCGGAATCAAGTCAACGCGGAACTCCACCTGTCGCTCGGGAGGTATCCTCGGTAAATCGTCGGGAAATACATCGGCAAACTCCCGTACAACTGGTAAATCCCCCGCAGTCTTCTTAACTTTATCACCGCGCGTATCTATCACATATGCTAAATACCCCTGGTTACTATGCTGTAAGTACCTCCACGCTCTCGCAGCCGAACATATTGCTGAGGCCCGCCTATGCGAATCTCCCTGAACCAGCAGTTCTCCCCCACTTGGGGTTCGAACTCACACTTGTTTGCGATGACAAACAATCTCAGCATCAAAAGCATCCAACCAATCCATGCCCACAATCACGCACAACTCACGCATAGCAATTGGAATCAAATCTATAGGAAACCTCACCCCAGAGATTTCCAAAGTGCATCCTCGATACACGTCCGTAACCGTCAAGGTCCTGTCATCAGCAACCTCAACCACTAGTGGATAACCTAACCTACCTGCGACCCGGCCCAAACACTCGCTAAAAGTGCATGATACGAATGAATGAGTAGCCCCTCTATCAAACATCACTACAGCAGGCACCGAGTTAACTAAGAATGTACCTGATCATACCGTTTAAACAAAATAATTACATACGATAATCAAATAGTCAAAAAAAAGGAACAAGTGATGAAATATACGTGTCACCGCTTCAGGCATAGCCTGTGCCTCCTCCACTTTCAGCTGGTGCACCCTACCTCGGGCCGCCTCGGGTCTAGCCTGACCTATGCTGCCATCAGTAATAAGTAAGGGGGCAGCTGCAGGGGCTCTTTGTGCCCCACCCCCGCTAGCAACCCTCAGATTCGGGCAATTTGCCTTCACATGGCCGTCTGCTTGCAGTTAAAGCAGACCATCAATGGCGACTTACAATCCCGATTGATATGACTGGACTGCCCATACTTGTAACATCCATCCATACACTTCCCACCGGCACTCCTGGGTTTGAACCCACCGTTCTTCGAACTCCCGCGCGAATCTGTGAACTTCGATTTCTTTGGCACAGCAGAGATTGGCGTCACCGCCTATGCTGCCTTTCTCTTCTTTGCTTGGGTCTTCAACTCCAGTTCCCTCCTTCGGGCCGCGTCCATCATCGCTGATAAAGAAGCATACTGCGCCGTGCTCACGAATTCCCTAATCTCGGTACGCAACATGTCCTTGTAACGAGACATCTTCATATCCTCCGAGGCAGCATACTGAGGACAAAAGAATGCCATCTCGGTGAACTTCTTGTTCATCTCCTTCACCATCTCTGTTGTTTGCGTGAGCTCCAAAAAAGCCTTAGTTATCCGCTCCATCTCTACCGGAGGCACGTACTTGGCACGAAAGCGAGTGACGAACCCCTCCCAAGTCAGGGTAGTGCACTCGGCAAGCGTCAACGCCGTGGCACACCAGTCCTTCGCCCCGTCGCGAAGTAAGTTCACTACAAAGCGGACCATCAGATTATCCGGGCAGCCACTGGTCAGAAAAGCACACTCCATGTCAGATATCCAACGCAAACTAACAATCGGATTCGGGTCTCCCTTGAACTCAGGTGGAGAACAGGCAGAGAGATGTCTATACTGGAACTCTCAATTACGGGGCTGTCCCCCAGCAGGCGGCACAATCGCTGTAATTCGTTCCTCCATCAGAACCACCACTTCATTCCGGATGGCAGTGATGATCTCGGGGATCGCTTCCCCAATCGCGTGCGCTACCTCAGCTGCAATCATCTCTCGAATCTGATCCTCAATGATCCCCGTCTCAGTTCGCGGCTCAAACGTGTTGTTTCTTCTAGTGATGGCCATTCTAGGAAAAAGAATTTACAATGAGTTATCAGCACATAATAACTCATGCTAACTACACTCATGCTCAACTCCTTGAATTCCTCGTGACTTCCACGACTCGAGCATTGATCCTGTGCTTCCGGTAGTAGGAGCTCTACTACTACCATCCACACCTATCATTGCCCGTTCCGAGTTCCATCCTGAGGGGTCCAAGTAATTTCTCGCTCAAACTATGTACATATGCCCGCACCGGCATATGCACTCACTCTTCCTAGTTCCCTAGGAATTCCATCCAAACCACTACCCTTGCTACTACCGAATTCCTACTAATCATAACGAGTGGCCTCGCGAATACCCGATTATATGCGGTGCGAAACAAATAGACATTCGAATACCAAATTCTATCCTAAAACGGTTGGACTCAAACAAGAGCTACGCAATAGAACTAAATCGAATATTGTAAGGCTATAAATCTCTTACTGCATACAACCTAGAGGGCATCCACTTAGTAACCTATCATAATTAGCATAAACTCCTAATAGCAAGCAGTACAACATACAGCGTAGTGTCAACAACAGCCAATCTAGCATGCATACCTTATGATCTAGAAAGCAATAAAACACTAAGTATTGTACCTTCCCCTTTGGCTTAGGCTGACTGTACACACTGTGCCCTTGATCACCGTTTCTCAAACGGATTTTTCCTTCCCCTTATTTTCTAAAAACTTTTAGAAAAAAAATTTATCGCCATAAACTTGAGATCAAACACACCGAAATGCATTTGATTCACTCAATCCGTGCTCCGATACCAAGTTGTAACATCCCAAAAATTTCAAGGAATTTAAAATTTTTAAAGTAACATTTCATTAATAAAACTCCTTTAATAATTCAATCATTTCCCTTGCAAATCCATAATTAATATTCTCCCGAACAATAAACAGCGGAATAAATGTCTAAAATAAAAAGTTGTAAAACTAATCAGCCCTTCACGCGCGCCAGTGTGTACTCATCACACCTTGGAGCCACTCGTACCTGAAACAATAATTTATTGGGAAAGGATAAGCACGAAGCTTAGTGAATTCAAACCACCATAGATAACACAGTTATTCCACACTACCCCGATAACAGGTAGTTGCACATAAACAAGTATACAGGTATACGAACATATCATAAACAGGCATTCCTACCCCTACGCCACCCGCGTATAACCTCTTAGCCCCACCGAGATTCTACGCCACCGGCGTATACAATCTTCGGCCCCGCCGAGTTCCTACGCCACATGCGTATACAAACGTCGGCCCCCGAGTCCTTACGCCACCCGCGTATACATGACAATGCCACCCGCGTATACATGTCAACAAAGGGCTGACTAGCCACCCCCGCTATCTAGCCCCACATCACAAATAATTAAGGCTACCACACATGAGCTACAGTAATGTAAAACAGATGATATTAAATATAGTGAGAGAACTCACCTCGTAAGCGCGCCCAGTTCACAAATAACAATTTCAAGCTCCCCAACCAAGATCACTTCCCAACACCTAAACGAACGTTAAAACGTATTAGCATGAAGCCCGGACCCTAAAACACGACGCACGCTTAAACTATCACTAAAACAACTTTCCGGTCTAACCAAATAGGTCTGTTCGGGACCTATTATGACCTCCTTAAACCCATAAATACTATAATATTATTACATGGCCAGAAATTACTCTGAGTTAGGGTTCCACGGACATATTATACGCCTCTTGGCGATTTTTCTAAAATTTACTATGGATTTTACGAAAACAGTTCGCAGAACAGTGAGAAATAGTACCTTTCAGTATAAAACGATGATTTGACCTATGCCACGTTCCGAATTGGATTTTGCATAAAACACATAAAAGTTACTAGACTCAAAAAGGGAACTTTTGGCACCAGTTTCACCTCAATCAGAGCTACGAGCAAAAGTTATGGCTTACGCAAGTCAGTGGCAGATTACTGAGTTTTCACAAGAAATGATAAACAGTTTTCCGATGCGCGATTTAGCGGCGTTGGTGCCCGATCACCGGCGATGAGAAAACAGAAAAGAAGACATTAAGGCTTACCTCGCGATGAAACCTTACACCCGCACCTGCTTCTCTCTCTCTCGAAATCTCCAACGAACAACGGTGGTGGCGGTGGTTCCCGACGACAACAGCAACGGCGATGGGGAAGAGAGTCGGCTGTGAGTTTAGAGGGGATTAGGGTTTTCAGATTTCTTGGGTGTCTGACGCAAGGAGACATGAAATAAGAAGGGAGGGGGTTGGTTCCCTTCATGGGCTAACCCATGCACACCATTTATCAAAAATATCCATTTAGTCCCTAATTTTCAAATACTCCCCTTACCACCTACAATAGATAAAATTTAACACTTTAAGCCACCTAATATGACTTAAATCACTTTTGGCCTATCCCGTCAATCCCGTTTAACAACATTTAATTAAATAAAATATTAATCAACATAAACATAATCCATACCGGGACACGGGCTTTACACCAGTCTACTACACAATGATGTTTCCAATAGAAAGGCAACTTGGTGAGTACAAGGACTGTGTGAGTAATAAGTCTGCACCTGAAGGATGTATAGCCGAAGCATATCTTGCATGAGAGTTTGTAACATATACGAAGCTCGATCTGGACATGGTGGATCCCACACCCGAGTCTATGTCAACCATTCCAGTGCAATTTAATCTCTCCATCATCACGAGCGAAGTTGAAGTTCAAGGAAGATTACCTTATAGTCATTTACAACCTTACGAGCTAGGAATTGCACATTGGTGGATATTGCTTAAATGTACAGATGTTCAATATTGGAAAGACATTCACATTTCATGTGATGCTGTGAATGGATACATTAAATTCCACAGTGAAATGTTTGCTGATTATTTTGGACAATAGGCAAATATTTAATTATTGTTTACTTAATTTTCTTACATAATTTACTTAACTATGACATTCGCCTTAATTAATATCCAGATGACGCACATAAAAAGTGATGGCCACCCGATGTGGTCACGTCAGTTGATTCTTCTTTCGATGAAGTCTGTTATATCTAGAGTTTATTCAATGGCGAAGGTAAATCAAGAGCCGGATACAACTAATAGCCACCATCCTCCACAATACTTCTGAATAATGTTGTAGAAGATCGAGTGGTTCGACTACATGGTGAAGAACGTGGGTTCATAGATGTAGGTACAGATGAATTACATGCAGACTCTGATGAAGATGATGATGAAGAGTTCAGACATATGCTGCCAGTTATCAACTCTGACACAGAGACAGACTCAAGTGGTGATTCTGACTACGAACCTTAGAAGGACATATCATTTGTAAAAGTTCCTTGGATATTCATTGTTGTGTGCCGCTCGAACGAATCAAAGAAATGATATTATTACATGATTTTAATTTTATTATATTCATTGTTCCATTGATAATTTTTTCAAATATAAAATATTATATATATTTTTATAATTAAATTCAAATATATAAAATATTATTATATAAAAACATGTATAAATATATAAAATATTATTATATAAAAACTGTATAAATTAATATACAGATATAGAATCATATTATTTATATAAATATAAAATTATTTATAATTAAATTCAAATATATAAAATATTAGGCTAAAATGCTCGTGGAGTCCCTTAACTTAATTTCAGATAACGATTTAGTCCTTTATTTTTTTTTGTCCCAACTAAATCCTTTATCTTTTTAATTTTAAGCAAATTTAGCCTTTTCCGTTGGTCTCCGTTAACTGTTGCCCAGGTGGCTGTTAAGTTGCCTACGTGGCTATAAACATACCTACGTGGAAGTCTAAATTCTAAACCTAAATTAAGTTCGTCTTCTACTACACACCTGTCCCGGTCTGTCTCTACTGAGTCAACTGACCTCCGATCCGACCAACAGAGTATTTCCCGGCGACCAGAATCACCGGGGTAGCCGTCGGAAACGAGATTTTCGCAGTCGGCGGCGAAGACACGCTCGAACATGTCTAAATATATAAAATATTATTATATGAAAACTGTATAAATATAAAGATATATAATCATATTATATATATATTTATAATTAAATTCAAATATATAAAATATTATTAAATAAAAACATGTATAAATATATAAAATATTATTATATAAAAACATGTCTAAATATATAAAATATTATTATATGAAAACTGTATAAATATAAAGATATATAATCATATTATATATATATATTTATAATTAAATTCCAATATATAAAATATTATTATATAAAAATATGTATAAATATATAAAATATTATTATATAAAAACTGTATAAATATAAAAACTGTGTTCAAATGTAGGAATGATAAACGTGACCCAGTGGCAAAATGCCATATCACCTATACAAATAGCCCAGGTTCGAACCCCGGCAGACACGGGGTCATGTTTTTTTTTTGGAATTAAGTATAGCCGACGACAGTCGTCGGCTAAAGTTCTGGTTATGCCAACAAACACACTGCCGTCAGTATATGTATGATTATTATAACTGTGTTCAAATGTATGAATGATAAACATGACTCAGTGGCAAAATGTCATATAATTTACACAAATGGCCCGGGTTCGAACCCCGACTGCCACTGAGTATGTTTTTTTTTCGAAATTATTTTAGCCGACGAGAGTCGTCGGCTAAAGTCCTGGAACACGCTCGTTTAGCCGACTATGCCTCTTGTCGTCGGCTAAAGTGCAGTTATATATAAAAAACGGGTGTTTGTTATTTTTTTTCTTTCTTCAGTTCTGCATAACCCTTTCTTTCTGCCGTGACCTTTTTCTTGTAATCTCGTCCCGTCCGCGGCCTTCCATCGACTCTGCGCCTTCCGCCGCTAGCCGCCGTCCTTTTGTTATTTTTTTTTGTTTCTTCAGTTCTTACTAACCCTTTCTTTCTGTCGTGACCTTCTTCCTGGAACCTCGTCCTGTCCGCCGCCTTCCGTCGGCTCTCCGCCTTCCGTTTTCCACTGCCCGCCGCCGGCCTACCGTCAGTCCGCCTTCCGCCATCAGGTACCCATATACATGTAAAAAAATTTATTTTTCTTTTCACTTGACTGGAGATATCTCGCGATTTCTTTAGGGTTTTAATCTCGTTCTTTTGTTAATTTATTCGTGGGAAATAGTAGTTTTGAAACATATACTGATCATTAGTAGTGAAATGCTTCGTTAATTCGGTGCAATCATTCATTTGGGAGGAATTATAAGATATCTAATGATTTGTATATGAAATGCATGGGCCATGGCCATCTGGTGTTCGGTAAAATGCTTAGTGAAGAATCCTTTTATAAGTTGCTGGAGATGAGTGGTTAGTAGTTCATTGAGGTTGCAATAATTTTGACTGAGATATTAATTGCTATCTAATTGACAAGAAAATGTAGGGCTATGTACTAGAATGTGTGTTCGCGTTCTATGAATAGCGTTCTTTCCTAATTTGGGGCAAGTTGGGAATGGATGGGAGCCTAATCGAAGAAAAAAAACGTAGACGACCAAAGGAAGGCTAGCATATAGGGCTGGGGATTTTTAGAACAGATTGGTAGCTAAATTCGTGTACTGCTAAGAATTGGAATTGGAAGAATTTTCAATTTTATTTTGGAATTGGTTTAGGGTTTGATTTGTATAGTTCAAAAATATTCATGTATAAAATATTCAACTCGATGTTAATGTGTACTGTTTTGAATTAGTGTACTGCTTTGAATTTAATTTATTTAGTTAATGTGATAGTTTTTGATTTGTACAGGTTAAATGGATAAAATTAAGAGATTAACGGGTGTTAAAAAAAAGCTAAAGACTCCAGAGTCGGAGGAGAGTTCCGCAGCTTCCAATCGTGAGGATCCTCTAGGTAAGTATTTGGATGAGAGTAACCCTCGCATACATGGGCTAGTAGAGTGTAGTGGACTGAAGTTTAAGGATGGAAACTTGTTATCCGGCGGATGACGCACACACTATTGTGAGGCGCTTATCATATCAGACTTCGAGATCGAGGACGACCCGACTAATGTCGAGACGACACAACCTCGTATGCCTCGTATACACCGCATTCCCTCCCCTCCTCCAACATCTGGAAGCGGCTGAGCTACACCGAGCACGTCATCCGATGTGCCTTCGAGTCGGTTGTTGACTCTATTTATGCCTTCTATGGTACCATCGATTCCAGGGGTCGATGAGAAAGGAGTCTGTCGGCCATATAACTTGGTTAACCCAAACGGAGGCATATGTGTTCCAGTCGTGGCCTGAGAAAATGATTTGGCGGACATGTCGGATATCTAAGATGAAGTTGTACGCGAAGCTTGCAGAAAAGAATGAGGAGGGTCGTACCGAAGCCGAACCGAAAAAGAAGAAGAAGACTCATGGCCCATCGAAGGGCCTAGCACTCGATGCTTATGTTAAAAAAATAGTTGTCACAAGATAGAAGTAGATGAAAAGTATCGACGACCCATTTTGGCTTCTGATGCTTGTATGGCATATTGTCGTAATGTTGGGTTTGTCATACACGATAGGGTTCCGGTATTGTGGGCTGAGTGGAAGGATGTGCCACAATGTGTGAAGGATGCATTGAACAATGCTATATCGGTAAGTCATCTCAATTCCGAAAGCTGCTTTTTATATTTAAATTCGGAAAAAAAATAGTAATTTATATTATATGCTAATTGTAGGTTTGGTTTGATGTTCCTTCTTTCCTACTACATATTGGTGTGATGAGGTGCAAACAATCAAGTAAGTAATTTTCACAATACGTAGTTGAGTAATTACTCGAGAAATTTTTGCATCATTTTAGTTATTGTTAAAAATATGTGTTTGTCAAATGTTTTAATAATTTATTTATTAATAAAAATAATTTGTAATATAAAATTCACAACTTGTAAACATATAAGGTAAGTTTATTGATAATTTAAAACATGGTAAATATTCTAATTTACTTGTAATTATGAGTATTATAACATACACTTTTAGAATTATATAAAACATTATAATATTAATTATTACATAAAAATAATAAATAACACGTTCTTATTTATAAGTGTTTGTTATAGGTATAAATCTTGTAAGAATGAGCTACACATGTTTTGGTCATCTTGGGGTAATTCCCGCAAGGCTGCTCCCGAGGAGTTCAAGTATCGGGAGTACGAGTGGAGGTGGATATGCGCACATTTAGCAACACGGACTATATTGCATGTAATCAAGCCCTAAATATTGTCGTAATGTTATTGTTGTTTAAAGATATGTAACGTATATGAAACTTACATGTGGTAATTTTGTTCCTTGTTAAATAAAAATTACATGTTTCTTTGTGTAGGCGAGCAGTTCAACCAACACTGCTAATCGTAAGGGTTTGACGGAGCACCACAGCTTAGGTTTACGGTCGTTAGCGAGAGTCGCACGAGGCCACTTCTGATGAAAATGTGGCGAATGCCTTTGTCTACGTGACTCAGAAGGCATATCCGTACTATCTGGATAGACTTATAAGTTGTAAATGTATCCTAACCATTTTAATACTGCCATCAATCTTTACCTGTGAACTTTATTAATATTTGGTTATTTTTTTTGTTCCCACTTAATTAGGAGAGAGTGACGGAGGAGTCTGAGAGGATGTTGACAGAGATGGAGATGGAGGAGTATCCGTATTTGGACGAGACTGGCCTCGAGTTAGCACGCTAAGAGATCGATCAGGTCGATCCCTACATTAGGGCAAGGGTGTGGGCTAACATTTACCCTCATAAAGGGAGTCATTACCGGACGCCGATGATGGGAGCTGAACCCAACAAATTATTGAAGAATACTATAAAGTTTCAGCGCAATCAAAGGAGCGACACTCAAAATGCCTATCTGGAGGAGCAATTGAGGATCGAGAGGGAACTCCAATATGAGGAGCAAAGAAAGTCTGAAGACCAGTTCCAGAAATTCCAAGAGGAACAAAGGAAGGTTCAACAAGAGATGTTATCTCAGCAGCAGGCCATGATGCAGTATATGATGTCATTTAGTCAGACCGTGACTCAATCGGGAATTCAAGCACCGCCACTACCTCCATTCTTAAATTTACAAACACCCCCTCTTCTTCACAGCCTCGGGACGACGACATGCAAGACAGTAGTAATCCTTATTCTATTTTTAAGAATTTTGACGGATTTATATGTGGATTTTAGTTGTCATTCTTGTAGTTCTTTTGCTATGTAAACATAATACTAATGCTAAATATTTTTTATTTAGACTCACGTTCGTTAACGTTGATGTTTATAGTGATTTTGTTGATGTTGCTACATGACATATTGATATGGTGTGATTTTTATACGTGGTGTATAAATTATGATTTTTGTACATTGATGTATGCTGATTGTGATGTTTGGTGATGTACTGCACATTTGGAATAACAGGTTATCTGAACAGGTTTGGGGATCTCAAAATATAAATATATATTTTTTTAATAGACTTTAGCCGACGGCATTTGCACAAACCATCGGCTAAAGTTTATATTTAAAAAAGTAAAAACACTTTAGCCGACAACTTCACGATCATCGGCTAAAGGTTAGAATTTAGCCGACAATAATAGAGTCATCGGCTATAACTTAAATAATTTAGCCGACAATAATAAAATTGTCATCTAAAACATGTACACTTTAGGCGACAACATCCTCTTCGTCGGCTAAAACAAAGACTCTTTAGCCGACCAGTCCCCTTGTCGGCTAAAGTAAAACTTTAGCTGATGACCTTTTGTCTTTGTCGTCGGCTAAAGTTTAGCCGACCGACCTCGGCCGATAGACTTTTAGCCGACAACTTGCCACTTTCGATGGTTCTTGACTTTAGCCGACGACTTTTTGCTGTCGGCTAAAGTCTAAACATTGGTAGTGTGAGTTGGAGAGTGCCTATCATCACTAATGGTTAGTGGGAGCAGACGTTGTAGGTATGCTAATGGGATTAGTATACTCGAACCGACTCATCCTTGACTCATCACATGGATTTTACTCCGGGACAGTCAATGACGGAATCGAAAGATTGTGATAGGTATTCGTGAACCTTTGCCTTGAGGATTTAGTAGGGATGTGCTTGTGATGTTATGATTTTCACTATTCGACCCAGAAGACCGAAAGGTAAGGGTCAACCTCGACATGCATCTTGACGGGCAAGTAGCAGGTTCTACTAAATACCAAAATAGGATTCTTTCTCCTGTAAGTGACCAGGTATATGACTTATGCAGTTATTGGGAGATGAGATCATAAGTCTTTGGCCAAAGTATTGGAGCTAGTTGTAGTGATCTCGATTTGTATTAACTCAGGCATAGCATCAAGTACATATAGAGTTTGACTGGCCATGACCCTATAACTTGATTGCGACATTAGAAAGAAGGGTTTATACATTTATTGGAATTCACGACAGAATAGTTCTTGAATGATACCTATCATTCGTTCTCAGTAAGGTTACAGTGTAGCGGGACTAGCTAGGTGGTGCTATAACTCTTTGGTTCCTCCCATTGCTTACTGAGACGGACTTACCGTGTCGCGCATTAGGGAGACGACGGAATAATATGAATTGGATCTCTTTGTAAATTTTAGATATTGAATGTCTCATTTAATTTATTAGATAAATTAAATTGGTCTGGTGAATTAAATAAATTACTGGGTAATTAATTTAATTCATGAATAATTATTTCTTGGGAAAATAATGTTTAATATAATTAATTAATCTAATACGGTGTATCAGTCGGACTAGACACTCGACGGTCTATTTCATGGACCGAAACGAACCAACCTCTTATTTATTCCTTATGGTTGCCCCCATCATGTGAACTCTCCTGGACGTGTCTTTTTCCCCCTTATAGGTTAGTGATGAGTTGGTTCCATATAGAGAGGACAAAAGAGAGTGATAAGATAAGATCTTATCATTTTACACCATGAGGTGGGGACTTTGGATGTTTGTGTGGACTTTCCATTAAATAACATCCTCCGCCTCACTTATGGAAGAGGGAAAATCGGCCATCATAAGAAATAGAGAGAGGGAGAGTTCATCTTCATATTCTGACATTCTTAGAGATAGAAAGAAGATCAAGATCAAAAGCTTACATCACTTAGAGTGATCATAAACTTAAGAGATAATTTCCTACTACTCCTTTCCAGACGCATCCTTTGAGGATAATTGAGTAGTCGTTGTTCTGATCATCTCCCTGCGTGTGGCTAGTAGAGAAGCGGTGCTTTTGGTATTTGGATCATCGAGGACTTATCAAATCAATTTGTGGTCATCGGCATCAACATCAACATTCAATCAAAGGACTATAAGGGTATGTTTTCATATCTTTACACTTGTCCATTTCTATTCGTATACACGATGCATGCTCGGTCCTCTTTAGGAATTCAGTTTATTTTGTTTTTGCTTCTGCTGCGCCTTCGTTTTGATTATCAAAATGCTGGAGAAAACGAGCTATTCCACACGTCGCGAGCATGAAGAGTTCCAGATGGTGGCCAAGAAGAATTTAGCTGTGGTGATGCGACTATTCCCAGACTCCACGACTGAGGTAGGAGAGGCGTCACAGGCTCCACCGACGGACCCTATGCATTTTGAGGAGGGTCTGGAGGAGGACTTCGAGGAGGATCCGGAAGAGGACCCCAAGGAGGACCCCAAGGAGGATGTGAGGATGGGTTTCGGAGAGGATTAGAGACTTGGTTCTGAAGTTATGTTATTTATTTCTATTTGATGTTTTTCCTAGAATGTAAGACTGAACGACTGAATTTCGTATTTTGGTATGTTACGGCTATGTATTAATGATAAACTTCTTCAAAGTTGATGGTCTTTGAATAATATAATAATCTAGTCACTAATAGCAACGATTGTCATTTAATATGCACTTAGTTTTATATATTAACTTGATTCATCAACAAATCTTCAAACAACAACTAACTTCTATCACATTCTATCAACTTATTATATATTGCCGATAGACGTAGAGGACGTCCACGAGTTAACCGCGATGCAAAGCTAAATAAACGAGCTAACAATCGCAATCCATCGCCACTGCGAGGCGGGGACGTGAATGATGCTATTGCACAAGCCTTAACTCAATTAACAAACTTCCTACAGCAACAAGCAGCCAATAACCCAAACTACTGGTGGGGCGCAAGATCGCATGCTTGAAAGATTCCTACGCTTCAGTCCACCAACATTTTACGGATAACCTGATGATATTAAGGCAGAATCATGGGTGGAGGAAATGGAGAACATGTTCAATGCATCACAGTATACTGATGAGGAATGCATATCATTGGCCACATTCAGACTTTAGGCTGCCGCGCATGATTGGTGGAAGGTCGTTAGTGCATGCTGGATGAGAGAGGACCGTGTCAGAACATGGGCCAACTTCCTAACTGATTTCCGAACCCATTACATTTCATCAGCAGCTAGAGAAGCTCGGTGAGATGAGTTTTACCATCTGAAGCAAGGGTCTTCGACTGTCGCGCAATACGAAGCTCAATTCAATAGGTTATCCAAATATGCACCTGGATTAGTGTTAACTGAGGAAGATAAGATTTATAGGTTTACACGGGGGCTGAGATTCACGCTTCAGCAGAGTCTCTTGACTGTTCGCCTTACTATGTTTGCCGAGGCAGTTGCAGCAGCAACTCGAATTGAGAATGGAACAGCAAGACTGGCACAACAGCAAAATCGACTTTCTGGAAATTCCAAGAGACCTGTGAATGGATCAACAATGAAATCTCCATAGAAATTCCACAAGACCGGAGAGAAGGGAAACCCGAGCGGAATGAGAACATATGTCACTAACAAAGTAACACCTCTATGCCCGCATTATGAAATGAAAGGACACGAAGCTAGTGAATGCTAGAAGATGTTGGGAAAGTGCCTGAAGTGTGGCAGCACACAACACATCAAATCAAGGACTGCCCGAAAGTGGAAACCGAACGAATAAACCAGCTACTATGACAAAGCCTAGGAACAATAAGGGAAATACCCCGGCTCGTGTGTTTGCCATAGCCGGACAAGAGGCTCCTGGAAACAATGATGTGGTGGAAGGTACACTTCTCATTTCAAACCACTCAGCACATACACTCATTGATCCAGGGTCATCATATTCATTCATTGCACCACAATTTACTGAAAAACTAAACATGCAATTAGACTATCTGCCTGTATGCCTTGAAGTGTCCAGCCCAATGGGCACAAGTCAATTAACTGATAGGGTACACAATGCATGTGATATAATGATCAGTCGTAACTGCTTTCCCGTGGATTTAGTAATACTCCCTATACTAGAATATGATGTCATTGTAGGAATGTACTGACTGTCAAAACTTTTCGCACAATTAGATTGTCACTCTAAGATAGTTAGGTTTTGCGAACCTAATAAACCAGTAGTGGAACTGGTTGGGAATGCTAGAATCAACGTAGCACCTGTTATATCAGCGGTCAAAGCTATAAAGTCTGTTACCAAAGGGGCAACCGGGTTTTTAGCTTTCATTATCAACAAACCCAAGAGTAAGATGGGTAGAGAAACCATACGAGTGGTATCCGAATACCCTGACGTATTTCCTGAAGAACTAACCTTCTTGCAACCAGATATAGAGATCGAGTTCAATATTGTAATATCCGGATAATAGTTGAGTATTCTTATCTGTATTTGAACCTTGTATTATTCGACTTTGTGGTATCTATAATCGAAGTGTGATTTTTCCCGTATCCATATTCCAAACAGTCATGATCATATTAGGAAGAAGTTGCAAATTCATACATGCAGCTACATCATAATGTACGCTAGCTAATGAGCTTAACGTACGTTATGGACTGAGGATAGCGTATGCTATGGACTAAGCATAACGTACGTAATATATAGTCAGATAGATAAGGTTGGTCGGCACATGGGCCACCTTGGGACGGGGACAAGGATAAGATTCCCCGCGTGGCCCGGACATCTTTTTGAAAAAACAAGTCAACAAGATTTAACGTATGCTAAAGGACTTAGATAGCGTACGCCAAGCAGAGATTATTACGTACGTAAATGGTAAGGGTTAACGTACGTTAAGAAGGTCAGAAATGAGACAGTAGCTACTGTCGGACGATAGCGCACGCTAAATATTTCAGATAGCATACATTAAGGCCATAACGTACGTAATATCGTGAGGCTAACGTACTTAATGATCTGAGTTTTATACATAGGACATTACCCCATTTCATTATTTCACTAGTTTTATTCAAACCTTACCTCTCCCCAGAGCTTCCAACCTTACAAAACTAGTATATTGGCCTTTCTACTTGGTTGTTGAAGAAGTAAGACATCTTGGATTGGTGCTCAAACATCTGGTGTTGGATTCTACCGTTTGCCTTGACGTTTTCTTCATATTAAGGTACGTTAATGCTATCTCCAACCTTGATTTCGTGTTTTTAAGAATGTTATGAACATGCTACTGAGATTATTATATTCCATGGATGACTTACTTGACCGAACACCATGTTTAAGGAAGTTGAAATGATTATGCTTAGGTTTACCATTGTTAAGAGCATTATAGTCCGAGCCTCGTTATGTTAAACAAGTAGAAAGAAGTTTTCTGAGATTGTAAACTTACATTGGATAGTGTTCTCGAAATGATCAAGACTTTTTATTATCATCACCTAGAATCAAATTATTCAAGATGATGAATTCTAGGAGTTTCACCAAGAACGTTTCGTATTTTCGTAAGAGGTATTTGATTGGATAAACTTCGATATATTCTTGGTTAGAATGGATTGATTATGTTAAGGATAATCGAATTGAACCTAGAACACGGTTATTTAATCTTCCTTTGAAAATGTGTTAGTATTCATTTGATCATACCTTTGATACGAGTTGTATAAATGACCGAACCATGAATGAATATTGAAGTATAGAATTATATCAGTTTGATGAATATCTTTGAAATCATAGACACCAGCATTTATACCTCAATGTGTTCATAAGCATAACGTACCTTAAGTATCATGCTTTACGTACGTTATGCCATCAGGTGAGACAAGTCGTCTGATCAAAGAACTTTGTCAAATACAAGTTTAGCGTACGTTAGGCATAGGAGCTTATGTACGTTAAGGCATCAGGTGAGACAAGTCGTCTGGTCAGAGAACTTTGTCAAATACAATCTTAGCGTACGTTAGGCATAGGAGCTTACGTACGTTAAGGCATCAGGTGAGGCAAGTCGTCTAATCAGAGAACTTTGTCAAATGAAAGCTTAGCGTACGTTAAGCATAGGAGCTTACGTACGTTAAGGCACAGATTTAACATATGTTATGTTGGTTATGTAACGTGAGTTATGAAGAGAATCGGACAGGATCCGTAGTGTCGGCAATTTTCGTCTATAGTTTAAGGCGTTAGATGTTCGTACGTTTAAATTGTTACGTAAGTTGAGTTGTCATTATTTTTCCAATTTGTTTAAGGTTCGAGGTTTGCAAACGATTAGTCGAAGGAGCGGTCTTCGAGTTTGTTGGAGTAGTTGGAGTATTTATCTCGTGCCACTTTTCTAAGGCAAGTACCTTAATTACATTTATTCATATTGATGTCGATTATGTTGATTGTTGTATTGTGTATATGTGTTGCGATTGTTTGTCCACCACGCGTTGGTCCGACGGGATCATCATGGGAATCTATAGCTGTGTGCGCTGGATCGTTGGACAGGTATTTCCACCATGCGTTGGTACGACGGGATCATCATGGGAATCTATAGCTATATGCGCTGGATCGTTGGAATATCACGAGTATGTTGAGATTGATATGATATGTTGTACATTGTTACTGTTTCTCATTGGAGAGACTTGTCGTGATTACTATTGATATTATTGACGTTGTTATTCAGGGATTGTTGAATAAATCATTGTTGTATATTATCGTACTTGTACTAGCATCGTTGTGCTAACCCCTTCGGGGGTGAACATTTGTATTATGTTCAGGATCCAGGAGATCGGGAAAACAACCACTAGAGCTGCATGATGACGAGGGTGCAGGGTGATGTTATGGCCGGATTACTTTGTCGTATGTTTGTGTTGTTTTCAATAAAGTACTCGAGTACATTGTCGTTTGTGACATTGGATTTGGTCATGTATTAATATTCACTATTTGACGTTTGTCTTTCAATACTGTTTTCAGACTCGTGTTGTATTTTATTTCCACTGCCGTTGTTTGTTGGGTATTGTTATTGTCTTTTCATTTCCTCAGCCTTGTAAATTCTTACGTAAAGGATTTACAGCGCTGTAATATTTCTGAATACCTCGGGGGTGTTACAGAATATGGTATCGGAGCTAAAATTATGGATATCTTGGTCGTTGAGTTAAAATAGGGGTCGTATATGTCTTTTGAGGTAACCGGCCGCGCATAACATCACTGTACTATCTACGTCTTCGTGCGAGCAGTGGTTGTAAGTTTCCTAAACTCTATCTTGTCCTTTACATGTTGTACCTTTTTATACTTGAACGTCAGGACGATATTATTTCCCTGTATATTAAGTGTTTATGCCTACAATATGTTGAGGGGAGGACGTGGATGTGGACGCGGATGTAGGAATGCTGAGAGGGAAGCTTCACCTTCTATTCCTGAATCGCTGTCAAATCAGGCTCACTCCAATTCTATCGAACTGAAGGAGTTCGTCAATAATGAGCGAGAACAGACAGTGGAGACAAATGTTAATCTTGCCGTTCCCAACATCCTTCATCAGGTGGTCAACCATATGACTCAATTTGCTCAAGTGGTGGACATGATGCAAGTGGCGGTAGGATTGCAGCCAGGAGAAAGACAGCAAGGCATCCTAGACTTGGGAAATCGGGAAGACAGATGGCTACAGGAGGTGGCGAAGATGCACCCACCGAAATTCGATGGATTTTCTGAGACACCGACATGGGATCACTGTTTGAGAGAGCTAGAGAAAGTATTCGCAGGGATTAACTGCCCAGACGACTGGAAAGCTCCCATAGCCCAGTACTTTCTGATAGGGGAAGCATCCAAATGGTGGGAAGCCATCCGACCTGTTGATCATGATGCAGGTTGGGAAGAGTTCAAACTTATTATGGAAGATCAGTACTGCCCCCGTCCGATGAGAGAAGCTAAAGTTCGGGAATTTTTCTCTGCGCAGCCGTCGGATGTACCAGTGGCTCAGGCGATTAAAATGTTTAATCAGCAGTTGGCATTTGTTCAACACCTGGTCAGAACTGATAGAGAAATGATGGTTCACTTTGATATGAGAATGAAGCCGGAATATAGATGTACATATCAGGTTTTGAATGCACCACTCTCGCCAGTACCAAGACAAAGCCATGGCGTATGAAATGAAAGAAGCAGCTATGGAAAAGTTCTCGGAGTCCAAAAAGTAGAAAGTCTCTGGTAGTTTCACAGAGCACAAGAGTAGTGGGCCTCGTAAGGCCCAGTCATCCTTTCATTCGTTTAAGAGGCCCCCGCACCCATCAAAGGGCGGTAAGAATTTCATACCAGTATCAACACCAACAGAAGTGGTCAAAAGTTGTTTTAATTGTGGTCGCCCAGGATACCTTTGGCGTGATTGTTTCCATTCTCCAGTGACATGTTATGATTGCGGATAGGAGGGGCATCGTGCAATGTTCTGCAGGGATGCCACTAAGTTAAATGGAGCTCGTACTTCGCATCCGGCTCATAAGAAAGCAAGTGTTCCACAGACGCAGCAGAGTGTCCAGCTACCTCAGATTTTTGGTTGAGGATGAGGCAAAAAACAGTTCGACCAAAAGGGAGCATCGAGTTCCGGATCCATTCCCTCACGCCTTAATGAGATGAGGAGGGCAAATGATCAGGATGCCGCTGTTGCATCAGGTACCGTTTAGATATTTTCACAACCAGTTAGTGTTTTGTTCGATACAGGGGTTACACATTCGTTTATATCATTGTTTTGTGTTAACATTTCTTGTTTTCATAAATGTGAGCCTTATGTTGTGGGATAACCGAGTGGAGAGAGAATTGTGGGGAACTTAGAAACTAGAGATTTTCCTGTATCAATTGGAGGCAGAGAGTGGCCCTCAAATCTGATTATGATAGAGATGCAAGGAGACGATCTGATTCTCGGAGACGATTGGCTTAATCGATATGGAGCTATTGTGAACTACCGGAAGAGGAATATCTCGATGATAGCTGAAGATGGTTCTGAATTATTATTCGAGGGATGGAGACCAGGAAGCTAAGAGAAAGTGATCAAAGCTATGAAAGCCGTCAAACTGCTAAAACAGGGCTGTGCTGGATACTCGTATTACGCAATGAAGAAAGAAGACGGGAAAGTAGAGCTTTCATCCATTCCTGTTGTGAGTGAATTTCTGGACATGTTCCCTGATGAATTACCTGGACTATCTCCACGACGAGATGTAGAGTTTACCATCGAGCTAGAACATGGAGCTACACCGAATTCTAAGGCGTCGTATAGTATGGCACCTACCGAAATGTATGAATTGAAGAAGCAACTGGAAGAGTTACTGGACAAAGGCTATATTCAGCCAAGTGTTTCACCCTGGGGTGCACCAGTTCTTTTTGTCTGAAAGAAAGATGGATCGCTTCGATTGTGTATTGACTAAGATGATGATCAAGAACAAGTACTCGTTCCCACAGATCGATGATTTGTTTGACCGGTTACAAAGAGCGACCGTATTTTCCAAGATCGATTTGAGGTCGAGATATCATCAGTTGAGGATTAAGGAATCCGATGTTCCGAAGTCAGCACTCAGAACTCGTTATGAACATTATGAGTTTGTGGTTAAGCCATTTGGTCTCACTAATGCACCTGCTGTGTTTATGCAATTAATCAATCGAGTGTTCATAGAGTATTTGGACAAATTCATAGTTGTGTTTATCGTCGATATTCTGATTTATTCCAAGAGCCCGGAAGAGCATATGCAGCAGTTACGGATTGTTTTGGACCTTTTGAGAAGCGAGCAATTATATGCCAAACTTTCTAAGTGTGAATTCTGGCAAAAGGAAGTGATGTTCCTCGGTCATATGGTATCAGCGGAAGGAGTCCGAGTAGATCCCCAGGAAGTCGAGGCAATCTTGGATTGGAAGTCTCCTAAGAACGTGAAAGAAGTCAGGAGTTTTCTAGGACTAGCTGGGTATTATCGCCGGTTCGTGGAAGGGTTTTCCAAAATTACCCGCCCACTTACTCGATTGCTGCAGAAAACCCAAAAGTTTGAATGGAACAATATGTGCCAGGGCAGTTTTGATGAATAGAAGAAGAGATTGACGACGGCACCAATTTTAGCACTACCACAAGGAACTGAAGGGTTCATAGTTTACAGTGACGCTTCAAACCAAGGTCTCAGGTGTGTATTAATGCAAAATGAGAAGGTGATCGCCTACGCTTCACGGCAGTTGAAACCATATGAATTAAATTATCCAACTCATGATTTGGAACTGGCAGCTGTTGTTTTCGCCTTGAAAATATAGAGACATTATTTGTAAGGGACTCACTGTCATATTTTCACAGATCATAAGAGTCTCAAATACATATTTAGTCAGAAAGAGTTAAACATGCGGCAGAGGAGATGGCTAGAATTGATTAAAGACTATAATTTGGAGATTCTTTATCACCCAGGCAAAGCGAACGTAGTGGCCGATGCACTAAGCCGCAAACCCGTTTCTATTCGGATGCTGGAGTCTCTCACCTCCCAGTCCAGCATTCAACGAGAGTTTATTCGTGAGGGAATTGAGGTGTGGTTGCAAGGAGTCTAAGGGCAACTGTGTGTGATGGAATTAACTTCGTGGTTAACTGAAGAAATCAAATCTAAGCACTTATATGACCCTATGATGATTTGGTTACGTTATGAAATGAGCAAGGGTAAGGCCCCAGGATTTGTGATTCATGATGATAGAGTTTTGAGATTCCAGAGTCGACTTTGTGTTCCCGATGTTGATCTCTTGAAGCAGACAATCATGAAGAAAGCTCACAGTACGCCCTATTCTATTCACCCGATCACCAGTAAGATGTATAAGGATTTGAAGCAGAATTTTTGGTGGGGCAATATGAATAAAGATGTGGCGGAATATGTCTCGAAGTGTTTAACTTGTCAGCAGGTTAATATCGAACATCAACAACCCGCCGGAATGTTGAAGCCACTTCTAATTCCTGAATGGAAGTGGGAAGATATATCGATGGACTTTATCACTAATATGCCGAGGACCAGAATAGGGATGAACATGATTTGGGTAATAGTTGATTGTTTAACCAAATCGGCTCATTTTTTGGGCATTAAGGATACTTGGGGACCAGAGAGGTTGGCACGAGTGTTTATTGCGGAGATAGTCTGATTGCATGGTACGTCGAAGACCAGTATTTCTGACCGACACGGTCGCTTAGTGTCACACTTTTGGAAAGCGGTTCATAGAGCCTTAGGAACCGAGCTAAGTGTTAGCACATCTTATCATCCGCAGATAGATGGACAGTCCGAGAGGACTATTCAAACAGTGGAAGACATGCTAAGAGCTTGTGCCCTAGATTGGTCGACTGAGTGGGAAGTTCATCTACCGTTGATTGAATTCACTTACAACAATATTTAACATGCTTCCATTAAGATGGCACCTTTTGAAGCGTTATACGGGAGGAGATGTAGATCACCCCTGTGTTGGGATGATTCATATGACTTGATCGGGATGGAACCTAAGTTGATAGTACAGACTCGAGAGAAGCTAGTCTTGATTCGTGAAAGGTTGTTGACTGCCCAAAGTCAGCATAAATCTTATGCAGATGTGCGCCGTCGCCCGTTGGAATTTAGAATTGGTGACCACGTGTTTTTAAAGGTTTCTCCTACTCGGGGAATTTTTCGTTTCGGGAGGAAAGGAAAGCTAAGTCCTAGATATATCGGACCATTCGAGATTCTTGAGAGAGTTGGAGAATTAGCGTACATGTTGGCCTTACCGCCGTCTTTG
Source organism: Orobanche coerulescens (assembly GCA_033398695.1). Lineage (NCBI taxonomy): Eukaryota > Viridiplantae > Streptophyta > Magnoliopsida > Lamiales > Orobanchaceae > Orobanche > Orobanche coerulescens. The sequence goes on along the minus strand of CM065804.1, from coordinate 130,892,457 downwards.
ATTCATGATCATAATGTGTTTTACGTGTCTCAGTTACGGAAATACATCACAGATCCCAGTCATGTAATTGATTTCAACGAGATCGAAGTTACTAAGGATGGCACGTTCAAAGAGAAACTAATCAAGTTACTCGAGAGTTGAGTCAAATAATTGAGGAATAAACCAATCACTTTGGTTAAAGTTTAATGGTCGAGACACGGAGTTGAAGAAGCCACTTGGGAGACAGAGAACAGTATGAAGTCTAGATACCCATAATTATTTTCGTCTTAAGTTTTGGGATGAAACTCCTTTTTAGAGGGAGAGTATGTAATATCTGGATAATTATTGAGTATTTTTATCTGTATCTGAACCTTGTATTATTCGACTTTGTGGTATCTATAATCGAAGTGTGATTTTTCTCGTATTCGTATTCCAAACAGTCATGATCATATTAGGAAGAAGTTTCAAATTCATGCATGCATCTACGTCATAACGTATGCTAGCTGATGAGCTTAACGTACGTAATGGACTGAGGATAGCGTACGCTATGGATGAAGCATAACGTACATAACATATAGTCAGACAGATAAGGTTGATCGGCACATGGGCCACCTTGGGACGGGGACAAGGATAAGATTCCCTGTGTGGCCGAGACTTCTTTTTGAAAAAGCAAGTCAACAAGGTTTAACGTACGCTAAAGGACTTAGATAGCGTACGCTAAGCAGAGATTATGACGTACATAAATGGTAAGGGTTAATGTACGTTAAGAAGGTCAGAAATGAGACGATAGCACACGCTAAATATTTCAGATAGCGTACGTTAAGGCCATAATGTACATAATTTCGTGAGGCTAACGTACGTAAAGATCTGAGTTTTATAAATAGAACATTACCCCATTTCATTATTTCACTCTTTTTATCCGAACCTTACCTCTCCCCAGAGCTTCCAACCTTACAAAACTAGTATATTGGCCTCTCTACTTAGTTGTTGAAGAAGTAAGACATCTTGGATTAGTGCTCAAACATCCGGTGTTGGATTCTACCGATTGCCTTGACGTTTTATTCATATTAAGGTATGTTAATGCTATCTCCAACCTTGAATTCGTGTTCTTAATAATGTTATGAACATGATACTGAGATTATTAGATTCCATGGATGACTTACTTGACCGAACACCATGTTTAAGGAAGTTGAAATGATTATGCTTAGGTTTACCATTATTAAGAGCATTATAGTCCGAGCCTCGTTATGTTGAACAAGTAGGGAGAAGTTTTTTGAGATTGTAAACTTACATTAGATAATGTTTTCGAAATGAGCAAGACTTGTTATTATCATCACCTAGAATCAAAGTGTTCAAGAACATGAATTCAAGGAGTTTCACCAAGAATGTTTCATATTTTCGTAAGAGGTGTTTGATTGGATAAACTTCGATATGTTCTTGGTTAGGATGGATTCATTATGTTAAGGATAATCGAATTGAACCTAGAACACGATTGTTTCATCTTCCTTCAAAAATATGTTAGTATTCGTTTGATCATACCTTTGATACGAGTTGTATAAATGACTGAACCATGAATGAAGATTGAAGTATAAAATTATATCGATGAATATCTTTGAAATAGTAGATACAAGCATTTATACCTCAATGTGTTCATAAGCATAACGTACGTTAAGTATCATGCTTTATGTACGTTATGGATTCAGGTGAGACAAGTCGTCTGATCAGAGAACTTTGTCAAATACAAGCTTAGCGTATGTTAGGCATAGGAGCTTACGTATGTTAAGGCATCAAGTGAGACAAGTCGTCTAGTCAGAGAACTTTGTCAAATATAAGCTTAGCGTACGTTAGGCATAGGAGCTTACGTACGTTAAGGCATCGGGTGAGACAATTCGTCTGATCAGAGAACTTTGTCAAATGCAATCTTAGCGTATGTTAAGCATAGGATCTTACGTAAGTTAAGGCACAGATTTACCGTACGTTACGTTGGTTATGTAACGTGTGTTATGAAGAGAATCGGACAGGATCCATAGTGTCGACAACTTTCGGCCATAGTTTAAGACGTTAGATGTTCGTACGTTTAAATTGTTACGTAAGTTGAGTTGTCATTATTTTTCCAATTTGTTTAAGGTTCGAGGTTTTCGAACCATTATTCGAAGGAGCATTCTTCGAGTTTGTTGGAATCGTTGGAGTATTTATCTCTTGCCACCTTTCTAAGTCAAGTACCTTAATTACATTTATTCGTATTGATGTCGATTATGTTGATTGTTGTATTATCTATATATGTTGCGATTTTTTGTCCACCATGCGTTGGTCCGACGGGATCATCATGGGAATCTATAGTTGTGTGTGCTGGATCGTTGGATAGGTATTTCCACCATGTGTTGGTACGACGGGATCATCATGGGAATCTATAGCTGTGTGCGCTGGATCATTGGAATACCACGAGTATGTTGAGATTGATATGATATGTTGTACATTGTTACTGTTTCTCATTGGAGAGACTTGTCATGATTATTGTTGATATTATTGACGTTGTTATTCAGGGATTGTTGAATAAATCATTGTTGTATAATTATCGTACTTGTACTAGCATCGTTGTGCTAACCCCTTCGGGGGTGAACATTTGTATTATGTTCAGGATCCAGGAGAGCGGGAAAACAACCACTAGAGCTGCATGATGACGAGGGTGCAGGGTGATGTTATGGCCGGATTACTTTGTCGTATGTTTGAGTTGTTTTCAATAAAGTACTCGAGTACGTTGTCGTTTGTGGCGTTGGATTTGGTCATGTATTAATATTCACTGTTTGACGTTTGTCTTTCAGTACTGTTTTCAGACCCGTGTTGTATTTTATTTCCGTTGCCGTTGTTTGTTGGTATTGTTATTGTCTTTTCATTTCCTCAGCCTTATAAATTCTTACGTAAAGGATTTACGGCGCTGTAATATTCCTGAATACCTCGGGGGTGTTACAAATATTGAGATCATGTCCGGGAAGGCACCCATAGCAAAGGCACCATACCGAATGGCACCATTGGAGCTGCAAGGGTTGAAGGTACAACTACATAAATTACTCGATGTGTGATTTATTCAACCCAGTGTATCTCCTTGGGGAGCGCCAGTACTATTCGTTAAGAAGAAGGATGGGACATTGAAACTTTGCATAGATTACCGCGAACTTAACAACATCACCGTTTAGAATAAGTATCCACTTTCAAGGATAGATGAACTGTTTGATCAACTTCAAGGAGCCACGGTATATTCCAAATTCGATCATCAACAAAGATACTACCATTTGAAGATTAAAAATGAATATGTTCTTAAAACCGCATTCCAAACTAGATATGGCCACTACGAGTTTATAGTGATGCCTTTTGGACTCACAAATGCTCTTGCAGCATTTATGGATTTAATGCAAAGAGTATTTCAACTGTAACTCAACCGATTCATAGTGATCTTTATTGATGACATACTCGTGTACTCCAAATCAGAGAAAGATCATGAGGGACACCTGAGACTAGTGCTAGAAACACTAAGGCGTCACAAGTTGTATGCCAAGTACAGCAAGTGCGAATTCTAGTTGAGGGAAGTGGCATTTTTGGGTCCCATTATCTCTGGAGAAGGAATTGCAGTGGATCCATCCAAGGTTGAAGCTATTATGGATTGGAAGAGCCCAAAAATGTCACCGAGATCAGAAGCTTTCTTGGAATTGCGGATTACTATCGCAAATTCACCAAGGACTTCTCGAAGATAGCGGGACCTCTCACCCAACTAACCCAAAAACAAGTCAAATTTGAATGGACGGATAAGTGCGAAGCGAGTTTTCAAGAACTGAAGAAGAGGCTTACTACCGCACCAATACTTACGCTTCTAGAAGGAACCCATGGATTCGTCATCTATAGTGATGCCTCAAAGGAAGGCCTTGGTGCAGTACTAATGCAAAATGAAAATGTAATTGCGTATGCTTCCAGGAAGCTCAAAACGCACGAGAGAAACTATCCAATGCACGACCTTGAGCTTGCAGCAATCGTCTTTGCCTTAAAGAAATGGTGACGCCATTTGTACAGTGCTGAATTCACAGTGTTTACAGACCATAAAAGTCTCAAGTACCTTTTTTCTCGGAAGGAACTTAACCTCCGACAGAGAAGATGGGTAGAACATTTAGAATATTATCATTGTGAGATCCAACATCATCCAGGAAAGGCAAACGTCATGGCTGATGCCTTAAGTAGGGGGTGGCCCGACTAATAGCCCGAGAATGGCAAGCTCTTGAGGAACTAAGCTGCCTAAAATCCATTCACGAAGGTACTCGCTTGGTCTGCGGCAACCTTACAGTTAAACCAAAATTAATAGATGACATTTGAGTAGCTCAAGAGAAAGATTCGAAATTTCAAGGATTGAAAGAAAAGATCATTAAGGGCGAGCGACCCGAGTTTACAATTTCTGAGGACGGAATGGTACGCTTTAAAGAACGAATATACGTACCTCATGATGAGGAACTTAGGAGAAAAATTCTCGACGAAGCTCATTGTTCAAGGTATACGTTACACTCGGGCGGTAACAATATGTACTGAGACCTGAAGAAACATTTTTGGTGGCTAAACATGAAAAATCAAGTAGCTGAATTCGTGGCGTGATGCCTCACATGTTAGAAAGTCAAGGCTGAACATCAGCGCCCTCAGGACTGCTGCAACCATTAGAAGTCCCAGAATGTAAATGGGAAATGATAACCATGGACTTCATTACTGATCTGCCAATGACAAGAGGAGGCTATAACACAATTTGGGTGATCATCGACAGATTGACGAAATCATTGAATTTTGTGCCGGTTAAGAAAGACGATAGCCTGCAAAAGTTGGCTAGAACTTATATCTGAGAGATTGTTCGACTCCATAGAGTGCCAGTAGATATAGTATGTGATTGAGATCTAATATTTGTATCTCGATTCTGGAAAGTCTTCCACAAGGAATTGGGAACTTCCTTAAGTTTTAGCACACGCGCTCACCCCCAGATGAACGGACAATCTGAACAAACCATCCAAACTCTTGAAGACATGTTATGAGCCTGCGTACTAGACTTTAAAGGAAATTGGGATCGTCATCGACCATTGGCTGAATTTGCATATAATAATAGTTACCAAGCAACAATCGGAATGGCGCCCTATGAAGCTCTATAAGGGAGGAAGTGCCGATCCCCACTCCATTGGGAAATTGATGACCAGTGGACACCAAAGACTCAACGAACAGAACCCTCATGGACAAACATAGATTTGGTGAAAGAAGCGATGGATAAAGTGCAATTGATTAAAAATTGGATCCGCACAGCACAAAGCAGACAAAAGAGTTACGCAGATCAACGGAGGAAGGATTTAGAGATTTAGGAAGGAGAATCAAGTATTTCTAAGGTTATCCCCACAAAAGGGACGTATCGCATCGAGGAAATGAGGGAAACTTAGTCCTAGATACGTCAGACCATTCAAGATCATTGAATGAATTGGACGGCTAGCATATCGCCTTGAACTTCCGACTAATCTTTCTAGAATGCATGATGTTTTTCACGTCTCGAGGTTGAAGAAATACTATCCAGACCAAACTCACGTTCTTACAACAGATACTCCACCTATCAAGGAAAACCTAATGTATGAAGAAAGGCCAATCAAAATTCTTGATCGACAAGTGCGAGAACTAAGAAAGAGACGGATCCCTTTAGTCAAGGTCGTTTGGTCAAATCACACCCGAGAAGAGGATGCTATGTGGGAACCGGCGGTTCGGCCCGGAACCGGCAGTTTTGTCTTATTTTTTTTTTTCAAATACTTAGATTTCTCCCAACTCCCACCCAATTTTTTCTAAAAATACCCCCCCCCCCTCTTCCACCTTTAAAACCACCCCATTGTGTTAACAATTCTACACTCTCTTCTCTTGTACTTGTAATTCTCCTCCATTCTTTATGTGCTATTGTTCTTGTTAAATTGCTCTTGCTCTATAATTCTATTATACTAAATACTATCTACTATACTAAATACTAAATACTAAATACTATCTACTTTACTATCTACTATACTAAGTACTACATACTATCCACTATAATATATATTATCTACTATACTAAGTACTAAATACTATATAATATACTATATACTATCTACTAAATACTATGTACTATACTATATATGTAATAACTGTGTATTTCACGTGTATTGTTTTGAAATTACCTTGTTGTACTGTGGCTATTTGAATTCGAGGGACATGATGATTAATATTGGTATATTCATGGTTGTTAATCATTGAATTTTGTGATTTTCGGATTGTGTTCGTTTTGAACGATCTTCATGAATTTTATGCTGGAAGTAGTAGTAGCGCGCGCTAGACTTCATTTCTAGCACACGATATCAGTGTGTGAGTAGCGCACGCCATTCTTGTGAGTAGCGCATGCTAGTACTACTGGGCAGTGAGTTTTCTGGACTCTAGAATGGGGCGTTAGCGCACGCTAGTGTCGGACTAACATACGCTATTTCATTGTATTAGCGCACGCTATTAGTGGGTTAGCGCGTGCTAAATCGGCAGGGCAGTGAGGGCAGATTGTTCTGGACTGCGGGCGACAGCAGGTAGTGCACGCTATGTTTCGGGTTTAGCGCGTGCTAGTCTCGTTCGATAATGCGCTCTAATATTTCTGAGTAGCACGCGCTACCAAAGTCAGACGGTGGGTTCTGTACTGCCTGTCAAGCCCGTTAGCGCATGCTAATTTTTAGCCGTAGCATGCGCTAGTTTCCCCCCAGTATATATATATGCTGGGCAGGCTCAGAATCGTCATTTTCTTCCCTTCCTTCTCCTCCTCCGGCGGCTGAGCGTTCTTGACCATTACGAAGTGCAGATTTTGGTCGGATTTCATCATTCAACAACATTTTTGAGTTCCTAACACGAAGTTATCAACATCTCATCAACTTTCATCGTCCAAATCAAGGTAAAATCCGCTTGAACCCTAGTTCTTCATATTTTGGTGTTTTTGTTGAGATCTTCGATTTTAACCTATTTTAGCTCAGATTTGTGCTAGATTATGATGTTGTAATCATAATCCTTCATTTTTCTCCAAGTTCATGGATTAAATACCAAGTTATCCTCCGTAATTTGGATTCGAGCTATGTCGTCTTCGTATTGTTTGAATAAAGGTCCCTAAGGAAAAAACTTAGGGTGAATCCTTCTATTTTCATAGTATGGTATTTGATTCAGTATTTTGTTGAACTAGGATCGAATCGTCGAAGGGGTTTGGACCGTACATCTTTCCGTTCATTATTTTCGTATCGTTTCCAACCAAGGCAAGTACTTTGATTGCGTTTATTGTACTTCGTGTGAATATGTGAAAATTGTGGTTTTAAAAAAATATACGATTTGTGCCATGTATTTATTGAGATTGTGTGAGCCGAGTAAAACCAGCGAGGGTCCCCTGGGATCCAGTTAGACTTCGAGTTCTACGGATCACTAAGTTGGGTTGTACACTGGGGAGGGCCTGACGAGGACTCTATGGGGTGTGTATACCGTGTGGGTACAGGGACAGTACAACTCGGGAGGTTATCTTGTGATAATGATTATTGTATTGTATTCCAGAATACTTGTGATGGCATCGTGATTTCTGCTGAATATTCATTTGTTGTACATATTCTGTAATCGTTGTACTTGCACCAGATTTTTGCTGACCCTTTCGGAGGTAGATATACCTGTTGTGTATTCAGGTTCAGGACCAATAGGAGAGCCAGCACAGGATGGACACGAGCTTGGTGGGCAGCATGGATATCGTGTACTATTTTGAGTGGGTGGTCATTTTTGTCTCAGTCTTGGTTTTGTTTTGATTTTGTACTCGCGTGGGTACTGTCATGTGTTGTCATTGAGTTGTTTTTATTGTGGATGGTGCTGTTGTATTAGTTGTGATCCTACGGGTCAAGGTGTTATTTGGTTATGTAATTTATGTCGTATTGGAGACCGTTTGTCCTTTTAATTAAGTGAATGTTGTGGTTTGTTAATTTTAATGAGTTATATATATATATATATATATATATATATTAGCCTGGTAGGTTCTTCAAAAGAGAATCTACGGTGCTGTAATGTCACCGTATATCATGGGGGTGTTACAGAATATGGTATCAGAGTCTTAGGTTTATGGATACCTAGGCTGTCGGTATTTTAGGTCTGTTAAATTGAATCAGTCATTGTCTATGATATCATTGGCATGCTACCACCCCGTTTTGCCTGTGCTGGAAGACTCTTCAGATGTTGATTGCGTCTTTCCTTCGGAAGTAATTATCTTTAATATTATGAAATTTATTATTGTAATCGTTTCTTTGTTGAACCATTCTTATTCCTCAGTATGCCGAGAGGTAGAGCTATCCGCCAACGCGGCTGCGGCCGAGGTCGTGGTAGAGTAGTAGTGTCTGAGTCCGAGAGATCTGTTTCAGAATTGGCATTTCGTTCTGCAACTAGATCAGGCCCGATCCCTTCGGGAGGTTCAGACGGAGGTTCGGAGGCCGAAGTGCCTAATGTTCTTCAACAAGTCATAACGCAGGTGCACCAACTGGCCCAAGTGGTGCAGAACATTAATACTGGCAGGACGGTTTAGGATCGGTGGCTTTCGGAAGTTATGAAGATAAACCCTCCCAGATTCGATGGTTATAGTGATGAGAACAACTGGGATCATTGGTTAGTCGAGCTGGAAAAGATCTTGGACGGTATTGGCTGCCCTGAAGCCAAAAGAGTCCCAATTGCTCAATATCTGACGGTTGATGATGTGTCGGATTGGTGGAGAGCTGTTAAGCCCAGAGACTGTGATGTCACTTGGGAAGAATTTAAAGAACTGATGGAAGCTCAGTATTGTCCAGCGCCGGTACAGTTAGCAAGAGTAAGTGAATTTTTCAGAGCTCAACTCGAGGACGTTCCTATTTCCGAGGCAATCAAGACACACAACAAACAATTAATGTATGTTCAAGATCGGGTTAAGGATGAGATAGACAAGATACTTCATTTCGACGCAAGGATGAAACTGGAGGTCCGAAAGTATATGGCAGGCCTTGGATGTACTATTTTGAGGGAATATCAGGACAGAGTGCTTGGTGTCATCTTCGGCTCCTATGGTTTCGAGTTCGAAGAAACCGAAATTTTCTGGTAGTTTTCGAGGCAGCAGATCACGCAAACCTCAGCCCTCTGTGCAATCTTCCGTTGGTTCTCTGCAAACCAGTGGAGGAGCACCAAAAGTTTGTTTTAATTGTGGAATTCCTGGTCATATCAATTCCCATTGTTCATCGCACCCTGTTACTTGTTTCACGTGTTGAAAGCAGGGACATCGGGCGTCCTATTGTGAGAGAGCGAGTAGAATCCTTGCCAATCCGTCCCCTATTTCAGCCAGAACTGTCTCAAGTCAGCCCACTACGAGTGTCGGACGCGGTACAGGGAAGACCGAGCATAAGGATTCATCTAGCATTGGATCAGCTCCACGTCGATTGTATGAGATGAGGCGGACTGGCGACGTAGGGGCTGCAACTACGTCAGGTATTGTTTATATTCGTACGCACCCGGTAGATGTATTATTTGATTCTGGAGCTACTCATTCCTTTATATCATTGTCTTGTGTGAATTGTCTGGGCCTTATTGGTCTCTCTACATGTGAACCTTCTATCGTTGGACTGTCGAGTGGGGAAAGGATAGTTGGGAATCGAGAGATTGTCAATTGTCCTGTAACCATCGGTGGTAGAGATTGGCCATCTGACTTGATTGTTATAGATATGAAGGGAGAAGATTTAATTCTAGGTGATAATTGGTTAAATCACCATGGAGCAGTAATGGATTATCGTCGAAAAATAATTTCGATCATTGATCAGGATGGTGTGGAATATGTTTTTGAAGGACAGAAACCCGGGACTACTAGGAAGATTATTCGAGCCATGAAGGCTGTGAAATTATTGAACCAAGGTTGTACCGGTTATTGGTGTTACGCAATGAAAACAGAAGCTGACGGAGTTCAGTTATCTTCTATTCCAATTGTGAACGAATTTCTAGATGTATTTCCCGGTGATTTTCCGGGATTGCCACCACATCGTGAAGTGGAGTTCGTCATCGAACTAGAGCCCAATATGGCACCAATATCCAAGGCACCACACAGAATGACCCCATCGGAAATGTTAGAATTGAAGAAATAATTGGGTGAACTGCTGGACAAAGGTTATATTCGACCTTGTGTGTCGTCATGGGGTGCACCGGTATTGCTCGTACGGAAGAAGATGGGTCCTTACGGCTATGTATTGACTATCGCGAGTTGAATAAACTCACTATCAAAAATAAGTATCCATTGCCAAGAATTGATGATCTATTTGATCAATTGCAAGGGGTTACGGTTTTCTCCAAGATTGACTCGAGGTCGGGATATTACCAACTGCGAATTCGAGATTCGGATATCCCCAGATTGGCATTTCGAATGAGGTATGGGCATTATAAATTCGTAGTTATGCCATTCGGTTTAACAAATGCTCCAGCGGCATTTATGCAGCTTATGAACAAAACCTTTATCGAATATCTCAATAAATTTGTGGTGGTGTTTATTGACGATATCTTAATCTATTCCAAAAGTGAGACGGAGCATGCCGAACACTTGAGGATTGCGTTGAGTATTTTGAGGGCTGATAAGCTTTATGCTAAATTTTCTAAGTACGAGTTCTGGCTTAGAGAAGTTGCTTTTGTTGGGCACATTATATCAGCCGATGGTATTCGGGTAGATCCTCAGAAGGTTGAAGTGGTCTTAGCTTGGGAACCCCCGAGGAATGTTAAGGAAGTTCGGAGTTTCCTGGGATTAGCTGGTTATTATCGTCGATTTGTCGATAAATTCTAGAAAATTGTTCGACCACTCACTCGGCTTTTCCAAAAGACACAGAAGTTTGAGTGGAGTGATGAGTGTCAGAAGAGTTTTGATGAGTTGAAAAAGCGATTGAATACGTCACCGATTCTATCCTTACCGCAAGGGACGGAAGGTTTCGTTATTTATAGTAATGCTTCTAAACAAGGATTGGGATGTTTGTTGATGCAAAATGAGAGAGTAATGGCTTATGCGTCTCGATAATTAAAGCCATACGAGATGAATTATCCTACCTATCATTTGGAGTTAGCCGCTGTGGTTTTTGCATTAAAAATATGGAGGCATTATTTATATGGTTTTTCTTGTCGAGTGTATACGGACCATAAGAGCTTAAAGTATATATTTACGTAGAAGGAGATTAATATGCGCCAGCGGCGATGGTTGGAATTGCTTAAAGATTATGATCTTGACATTCTTTACCATCCAGGTAAAGCGAACGTCGTTGCCGATGCATTAAGCCGCAAGTCAGTCGTGTTGCAAAAATTGGAATTACTTACCATTCAACTGAAGCTCAGACGAGAGTTGATTGATTTGGAAATTGAAGTTTGGCCTCATATAACTCAGGGACAGTTACGTTTCCTTGAGATTACGTCCTCCGTGATGGAAGATATTAAGTCTAAACAATTAGATAATCTCTCATTTATGCAGCTTTGGGAAGACATTGTTAAAGGAAAAGCTCCTGGATTCTTAATCGATGAAGACGGAGTTCTTCGCTTTCGAGGTAGAACTTATATACCTAAGCGGGGTGATTTAAAGCAAGTGATTTTGAGTGAAGCACATTGGACTCCATACTCGATTCATCCGGGTACGAGTAAAATGTATAAGGACTTTGGTGGCCAAACATGAAGAAAGATGTAGCGGAGTTTTTGTCGAAATGGTTGACTTGTCAGCAGGTTAAAGTGGAGCATCAGAGACCTACCGGTAAGTTGCAACCGTTATCGATTCCAGAATGGAAATGGGAAGACATTGCGATGGATTTTATTGTAGCAATGCCAAGGACACGAACCGGAGTGAATATGATTTCGGTAATCGTTGATCGGCTAACCAAATCCGCACACTTTCTGGGCATTAGAGAGACTTGGGGACTGGAGAGGCTGGCTCGGTTATTCATTGCTGAGATTTTGAGACTCCATGGTACCCCAAAGAGTATAGTGTCTGATCGCGATGGGCATTTTATGTCACATTTCTGGCAAGCAGTACATCGAGCACTCGGTACCAAACTGAATTTCAGCACCGCTTATCATCCCCAGATGGACGAACAGTCGGAGAGAACAATCTAAACGCTGGAAGACATGTTGAGGGCTTGTGCTTTGGATTGGAAAGAAGATTGGGAGACTCATTTACCATTGATCGAATTTGCGTTCAATAACAGTTGGCATAGTTCGAGTAGGATGGCTCCATTTGAGGCATTATATGGAAGACGGTATAGATCGCCAACTTGTTGGGACGAGCCGTATGAGTTACTTGGAATAGAACCGGACTTGGTGGTTCAAACACAGGAGAAATTCGCAGTTATTCGACAATGGTTGTTGACTGCTCGGAGTCGACAAAAGTCGTATGCCGATATTCGTCGTTGACTGTTAGAGTTTCAGGCGGGAGACCAGGTGTTGTTAAAAGTATCTCCGACTCGTGGAGTTCTTCAGTTTGGTAAGAAGGGGAAGCTTAGTCCTCGTTATATTGGCCCCTTCGAGATCCTAGACAAGGTAGGTGATGTAGCTTATCGACTAGCATTGCCTCCGACGCTTAGTCATGTTCATAATGTATTCCATGTTTCGCAACTACATAAGTATGTTCCCGATCCCATCCATGTTATTGACTATCAAGATATTGAAGTTAATTATGATGTCACATATGAAGAACAACCGATATCCATATTGGAGCGCCGAGTGAAACAGTTGCGACGGAAAGTGATTCCGTTGGTTAAGGTCCAATGGTCCAAACATGGAGTTGAGGAAGCCACCTGGGAGATTGGAGAAAATATGCGCGCCCATTACCCTGAGCTTTTCGAATATTAAGTTTCGGGCCGAAACTTCTTTTTAGGAGGTAAGGGTGTAATAATCGTGTATTTCACGTGTGTCGTTTTGGAATTATCTTGTTGCACTGTGTCTATTTGAATTCGAGGGACATGATGATTGATATTGGTATATTCATGGTTGATACTCATTGAATTTTGTGATTTTTGGACTGTGTTCGTTTTGACCAATCTTCGTGAATTTTATGTTGGAAGTAGCAGTAGCGCGCGCTAGACTGCATTTCTAGCGCACTCTATTAGTGTGTGACTAGCGCATGCTACCCTTGTGAGTAGCGCACGCTAGGCCTGCTGGGCAGTGAGGCCTGCTGGGCAGTGAGTTTTCTGGACTCTGGAATGGGCGTTAGCGCACGCTAGTGTCGGACTAACGTACGCTATTCATTGTATTAGCGCATGCTATTAGTGGGTTAGCGTGCACTAAGTCGGCAGGGCAGTGAGGGCAGATTGTTCTGGACTACGGGCGACAGCAGGTAGCGCATGCTATGTTTCGGGTTTAGCGCGCGCTAGTTTCGTTCGATAACGCGCGCTAATATTTCTGAGTAGCGCGCGCTACCAAAGTCAGACAGTGGGTTCTGTACTGTCTGTCAAGCCCGTTAGCGCACACTAATTTTTAGTCATAGCGTGCGCTAGTTTCCCCCAAGTATATATATGCTGGGCAGGCTTAGAATCGTCATTTTCTTCCCTTCCTTCTCCTCCTCCGCCGGCCGAGCGTTCTTGACCATTAGGAAGTGCAGATTTTGGTCGGATTTCATCATCCAACAACATTTTTGAGTTCCTAACACCAAGTTATCAACATCTCATCAACTTTCATCGTCCAAATCAAATAAAATCCGCCTGAACCCTAGTTCTTCATATTTTGGGGTTTTTGTTGAGATCTTCGATTTTAATCTATTTTAGCTCAGATTTGTGCTAGATTATGATGTTGTAATCATAATCCTTCATTTTTCTCCAAGTTCATGAATTAAATCCCAAGTTATCCTCCGTAATTTAGATTCGAGCTATGTTGTCTTCGTAGTGTTTGAATAAAGGTCCCTAAGGGGTTTGGACCGTACATCTTTCCATTCATTATTTTCGTGTCGTTTTCAACCAAGGCAAGTACTTTGATTGCGTTTATTATACTTCGTGTGAATATGTGAAAATTGTGGTTTTAAGAAAATATACGATTTGTGCCTTGTATTTATTAAGATTGTGTGAGCCGAGTAAAACCAGCGAGGGTCCCCTGGGATCCAGTTAGACTTCGAGTTCTACGGATCACTCGGTTGGGTTGTACACCGGGGAGGGCCTGACGAGGACTTTCTGGGGTGTGTATCCCGTGTGGGTACAGGGCCAGTACAACTCGGGAGATTATCTTGTGATGATGATTATTGTATTGTATTCCGGAATACTTGTGATGGCATCGTGATTTCTGTTGAATATTCATTTGTTGTATATATTCTGTAATCGTTGTACTTGCAGCGGCTTTTTGCTGACCCCTTCGAGGGTGGATATACTTGTTGTGTATTCAGGTTCAGGACCAATAGGGGAGCCAGCACAGGATGGACACGATCTTGGTGGACAGCATTGATATTGTGTACTATTTTGAGTGGGCGGCCATTTTTGTCAAAGTCTTGGTTATGTTTTGATTTTGTACTCGCGCGGGTACTGTCACGTGTTGTCATTGAGTTGTTTTTATTGTAGATGGTGCTTTTGTATCAGCTGTGGACTGTTGTATCAGTTGTGATCCTACGGGGCAAGGTGTTATTTGGTTTTGTAATTTATGTCGTATTGGAGACAGTTTGTCCTTTTAATTAAGTGAATGTGGTGGTTTGTTAATTTTAATTAGTTTTATATATATATTATCCTGGTAGGTTCTCCAAAAGAGAATCTACGGCGCTGTAATGTCACCGTATATCACGGGGGTGTTACAATATATTACTACCTACTATACTAAATACTAAATACTATCTTCTATACTATATACTATCTACTATATTAAGTACTAAATACTATCTACTATACTATATACTATCTACTATACTAAGTACTAAATACTATCTACTACACTATATATTTCAATCACACTAGCACTACACACACTTGCTTTATTTATTGTTGTTGCTTTATATTATATTACTACTAACTAGTAACTACTAAATACTATATAGTACTATATATTTCAATTACACTAGCACTACACACACTCTTGCTTTACATTATTGTTCTATACTCTTCTCTACTTATAGTGAATTAATTAGTATTAGTTAGTTTACTTATTCAATTTTAAAGATTGTATCCTTGTAACATTTCTTTTGTAAATTGATAGAATTATAGAAATTTCAAAAAAAAAAAAAAGAATTCATAAAAATATTACAAGTTATTATAAATTACTTAAAAAAAGATAACATAAGGAATTTCCAAATTTCTAAATTATCTATAAGTTAATATATTTTTATTAAATAACTTAATTAATTTCAAAATTCCAATACTTGTAAATTAAAAAATTAGAAATTTCAACACGTCATTTAATTTAGAAAAAAAAGATATAAACAATATTACAAGTTATTGTAAACTATATAAAAAAACACAACATAAATAATTTCAACATTCGAAATTTCAACACAACTACAAAATTTATTTAATTTCATACAAAAAATAAAAAAAATAAAAATTGAAGAACCGTCGGTTCGGCCCGGGAACCGCCGGTTTTCGGCCCGGACCTGAACCGCCAGTTTTGGGCCCGGAAATCGGCCCTTCTGAAGAATACTCGGGCCGGTTACGGTTCACCTTTTCTGGTGAACCGGTAGTTCACGGCCCGGTGGCAACACTAGTCTTCACCCCTTCTTACACCTAGCCTCACCCCCCTCCCTATAAATACTTCCATGCACACTTTTTCTTCCTTTATACAAAAAAAAGTCTGCACATTCACAAGAGAGCGGGAGAGGCCGAAAATAGAGAAGAAAAACAAGATAAGAGAAGAGGAGAAAAAAAGGGAGGAAGAAGAAAGTTAGGAGGAAACAAGGTAATGTAGTTATTTAGCTTAGCACTTATAGGTTTATATAGTTATACATATATGTATATAACTTAACTAACTAGTGTTTGAATTCCTTATGTTGGTCTAATGTAGTGAAAAGGGAGGAAGAACTTTCACTACTTCACAAAGACAATTCCTTCACAACACCAAGCAAACAATGTGGGTGTAAACATGTTTTTAAACTTATATGAGAAATATTTTCAAGAAAGGAAGATGCATGTTATTTTATGTAGCTTATATAATCTTCATTTCTTATGTCATAATCATGCATGATGATTTACAACTTGTTTGGAATGTGAAACTAACCAATTTTGATAATTGGAATGAAATGACTAAAACCTCTTACAGAATGAGCATGTTGATATTCTTAATATTCTGGAAATTATGACCTTGAAGTGATTTATATGTAAATATATGATTATGAATATGAGGTTGGATGTCTAAATTATGGCCTCACAAAAGTTGATTTGACAAAAACGAGCATAAAATATAATTATATGAATTTATAGAAAATTATAGATATTATTGTTATAAGTATGCAATCTGACTTGGGGTCAGGAAACATAGCATAATTATGTGCTAGCTATCTACCTCTACAAATTTTACAAAAATCGGAATACGTTTCCTAAGTCTACGGGTCGAAAATCGTAATAGAGTAAAATTATGAAATTGCTCAAAATTATGAGACTATTAAGAAAATTTCGTACATTTTCACTTTAGAATAGAAAAAAGGACTTAATAATATGTTTAATCTTTGTCCATAAAATTTTGTAAGAATTGAAACTCAATTCCGACATCTACGGACAAAAAATCACAATTTAAGATAAACTTGGAGGTGAGAACAACTTTTACCTTTCTGGACAGAACATATGATGTATTTCAAAATAATTATAATGTCTTTAAAATTTCGTAAAGTTCAAAAGTCATTGTAATTTTGGGGCCAAAACGACATATTCGATAAAGTTGGGGTCAAATAGTAAATTCTTGCAAAATTAAAGTCTAAGATAATTTTTTAAACTCTGGACTGAAATTATTAATTACTAAAGTATATGTATTATGTGTTAGGAGTATGCCCTCAAATGCCACTCAGCGGATGTTGAGTGAGGGCATTGTACTTGTAATTATGTAAATCATTAATATAAGGCAATGGATGTTTCTTTATTTACTCGTAGTTACTGGCATTCCTAACTCGTAAATATACATATAGAAACTAGTTCGTGTATTTGAGAGCAAAACGTTCCACTCCTTATTCGATAAGGGGGTCGGCACTGAAAAGGTTTATAGCTCAAATACTTAATCGTTCGCAAGTCGATGAAACTTGATTGGGCGTTAAGTTTATGTGAAGACTTGTATGACGTGTTCTTTGACATGGAGAGTACCTGTCGAATACTAATGGTTAGTGGGAGCACACGTTATAGGTATTCTAATTGGATTAGTATACTTGAACCGACTCACCCTCGATTCGTCACACGGCACTACACCATATACGGTCTTTGCCAACACTGAAAACCCATGTTGGCATGTAAAATGTAGCCTTAGATGATTTTTTTTATGTAGGGCATCATATTAATTTGATGTTGCCGTTGATGTCAACCAATGTCACCTTAAATATAATTGAGTTAGCAATGGCAACACTTATGTGGATGTTACCGTAGATTACAAAAAAAAAGTGTTACAAAAATTGGGGGGAAAATGAAATTTACTTGTAAAAAACGGGGGAAGGTAAAAATACCTTAAATATTTTTTGCTTTCTGATGATATCACCATGTCGTCACCAAAAACCTTCCCCGCTGCCAAAATATTTCACTCTTCATCTCCATTTCTGTATTCATCGTCTCCCAAAATATTTCATTCTCACAAACTAATTCACTCTTTCATCTCTCATCTCTGCATTCATCTTTCTTCTCTGTCTTCCCACTTTAAAAATAGGGTCCGGAGTATGCCCTCGAATGCCACTCAGAGGATGTTGAGTGAGGGCATTGTACTTGTTATTATGTAAATCATCAATATAAGGCAATGGATGTTTCTTTATTTACTGGTAGTTACTGGCATTCCTAACTCGTAAATATACATATAGAAACTAGTCCGTGTATTTGAGAGCAAAATGTTCCACTCCTTATTGGATAAGGGGGTCGGCACTCGAAAGGTTTATAGCTCAAATACTTAATCTTTCGCAAGTCGATGAAACTTGACTGGGCATTAAGTTTATGTGAAGACTTGTATGACTTGTTCTTTGACAAGGAGAGTGTCTGTCGAACACTAATGGTTAGTGGGAGCACACGTTATAGGTATGCTAATTAGATTAGTATACTCGAACCGACTCACCCTCGATTCGTCATATGGATTTCACTCAGGGACAGTCAATGATGGAATCGAAAGGTTGTAATAGGTATTCGTGAACCTTCGACTTGAGGATTTAGTAGGGATGTGCTTGTGACGTCAAGATTTTCATTAGAGTAGTTCGACCCTATAAACCGGAAGGCGGGGGTCAACCTCGACGTGCATCTTTATGGGCAAGTAGCAGGTCCTACTGAATACCAAGATAGAATTTTTTTCTCCTGTTAGTGAACAGGTTATATGTCCTATGCGGTTATTGGCATACACGAGAGCTCGATGATCTCGATTTGCATTAATGCATGCATAGTGTCAAGTACAGATGGGGTTTGACTGACCGTGACCCCATAACTTGATCGGGACATTTGAAAGAAGGGTTTATACGTTTACTGGTATTCACGACAGAATGGTTCTTGAATGATCCCAATCATTCGTTCTCGATCGAGTGCAGTGTAGGCCACCAGGCTGGCTAGGTGGTGCTACTACTCTTTGGTTCCTCCCATTGCTGACTGAGACGGACCTACCGAGTCGCGCATTAGGATTGACGACGGAATGAATCGATCTTAATCTCTCATTATGAATATTAGATATTGGATATCTAATTTGGGACATTGGATGTCTAAATTGATTTATTGGATAAATTAATTTACGGCCTAATGAATTAAATATATTACTGGGTGATTAATTTAATTCATGAATATAATTATTTCTTGGAGAAATTAATTATGTTATAATGTATTTGATATGATTAATTAATTGGATTAATTAATTAATATAAATACATCGGAACGGAATCGGAGTTTATCTGTTTGGACTCACGGAAGTCCGAAACGGACCGAACTCATTCCGGTTCTTCTAGATGGCTGCCTCATCTCACCAACCTCATTCTTGGTCTTTATCTCCAATTTTATAATTGGAAGACAAAAGACTTTGGAGGGAACACATATCTCTTGTGATCATAAAGGTGTTGATTTATCTTGTGGAAGATAAATAAAAGGAGTAGAAAATCTCAACTCTATGATACACTTACTTTCACCAACCGTGAGTATTGATTGAGAGTGAGAAGGAAAATTAGTTTTTCCAAGTGTTTACTTCTTCTTCATTTTATCTTGAATTCTCTTGGAGAAATATCAAGACATTAATTGAGAAATATATATTATACACTTAGAGCGTAATAATAAAAAGCTTCATCACTTGATTCTAGCCGTAACCTTAGAGGTTAATTGAGTGTTGTTGTTCCGATCGTTTTTCCAACGCGTGGCAAGTAGAAACGCGGTGCTTTCGGCGTTGGATCGTTCAAGAGCTTGGAGCGGATTAGATTCGTAGAGATCAATCAAAGCTTGGGGAATAGCTCAAGAGAAGGTTATCCATCTAATCAACGGACTACAAGGGTGAGTTTCTATATCTCTTGTAAATTCGTTTTTGATATTCGTATATACGTAGCTCGATCGATCCTCGTAGGGATTCGGATCGAATTAATTTTCGTTTTACCGCTTCCGGTGGGCCTTTGTTTTAGGCACCGAATCCCAACCGTGGTATCGGAGCGTAGGTCTTGCGATCGTATATACGATATTGGCATTTGGAATGCTCGATTAGATGGTGAATGATTTGGAATCATTTTAGTCATAATCATGGTATATGTTTTTTGTTCATTATAGTTGTATTTTTCGTAAGTTTATGTCTAAATATAAATCTTCTATTTCTTGGAAATATGATTTATATTGAAGATATGAATGTTGGAGAATATATATATTCAATATCCGGTCGAAAAACTAGCCCCGAATTGTTGTTGGACGGTCCGGGTGGTCGGAGCGAGGGCCGTGGCCCAGGGCATTGCGGCCCGGCTGGGCGTGCATCTTGAGGGCCGCGGCCCGAGCTCGAGGCCATAGCCCGGGGCGATGGGCAGCCACGCATCTGCACAGTGGCGTTTTGGGCGCGATTCGATCCATTCCGGAACCGTTTCGGGCTTGTTTGCTTCGTGTATTCCTAAAAATGATTTCCCTCATTTTAAATTGGATTTAATATGATTAAAATGATTTATGGTATTTCATTTTATAAGGAAAAATTGATTTATTGGAATACTTGTGATCGACCGAATTATTTTGAACGTTTTCATATTACCGATTGTGTGAATCGATTTGATCGGTTCGTATTGTTGATTGGATCAATGTATCTCTACGCTTTCCATTTATTTAGTATTTATTGGATGAATGCTTTTGAATGGGGATGTGGTTCATGGACTTAGTTTTTGAATCGTTCGTTTTATTCGATTGGGTTGTAAAGGCCGTTTTGAGCCTATTTATTTTACTAGAAAAAAATTGTATCTAGGATGCAGTTTTCAATGTAAAATTTATATGTAATGACGAAGACCGGAGGAAGATCCATTTCGAGAAGACGAAGATTCAAGATGAAGACTTGTAATTAGATTACGTAGTTTTTGTTTTCTAGGAACGGTCCATGAACCACATGTTGGTAGCAACTAGGTTGTGAATGGTTGTTTCATATTGTATGAATGCCACAAATGCGCTTAAACGATTAATGTGCAAAGTGTAACGTTAATCGCGAAAATTCTCCCACGATAAATTATTAAGTTTATAAGGTTTCAAGGTTTTTCTTCCCTCCATCTAGTTTTTGGGAAATTGAAATCCAAACCGGATGTGCTATGCTTCCGAGTTATCGGGGTAGTCGTTCGGGGAGGATGAATAAATTACCGGGAGCGCATTAGATGCCTTCGATTGGAGCAAATTTTATCCCTAGAAACCTGATAGGTTGCCGGATGAGATTCAATTGTGAAACTGATTTGCGTCGATGGTATAAACTTAACTTGTTCACGAACCATAGAAACCGTATAGGTTGAGGGGAGTGAACAAGGGGAAAAAGAAGATCGAATCATCCATTAGATGGGTTGGTGTTGGACACCACTTTATGAAAATTAATAGACTAGAAACCTGTTCGGTTGCCCTCTATTAAGATTTATAAAGAACTCGATCACCACTATGAAGTAGTGCGACGAAACTTCCAGATTTCACATGGGGGTGTGTTGTTCTGATCAAAATAGTGGGAGCTGGGTAACAAGAACAGAAAAGACCTTAATTCTATACTCAGAACATAATTAAACGAGTCACTAATTAATCTTTCGTACTTAATGCAGACTCAAATCTCAATATGACAATGACCACTCGCAATTCTATTCGAAAAGAACACCTTAATGGGACCTAACTTTGTGGATTGGCTCCGCAATCTGATGATTGTCCTCAATATAGAGGCACTGGGATACGTCTTGGAGACGGACATTCCGGCGCCTCCTGTGCGGACCCGAGCCAATCAGGAAGAGATTGAAAACCACGAAAAGTGGGTTAAGGATGACGTGGAAGTCCATGCTTATATGATGGCTTCCATGTCTAATGAGCTTCAGAGAGCTCATGAGAAAATGACTTCTGCTAGGCAGATTCTATCTCACTTAACCGAGCTTTATAGTGAGCATAGCAGGACTGCTAGATATGAGATATCCAAGCAACTGTTCGGTGCAAGGATGAAGGAAGGTGAGAAGGTTGGGGAACACATCCTCAAAATGATATCCATGATCGAGAGATTGGAGGCTCTTGATTTTAAAATGGATACTTCTCTCCAAACCGACCTTATCCTACAGTCTCTCACTGATTCCTTCTCACAGTTTGTTATGAACTTCAACTGCAATGAGATTGCATGTAATTTAGCTGGGCTAATGAACAAACGTGTGACTGCTCAGTCTCAGATGAAGACTCCGTGGATGAAGGAGTCTGCTCTTGTGATTTCTTCTGGACCTCGGAGGTCTAAGAACAAGAAGAAAAAGACCAAGAAGCAAACTGGACCACAAGTTAAGGACCTTAAGGGTAAGGGCAAGGCCCCGATGGTTCCTAAGAACAAGAAGAAGAAGGATGCTTGTCTCAAGTGCGGTGAGCTGGGCCACTGGGCTAGAGACTGTCCGATTCTTCATGGCACTTAGTCTGAGAACTTTTAGTTTTGAAACAAATTGTTACGCTCTTGTATTTTCTACTTCTGAATCTTGGATTACGGTGCTAGTTCTCATATTTGTACCATGAATCAGGATCTGGAATAAAGTAGGAAGCTTGGAGCTGAAGAAGTTATGATCACAGTCGGAAGCGGGCATAGTGTCGAGGCGACCGACATAGGATCACTTCTTTTGGGTTTAGAATCCGACTTTGTTTTGACTTTAGAAGATGTACTTGTTTTGCCAAAGGGGCACAAAAACATTATATCCATTCCGGTCATGGACCGAAAAGGCTTTTCATTTTTCATTGGTGATGGTTCCTGCAAAATTTATTTTAGAAATAAACTAGTAGGTACTGCTACATTGTTGAATGGATTGTATCATCTAAATATCAGCAACAAAGTAGTTGTGAATACTATGACTAGAAAACGTGGTAGGGATGAAACCAATCAAGTTTTGAAATGGCATCTTAGACTTGGTCATGTTGGTCAGACCAAGGTTTACAAGATGGAAAAAGATGGACTTATGGGTCCATTGGGATCAGATCCCTTTCCTACTTGTGAATCTTGCCTTAAAGGCAAAATGACTAAGTCCCCCTTCACAGGGACATTTGAAAGAGCCGCTGATAAACTGGGATTAATCCATACCGATGAATGTGGTGCTTTGGAAGCAGCACATGATGGATATCAATATTTCATTACATTTACAGATGATCATACTAGGTATGATTATGTATACTTAATGAAACATAAATCCGAGGCCTTTGAGAAATTCCAGGAATTCAAGGACCTAGTCGAGAAACAAACTGGTAATCATATCAAAGCACTTCGGTCGGACCGAGATGGCGAGTATATGAGTACGGAGTTTGACGAGTTTCTTAAGGAACATGGAATAGTTTCACAACTAACACCTCCAGGTACTCCTCAGTTAAATGGTGTGTCATAAAGAAGGAACCGAACCTTGTTAAACATGGTCCGTTCCATGCTGGGCTATACTGACTTACCAATTTACCTCTGGGGTATGCACTCCTGACTGCCGCTTATATCTTAAACAGATGTCCTTCCAAATCCGTTCCTAAAACTCCACATGAGATGTGGGAGGGAAGGAAACCAAGTCTTAATCATATTAGGATTTGGGGATGTCCCGCCTATGTCAAGAAGACTAAGGTGGAAAAGTTGGAAGCTAGGTCTGTGAAGGGACGTTTTATTGGATTCCCGTATGGGACGATGGGATATCTATTCTACATGCCCGAAGATCGAAAGATTGTTGTTGCTTTACAAGCACACTTCCTGGAAGATGAGTTCATTCAGGAAGGCGGAGCAGGTAGAAGTTTTTCTTTAGAAGAATATAATGAAACTCCTCGGGAGACACCTGTGCAAGAAACTGGAACCGAACTTTCTGAAACACAAGTACAACCACCTCGTAGGTCTAGTAGGGTGTCTCATTTACTTGAGAGGTATAGGCTTTTGCACTTGGAGGAGCTGGGTCTCCATGAGGTTGCAAGTGATAGCCAAGAGACCGACCCGACGACCTATGACCAAGTGATGGTGGATGTAGACTCCGCGGAATGGCGTGAAGCTATGGAAGTTGAGATAGACTTGATGCTTGTCAATCAGGTGTGGACTCTAGTAGACCGCCCCAAGGACATAGTGCCTATTGGGAACAAGTGGATCTACAAGAGAAAGACTGATTGTGATGGCAAGGTTGACGCCTATAAGGCCAGGCTTGTGGCAAAGGGTTATACCCAGAAGGAAGGGATCGATTACCACAATACCTTCTCGCCCGTAGCCATGATCAAGTCTATTCGCATGATGCTTGCTATAGCTGCCCACCACGATTATGAGATATGGCAAATGGACGTAAAGACGGCTTTCCTTAATGGATTCCTCGAGGAGAAAATCTATATGGAGTAGCCTAAAGGCTTTGTGTCCGAAGTCGATATTCAAAAAGTGTGCAATCTTCAGCGTTCCATTTATGGACTGAAGCAAGCGTCGCGTAGTTGGAACCTTCGTTTTGATGAGGTGGTCAAAGAGTTTGACTTCGTGCAAAATCAAGAGGAACCTTGTGTATACAAGAGGGTTAGTGGGAGCAAGATCGCATTCTTAGTACTATATGTGGATGATATTCTACTAATAGGAAATGATGTGGGAATGCTCAGTTCTGTAAAAGCTTGGCTTTCGAGTAATTTCTCCATGAAAGACTTGGGAGAAGCAACCTATATTCTTGGAATTCGACTCTACCGAGATAGAGCGAAGAGAACAATAGGCCTTTCCCAAGCCCTCTATATAGATAAGATCTTAAAGCGATTTAAGATGGATGATTCTAAAAGAGGGTTCCTACCGATGCAACATGGAATAAAACTCTCCTTGAAGATGTATCCTCAAAGTGAGGAACAACGAAAGGAAATGAGTAATATACCATATGCCTTGGCCGTGGGTAGCCTTATATATGCTATGTTGTGTACAAGACCTGACATCATGCATGCTGTAAGCGTGGTGAGTAGGTTTCAGGCAAACCCAGGTAGGGAACATTGGACTACCGTAAAGAACGTTCTCAAGTACTTGATAAGGACTAGAGATATGGTTCTGATGTATGGCGGTGGAGAATTGGATGTGGTGGGATTCACTGATTCGGACTTCCAAGGACTGAAGGACGACTCGATGTCTACTTCTGGCTACATATTTACTCTTAATGGAGGAGCAGTATCTTGGCGTAGCGCCAAGCAAAGCGCGACTATTGATTCCACCTGTCAGGCTGAGTATCAAGCAGCCTTGGAGGCTTCCAAGGAAGGGTTCTGGATTAAGAAGTTTCTGGGAGAACTTCAAGTAATACCATGTCTTGAAATTTGCCTATTCATTTATCTTTGCGACAACGACGGAGCTGTAGCGCAGGCCAAGGAGCCGAGGTTTCACAACAGCACCAAACATATTGAGAGGAAATATCATCTCGTAAGAGAATTTGTTCGCAAGGGATATATTATGCTGCACAGAGTAGACTCGTCCGACAACGTCGCTGATCCACTGACAAAGCCACTTTCTCAGACTATCTTGGAGCGTCATCTGAAGAACATGGGTATTAGATACCATAGTGTGTGGCATTGAGTGCAAGTGGGAGATTGTTAGGAGTATGCCCTCGAATGCCACTCAGAGGATGTTGAGTGAGGGCATTGTACTTGTTATTATGTAAATCATCAATATAAGGCAATGGATGTTTCTTTATTTATGGGTAGTTATTGGCATTCCTAACTTGTAAATATACATGTAGAAACTAGTCCGTGTATTTGAGAGCAAAACGTTCCACTCCTTATTGGATAAGGGGGTCGGCACTGGAAAGGTTTATAGCTCAAATACTTAATCGTTCGCAAGTCGATGAAACTTGACTGGGCGTTAAGTTTATGTGAAGACTTGTATGACATGTTCTTTGACAAGGAGAGTGCCTGTCGAACACTAATGGTTAGTGGAAGCACACGTTATAGGTATGCTAATTATATTAGTATACTCGAACCGACTCACCCTCGATTCGTCACACGGATTTCACTCCGGGGCAGTCAATGATGGAATCGAAAGGTTGTAATAGGTATTCGTGAAATCTAAAGTGCCTACGGCCCGCTAGATCAATACAAGGTGCACCACTGAAACTGTGGGCTAATGAGCGAACCAATAGGCAAGCAAGCAATCAAAAAATAAAAACCTATCTAAATCTAAAAGAAGGATAACCAAGTTGATCCATCCGTATAAGGGAGAGAAGAAACGGAGGAGCAGTATCGTAAGTATAAGTCTGAATGCCGAGGGTCGACATGCTGAGCTCAGAAAGATAGTCGGCCAGCCTGTTGCCCTCCCAGAAAATGTGAGTGACTCTGAACTGAATATCTCTGAGAATGTGTCGGATACGCATAAGAGTGTGACGAACCTGCCAAGAGCCCCGATGGCCAGATGATAGCAGGGTCACCACAGCAGCAGCATCAAGCTCAATCCAAACATGTCTCGATCTCTGGGAAGCTAGAATCAAACCAATCGCCAACGCCTGGACCTCGGCATCAAAACTCGAAGAGGCCTGAAAAGAGGAATGGAAAGCAAGAAGGAGCTCTCCGTGGTGATTTCTAATCAGGCCTCCCCCACCCGCAATATGTGTGTCTCTATCGAACGAACCATCCGTGTTCATCTTGATCCAAGGGGTCTCGGGTCGAAGCCAAACCACCGGGATGGGGCGACGAGTCTGAGCGGGGAAAGATGTAGCGCACTGGAAACGATCAGGCGGCGAGCAACCCGCCCAGAACTCAGATGAAATAAGCCCCGCAGAAGCCAATAAAGCAACATGGCACTCCACCTGCACAATAACATGAGACGAAAGAAAAGTAGCCACCCTATGCTTTGCACTATTCCTTTCTGTCCAGATGAACCAAAGGATCAGACAAGGAATAATGAAAGTCACGTGCCTAAAGTGTGTGCCATGTGCGAAAAAATTCAGGAGCTCAAAGATATTCTGAGTATGGGGTAGGGATAGATGTGTCCAAGCGCCAAAATACTCCTACACGTCACGAGCCACATCACTCTCCAAGAAAAGGTGGGCAATGGTCTCAGTATGGTAGGTCTAGGTAAGGGTATGCGAGCAGCACAAACATCTAGAAGCCAGTGAAACGCTCCTCCTCTGTAGAATGTCATCAGTCGGTATCCGTCGCATGAGAAGTCGCCAAATAAACACCGAAGTGGTCGGTGTAAGTAAGGCAGTCCAGATAGCCCCGTAAACAAGATTAGCCTGACCCCTCACCCTGATGTGAGACTAAGCCGACGATAATGAGAACGCACCCGAAGAGGTAAGACTCCAGCACATACTATCCGAATCCTCCTCAGCGATGGGAATCGTGGAGATCTCCTGGATGAACTGAGGGGTAAATCCTAGCTCCTCTCCAACAATAGACTCTAATCTACCCATGTCCCACGTCCCATCAACCCATAACTCATGAATCCTAAGATGGGGTCTACCAGTAACCTGATGAAAAGAAGAAATAGGCTTATCCCCAATCCAAGTATCGTCCCAAAAGCTGACCTCCCCGCTGCCACGACCAAGAGTCCAGCGGATGAACTCCTGAGCCTCAATACCCACTCGGAGGAGACGGCGCCAAGGGTGGCTGGCACGAGATTTAAGAGCGGTACGCATAGGCGTATAGAGGCCAGCAAAGCAGTTTCTGCGGAGCATAAACTGCGCCCACAGAGACGTGCCCGTGCGAAGGCGCCACCAGAGCTTATAACTAAAAGCTCTCGCAGTATCTGAAAGGCTCCGAATCTCGAGGCCTCCCTCGGAGACCGGACGACAAATCTACCGCCAACTGACCAAGTGCGTCTTCCTCTTCGGACCAACAACACCCCAGAAGTATCTCGCAATGATTTGCTTGAGCTCCTGGATAATGTACTGTGGAGGGTCCAACACCTGAAGCAGGTGTAGAGGAATCGTGCAGAGAGTGCTGTTAATAAGAGCCAAGCGTCCCCCAAAAGCAAGGTGGTGATGGGACCAACCAGAGATCCTATCCAACATCCGTTGCTTCACCCCAGCAAAGAGCTCTCGTCTCATAAAGCCTTTGTATAGGGGCACACCAAGATAGGTGATGGGGAGACCGCCCTGGCGAAAACCAGTAAGATCGTGAACTCTCTGATGCCAACGAGGTGCATGCTTAGGAGCAAGAATAAAAGTGCTTTTGTGGATACTAACCATTTGGCCCGAAGCCATAGAGTAGTGATCCAGGAGACGCATAAGATCAACGAGACCATCATCCACAGCCCGTGTGAATATAATGCTGGGATTCGGTGCCTAAAACGAAGGCCCAGCGGAAGCGGTAAAACAAAAATTAATTCGATCCGAATCCCTGCGAGGATCGATCGAGCTACGTATATGCGAATATCAAAAAACAAATTCACAAGAGATATAGAAACTCATCCTTGTAGTCCGTTGATTAGATGGATAACCTTCTCTTGAGCTATTCCCCAAGTTTTGCTTGATCTCTACGAATCAATTCCGCTTTAAGCCCTTGAACGATCCAGTGCCGAAAATATCGCGTCTCTACCTGCCACGCACCGGAGAAACGACCGGAACGACGATCACCTTGCTATCCTCCGAGGATACGGCTAGAGCTAGGTGATGAAGCTATCGATTTGTGATTACAACACTCCAAGTGTATAACTCACTTACTCTTAATGAATCTCTCGATTTTCTCCAAGAACAATTAAGATGATATGAAGATGATGATGAAGACAATTGAGAAAATGGTTTCTCTCTCTCTCTCTCTCTCTCTCTCTCTCTCTCTCTCTCTCTCTCTCTCTCTCTCTCTCTCTCTCACTTTCACGTAGGAATCAATGTGAATGAATGAAAGATGTCTTCATCCCTCTTATTCAACTTCTCCCAACAACTCATGCATGTGGGAATCTAACCCCACCTCCACAATTATCATTCATTAAAGAATGAAGACATAAGTCCAAAAAGAAGGTGGCTAGAAATGGGGGGGCGGACCATGGAGAAAACGGATGAGTTCGGTTCATTTCGGACTCCCGAGAGTCCAAACAGATAAACTCCAATTCCGTCCCGATGTATTTGTATAGTTTAATTAATCCAATTAATTTCATCATATCAAATACATTACAACATAATTAATTTCTCCAAAAAATAATTATATCCATGAATTAAATTAATCACCCAGTGACATATTTTATTCATTAGGCCGTAAATCAATTTATCCAATAAATCGATTTAGACATCTAATGTCCCAAATTTAGATATCCAATATCTAATACACATAATGAGAGAATTAGCTTGATTCATTCCGTCGTCAATCCTAATGCGCGACTCGGTAGGTCCGTCTCAGTCAGCAATGGGAGGAACCAAAGAGTAGTAGCACCACCTAGCCAGCCTGGTGGCCTACACTGTACCCTAACTGAGAACGAATGATTGGGATCATTCAAGAACCATTCTGTCGTGAATACCAGTATAGGTATAAACCCTTCTTTCAAATGTCCCGATCAAGTTATAGGGTCACGATCAGTCAAACCCTATCTGTACTTGACGTTATGCATGCGTTAATGCATATCGAGATCATCGAGCTGTCGTGTATCTAATACAACTAGCTCCAATGCTTTGGCCAAAGACTTATGATCTCATCTGCTAATAACTGCATAGGACATATAACCCGTTCACTAACAGGAGAAAGAATTCTATCTTGGTATTCAGTAGGACCTGCTACTTGCCCATCAAGATGCACGTCGAGGTTGACCCCCGCCTTTCGGTTTATAGGGTCGAACTACTCTAATGAAAATCTTGACATCACAAGCACATCCCTACTAAATCCTCAAGTCGAAGGTTCACGAATACCTATCACAACCTTTCGATTCCATCATTGACTGTCCCGGAGTGAAATCCGTGTGACGAATCGAGGGTGAGTCGGTTCGAGTATACTAATCCAATTAGCATACCTATAACGTGTTCTCCCACTAACCATTAGTGTTCGACAGGCACTCTCCATGTCAAAGAACACGTCATACAAGTCTTCACATAAACTTAACGCCCGGTCAAGTTTCATCGACTTGCGAACGATTAAGTATTTGAGCTATAACCTTTCCAGTGCCGACCCCCTTATCCAATAAGGAGTGGAACGTTTTGCTCTCAAATACACAGACTAGTTTCTATATGTTTATTTACGAGTTAGGAATGCCAGTAACTACCAGTAAATAAAGAAACATTCATTTACCTTATATAAATGGTTTACATAATTACAAGTACAATGCCCTCACTCAACAACCTCTGAGTGGCATTCGAGGGCATACTCCTAAAAATCTCCCACTTGCACTCAATGCCACACACTATGGTATCTAATACCATGTTCTCGAGATGACGCTCCAAGCTAGTCTGAGAAAGTGGCTTGGTCAGTGGATCGGCGACGTTGTCGGCCGAGTCTACTCTGTGCAGTACAATATATCCCTTGCGAACAAATTCTCTTACGAGATGATACTTCCTCTCAATATGTTTGGTGCTGTTGTGAAACCTCAGATCCTTGGCCTGTGCTACAGCTCTGTCGTTGTCGCAGTACAGCGGAACAGGCAGCTCAGCACATGGTATCACTTGAAGTTCTCCCAGAAACTTCTTAATCCAGAACCCTTCCTTGGAAGCCTCCGAGGCTGCTTGATACTCAGCCTGACAGGTGGAATCAGCAGTCACGCTTTGCTTGGCGCTACGCCAAGATAATGCTCCTGCATTAAGAGTAAATATGTAGCCAGAAGTAGACATCGAATCGTCCTTCAGTCCTTGGAAGTCCGAATCAGTGAATCCCACCACATCCAATTCTCCACCGCCATACATAAGAACCATATCTCTAGTCCTTCTTAAGTACTTGAGAATGTTCTTTACAGCAGTCCAATGTTCCCTACCTGGGTTTGCCTGAAACCTACTCACCATGCTTACAGCATGCGCGATGTCAAGTCTTGTACACAACATAACATACATAAGGCTACCCACGGCCGAAGCGTATGGTATATTACTCATTTCCTTTCGTTGTTCCTCATTTTGAGGACACATCTTCAAGGTGAGTTTTATTCCATGTCGCATCGGTAGGAACCCTCTTTTAGAATCATCCATCTTAAATCGCTTGAAGATTTTATCTATATAGAGGGCTTGGGAAAGACCTATAGTTCTCTTCGCTCTATCCCGGTAGAGTCGAATACCAAGAATATAGGTAGCTTCTCCCAAGTCTTTCATAGAGAAATTACTCGAAAGCCAAGCTTTCACAGAACTGAGCATTCCCACATCATTTCCTATTAGTAGAATGTCATCTACATATAGTACTAAAAATGCAATCTTGCTCCCACTAACCCTCTTATATACACAAGGTTCCTCGTCATTTTGCACGAAATCAAACTCTTTGATTGCCTCGTCAAAACGAAGGTTCCAACTACGCGACCCTTGCTTCAGTCCCTAAATGGAATGCTGAAGCTTGCACACTTTATGAATATCGACTTTGGACACAAAGCCTTTAGGCTGCTCCATATAGATTTCCTCCTCGAGGAATCCATTAAGGAAAGCCGTCTTTACGTCCATTTGCCATATCTCATAATCGTGGTAGGCAGCTATAGCAAGCATCATGTGAATAGACTTGATCATGGCTACGGGCGAGAAGGTATCGTGGTAATCGATCCCTTCCTTCTGGGTATAACCCTTTACCACAAGCCTGGCCTTATAGGCATCAACCTTGCCATCACCATCAGTCTTTCTCTTGTAGATCCACTTGTTCCCAATAGGCACTATGCCTTCGGGGCGGTCTACTAGAGTCCAGACCTGATTGACATGCATCGAGTCTATCTCAGCTTCCATAGCTTCACCATTTCACGGAGTCTACAGCCACCATTGCTTGGTCATAGGTCGTCGGGTCGGTCTCTTGGCTATCACTTGGAACCTCATGGAGACCCAGCTCCTCCAAGTGCACAAGCCCATTCCTCTCAGGTAAATGAGACACCCTACTAGACCTATGAGGTGGTTGTACTTGTGTTTCAGAAAGTTCGGTTCCAGTTTCTTGCACAGGTGTCTCCCGAGGGGTTTCATTGTATTCTTCTAAAGAAATACTTCTACCTGCTCCGCCTTCCTGAATAAAATCATCTTCCAGGAAGTGTGCTTGTAAAGCAACAATGATATTTCGATCTTCGGGCATGTAGAATAGATATCCCATCATCCCAGATGGGAATCCAATGAAATGTCCCTTTGCAGACCTAGCTTCCAACTTTTCCACCTTAGTCTTCTTGACATAGGCGGGACATCCCCAAATCCTAATATGATTAAGACTTGGTTTCCTTCCCTCCCACATCTCATGTGGAGTTTTAGGAATGGATTTGGAAGGACATATGTTCAAGATGTAAGCGGCAGTCAGGAGTGCATACCCCCACAGGTAAATCGGCAAGTCAATATAGCCCAGCATGGAATGGACCATGTTCAACAAGGTCTGGTTCCTTCTTTCTGACACACCATTTAACTGAGGAGTACCTGGAGGTGTTAGTTGTGAAATTATTCCATGTTCCTTAAGGAACTCGTCAAATTCCGTACTCATATACTCGCCACCTCGGTCCAACCGAAGTGCTTTGATATGATTACCAGTTTGTTTCTCGACTAAGGCCTTAAATTCCTGGAATTTCTCAAAGGCCTCGGATTTATGTTTCATTAAGTATACATAACCATACCTAGTATGATCATCTGTAAACGTAATGAAATATTGATATCCGTCACGTGCTGCTTCCAAAGCACTACAAACGTCGGTATGGATTAATCCCAGTTTATCAGCAGCTCTTTCAAAAGCCCCTGTGAAGGGGGACTTAGTCATTTTGCCTTTAAGGCAAGATTCACAAGTAGGAAAGGGATCTGATCCCAATGGACCCATAAGTCCATCTTTTTCCATCTTGTAAACCTTGGTCTGACCAACATGACCAAGTCTAAGATGCCATTTGAAAACTTGATTGGTTTCATCCCTACCACTTTTTCTAGTCATAGTATTCACAACTACTTTGTTGCTGAGATTTAGATGATACAATCCATTCAACAATGTAGCAGTACCCACTAGTTTATTTCTAAAATAAATTTTGCAGGAACCATCACCAATGAAAAATGAGAAGCTTTTTCGGTCCATGACCGGAATGGATACAATGTTTTTGTGCCCCTTGGGCAAAACAAGTACATCTTCTAAAGTCAAAACAAAGCCAGATTCTAAACCCAAAAGAAGTGATCCTATGTCAGTCGCCTCGACACTATGCCCGCTACCGACTGTGATCATTACTTCTCCAGCTCCAAGCTTCCTACTTTGTTACAGATCCTGATTCACGGTACAAATATGAGAACTAGCACCAAAATCCAGTATCCAGGAAGTAAAAAATACAGTAGCAGAACAATTTGTTTCCAAAACTAAAAGTTCTGTACCTGAAGCGCCATGAAGAATCGGACAGTCTCTAGCCCAGTGGCCCAGCTCACCGCACTTGAGACAAGCATCCTTCTTCTTCTTGTTCTTTGGAACCATCGAGGCCTTGCCCTTTCCCTTAAGGTCCTTAGCTTGCGGTCCAGTCTGCTTCTTGGTCTTTTTCTTCTTTTTCTTAGACTTCCGAAGTCCAGAAGAAATCACAAGGGCAGACTCCTTCATTCGCGGAGTCTTCATCTGAGACTGAGCGGTGACCAATTTGTTCATTAGCCCAGCTAAGTTACATGCAATCTCATTGCAGTTAACGTTCATAACAAACTATGAGAAGGAATCAGGGAGAGACTGTAGGATAAGGTCGGTTTGGAGAGAAGTATCCATTTTAAAATCAAGAGACTCCAATCTCTCGATCATGGATATCATTTTGAGGACGTGTTCCCCAACCTTCTCACCTTCCTTCATCCTTGCACCGAACAGTTGCTTAGATATCTCATATCTAGCAGTTCTGCTGTGCTCACCATAAAGCTCGGTTAAGTGAGATAGAATCTGCCTAGCAGAAGTCATTTTCTCATGAGCTCTCTGAAGCTCATTAGACATGGAAGCCATCATATAAGCACGGACTTTCACGTCATCCTTAACCCACTTTTCGTGGTTTTCAATCTCTTCCTGATTGGCTTGGGTCCGCACAGGAGGCGCCGGAATGTCCGTCTCCAAGACTTATCCCAGTGCCTCTATACTGAGGACAATCATTAGATTGCGGAGCCAATCCACAAAGTTAGGTCCCATTAAGGTGTTCTTTTCGAGCAGAATTGCGAGTGGATTCATTGTCATATTGAGATTTGAGTCTGCATTAAGTACGATAGATTAATTAGTGACTCATTCAATTATGTTCTGAGTATAGAATTAAGGTCTTTTCTATTCTTGTTACCTAGCTCCCACTATTTTTATCGGAATAACACACTCCCATGTGAAATCCGGAAGTATCGTCGCTCTACTTCATAGTGGTGATCGAGTTCTTTATAAATCTTAATAGAGGGCAACCGAACAGGTTTCTAGTCTATTAATTTTCATAAAGTGGTGTCCAACACCAACCCATATAATGGATGATTCGATCTTCTTTTTCCCCTTGTTCACTCCCCTCAACCTATACGGTTTCTATGGTTCGTGAACAAGTTAACTTTATACCATCGACGCAAATCAGTTTCACAATTGAATCTTATCCGGCAACCTATCAGGTTTCTAGGGATAAAATTTGCTCCAACCGAAGGCATCCAATGCGCTCCCGATAATTTATCCGTCCTCCCCGAACGACTACCCCGATAACTCGGAAGCATAGCACATCCGGTTTGGATTTCAATTTCCCAAAAACTCGATGGAGGGAAGGAAAACCTTGAAACCTTATAAACTTAATAATTTGTCGTGGGATAATTTTTGCGATTAACGTTACACTTTGCACATTAATCATATTAGCGCGTTTGTGGTATTCATACAATATGAAAAAGCCATTCACAACCTAGTTGCTACCAACATGTGGTTCATGGACCGTTCCTAGAAAACAAAAACTCCGTAATCTAATTACAAGTCTTCGTCTTGAATCTTCGTCTTCTCGAAATGGATCTTCCTCCGGTCTACGTCATTACATATAAATTTTACATTGAAAATTGCATCCTAGATACAAATTTTTCTAGTAAAATAAATAGGCTCAAAACGGCCTTTACAACCCAATCGAATAAAACGAACGATTCATAAACTAAGTCCATGAACCACATCACCATTCAAAAATAATGCATCCAACACATTAAATAAATGGCATTCATAATGAATCTGAATATTGATCCAACCAATATAAAACAATCCATCCAAAATGAATTAATCCAATTAATTCAAACAACCGTCAATTTTAACTTGTTCCGGACGAGAAAATATTTCATTAAATTAATTCCCCTAAGAATAAAATTACCATAATTAAATCTTAGTCAAAAATCCAATTAAATTTGTGGGAAATTAATTATCGAACGAAATATAAAAAAACAGAGTCGGAAAACACTAGGACCAAGCCAGGACACGCCCCAGTGCCGATCGGGGCCTACACAGTGCGAGAACGGCCGGAAGCTTGCCGACCAGGACTCACTCTTCTTTGCCAGACCGCGGTCCATACAGTGACCAGCGGCGATGCCACAGCGACTCAGTGCCGGTCCGTTTACGTTTTGGCTCGTTTTTCGCCCGATTCCAAAAATAATATTTTTCTAATCTTTATATTACTCATTTAAATCAGTTTCTCAAAAGAAAAATAGATTTATATTATAACATAAAATCATGAAAAATTAATTTTTAGATGAACAATAGAAAATCAACGATTAATACGATTATGATTCCAAACCATACACCATCTAATCAAGCATTCCAAATGCTAATATCGTATATACGATCGCAAGACCTACGCTCCGATACCACTGTTGGGATTCGGTGCCTAAAACGAAGGCCAGTAGGCGGTAAAATGAAAATTAATTCGATCCGAATCCCTACGAGGATCGATCGAGCTACGTATATACGAATATCAAAAAACGAATTCACAAGAGATATAGAAACTCACCCTTGTAGTCCATTGATTAGATGGATAACCTTCTCTTGAGCTATTCCCCAAGTTTTGCTTGATCTCTATGAATCAATTCCGCTTCAAGCCCTTGAACGATCCAACACCGAAAACACCGCGTCTATACTTGCCACGCACCGGAGAAACGACCGGAACGACGATCACCTTGATATCCTCCGAGGATATGGCTAGAGCTAGGTGGTGAAGCTATCGATTTGTGATTACAACACTCCAAGTGTATAACTCACTTACTCTTAATGGATCTATCAATTTTCTCCAAGAACAATTAAGATGATATGAAGAAGATGATGAAGACAATTGAGAAAATGGTTTTTCTCTCTCTCTATCTATCTCACTTTCACGTAGGAATCAATGTGAATGAATGAAAGATGTCTTCATCCCTCTTATTCCAAAGACTTATGATCTCATCTGTTAATAACCGCATAGGACATATAACCCGTTCACTAACAGGAGAAAGAATTCTATCTTGGTATTCAGTAGGACCTGCTACTTGCCCATCAAGATGCACGTCGAGGTTGACCCACGCCTTCCGGTTTATAGGGTCGAACTACTCTAATGAAAATCTTGACGTCACAAGCACATCCCTATTAAATCCTCAAGTCGAAGGTTCACGAATACCTATCACAACCTTTTGATTCCATCATTGACTGTCCCGGAGTGAAATCCGTGTGACGAATCGAGGGTGAGTCGGTCCGAGTATACTATTCCAATTAACATACCTATAACGTGTGCTCCCACTAACCATTAGTGTTCAACAGGCACTCTCCATGTCAAAGAACACGTCATACAAGTCTTCACATAAACTTAACGCCCAGTCAAGTTTCATCGACTTGCGAACGATTAAGTATTTGAGCTATAACCTTTACAGTGCCGACCCCCTTATCCAATAAGGAGTGGAACGTTTTGCTCTCAAATACACGGACTAGTTTCTATATGTTTATTTACGAGTTAGGAATGCCAGTAACTACCAGTAAATAAAGAAACATTCATTTGCCTTATATAAATGGTTTACATAATTACAAGTACAATGCCCTCACTCAACAACCTCTGAGCGACATTCGAGGGCATACTCCTAACATATAATGATGTCATCGGCGAAGGATAGGTTCGAGACGGGAAAGGCCGTCCAGCCATCCTATACCTCATCAAAGGATGGTCTCGAATGAATCGGTCCAAGCAACGCGATAAATAATCAGCGGCAAAGACGAAGAGCGACGGAGAGATAGGGTCGCCCTAACGCAAACCCCGACTAGAGGCAAAATAGCCGGCCGGACTGCCGTTCACCAAAATGGAGAACATGCAACTCTCGACGAAATGGCGGATGAACAAAATCCATCTAGCCGGGAATCCCATCCTCACCAGGACCTCATATAAAAACTGCCAGTGAACCCTATCATACGCCTTAGCCATATCAAGCTTCAGCGCAAGGTTCGGGACACCATGAATGTCCGCGACGTATAGGTCATGAATAAGTTCTTGGGCCAGAAGGATATTATCAGAAATAACCCGCCCGTGAACAAATCCACTCTGGTTCGGAGAGATAATCAGAGGGAGGAGAGGAGCAAGCCGAGCGTTAAGGATTTTCATGATAATCTTATTGGTCACATTACATAGACTAATAGGCCGGTAATCTGACCAATCGCTCGAAACAGGCTTCTTCGGGATCAAGACGACTGTAGTCGTCATGAAAGCCGGAGTCATAATATGACCCTCAAAAAACTCGAGCACAGCCTCCTCCACGTCGGAAGAGACAATCTCCCAACAATGCTGAAAAAACAAAGACGAGAACCCGTCAGGCCCAGAAGCGCTGTGAGGATCGATATCAAATACCGCAGCACGAATCTCCTGGGGAGAGGGTGGGACACACAAACTATCAGAATCAAAAGAACAGGGGATAGAGGGAAAACAAGTGTCATCCGGGGGGACGAGAACATCACCATCGGATGTAAGCAGATTCCTAAAGAAATTCACAACGGATGATCGGATGTATGACTCTACAGCGATCGTCGTACCACCATCCTCAATGCTGTGAATATGCGACTGACAACGCTTCTGCTTCGCAAAACCCTGAAAGAACCGGGTGTTGCGCTCGCCCTCAGTAACCCAACGAACTGTGGCTTTCTGTTTCCAGAAATCTTCCTCCATAGAGAGACGAAGATGGTACTCAGCACGAAAATGGTGCATAGAGGTTCTACTCTCCAGAGTATGATCCGAATCATAACGCCGCTCGGCCTCGTCAGCAGCCCTCAAGGCCTCATCCAACTTCGTATGAAGGTT
Source organism: Orobanche coerulescens (assembly GCA_033398695.1). NCBI lineage: Eukaryota > Viridiplantae > Streptophyta > Magnoliopsida > Lamiales > Orobanchaceae > Orobanche > Orobanche coerulescens. The sequence goes on along the minus strand of CM065804.1, from coordinate 130,854,411 downwards.
TCCAAAAACAGGCCAGTTCCACTGTTTCAGCCTGCGCTTAACCCTAAGGAGTTTGTCCTGTAGGTTACACATGCCAGATAATCCAGTCGGGGTAAGCCAGACCTCCCTAACAGTGTCCAGGAATGTGTGATGCCGGATCCACATACTCTGGAAACGGAATGACGACTTGTGACGAGTCGCGGAGAAGCGACACTGGATAAGAAGGGGTGCATGGTCCGACCGAAGTCTAGGCAGGTGAGTGACGGTAGAAACTGCAAATACGTTCGACCATGCTTCATTAAATAAAGCACGATCTAGCCTTTCCCTCAAACCATTGCGCTCCCAAGTGAAAATATCGCCCTCGCAGCCCGCATCAATCAACTCACAACAAGAATAGCTGCTCAAGTCTAGAATCTCTGGAGAACGGTCTGTGGTACTACCCTCGCGCTCATGTGAATGCAAAAAGATGTTGAAGTCACCACTGACTAGCCACGGCAACCCCTCTACTTCCAAAGTAATCTAAAGGAGGGTGTCCCAAAGGGCGTAACGACCAACACGGTTAGTGCTGGTATAGACAAAGGTGACATAAATCGACTGAGGAAGAAGGGGGGAAGAAATATAAAGATGGAGGATTTGATCGGTATCCAACAAAACTTGGTGCTGAAAGTTAGGGGAAGAAAAGAATCAAATTTTGTTAGACCGATTATAAAGTCCCGACGCAAAACCTAAAGAACAAATATAAAAATCAAAATTAGCATTGGAACCCATGGGTTCTAAAATGCCAATAAAAGAAAACCTATGACCACGGTTGAGATGTCGAATGCGCTTTTGTGCTCCGGTGTTAGCCAGACGACGAGCATTCTATGTAAGAATGGGTATCGACATAAACTAACCAACCAACGCAGACAAAGACCTAGGACGCTAACTGGAGCGGCCCCGTCTCCGAGGTGTATCCTGCCAGGCAGATGTTCCCCCTTTCAAGGGCGATGAAGATCGCCCCTTCGAGTAGGAGGAGGGTCCGCGAGAAGCTGTTCTTCCTCGTGTGGAAATTGAGGAGTCAGAAGCAGCTTTGCCCCTAGTGGTGACACCAGGAGCAGCAGTAGAAGACATCAGACGTCTCTTAACCGGGGGCTTTGGTGCCGTCATAAGAGGCACCATCGCCGAGAAAGAGAGACTGGACTCAGAAATCTCAAATTGGGTGCGTGTAAAACCACACTCAGTCTGACATAGAGAAGGAAAAGAAGAAGAAGGGGGAGGAGGGGGAGGCTCGTAAACCACCATGGCAAGGGTCTCAGGCTCCACGATGATCGGATCATCCGTGCAGCCCTCACCGTCATGGCGGGGGGAGGTAGACTCTATAAGTCTAGAAAAGTGTGGGATGGTAGAGGACTCCGTGTCGTCCTCTAAAACATGCTCAATATCGCTATCTCGACCACCGTCATCGCTACCCAACACGCTATCTTTATTGCCACGCTAATAATGTCATTTGTGCCTACTAAATCCTCTTCCTCTCTAGCAGAGTAGTCTAACGATGCAAAGTACGAGTGCTGCCCGGTGGCAGCCGTGCCCTTGGGGATCATCCCCGTCTCTCTAGCTCCTTTTTTGGTAACAACCTGCCAAACGGAAGGCTCCTTCCCTTTAGCGGTCTTAGGAGCAGCCTGAGAGGTATTAGCCTTAGGGGCTTTAGCAGGGGATGGCTGCGCCTTCTGTTGTCTAGATGTGACAACAGCAGGCTTCTTACGCTGGGGCGAAGGAGGCCGTTCTTTGTTGCCAACGATGTAGCAACTGGACGGGTCGTGCCCCACATGAGAACAAAGAGAGCAATATAATGGAACTCTCTCGTAGATGATGCGTTGCGTAAGAATGTGATCATCAAATTCAACTTCAATCTCGGGCACACTAGGCGCCATCAGATCAATCTCAACACACACATGGGCGACTGAAAGTCGTGAATGTGTGGCCGTCGGGGCATCAACTAAAATGGGATTGCCAACAGCCTTGGCAATCGTGTATAATGTGCGTGAATGAAATAAATGCAAAGGCAGACCCGGAAGTCTAATCCAAACCGGGCAGATCGAAGTCTCTGTCCTTACCGAAAAACTAGGCGACCACTTAAAAACACGGGCAGGACAACCAGAAAAATTCCAAGAGGTTCCTAACCAAATACGTCTAAAATCCTCATCATTATCAAACCTAATCGCTATATGACAATAATTAATCCAACTCCAACTAAATTTACCCCTCAGTTTCATGTCATTCAAACTCGTAGTCACATCTCGAGGGGGGAATAACATGCGAGAATTTAAGAATCAGAGTGCGTTCCCATGACGCAGCAATAGTAATCATATCAGAGGAATAAAAGGTAACACGCGTTTTCTCGTTTGCGGAGGAGACAGTACCAAAAGGACTAACCTTATCTCTGACGAAATTAAATGATTTTGTTGTCGAACCGGGCTAGTGTGCGAAACCGGGTTGCGTCGAGCTATGTTGATTGTTGACGATTTGTGCAAAGGAGGGCTTAGGCCGTGGCTGTTCGGATGCAACCGGATCTGGCGGGCGGGTCAGTTCAGGCGAGCTCTTGTTGTCGGAAGTGAAGTGGTTGCCGGAATTTTGCAACGGGTTGCTGGAGCTGACTAGTTGTAGTTCTCGACTGCCACTGATGATTTGGAGTGGGTTAATTATGGGGTTAGGCTGAGGTTGTTTGATTGGGTCAGGTTTGGAAGGGTGGAGGTCAATGGGCTAAGGGTGTTGGGCCGAGGGTTTAGTTGAGGTAGGAGTATTTTTAGGATTTATGGGCTGGAGAAGTATTTGAGGAGATTGGGCCGAGATTTCGGCCAAATTGGGTGCTGGGCTAATTTCGGTAGTGGGTTGGGCTGGGATATTATAAGTGCAGGGTTGGGCTGGTAGTAGAATAGGGCTGGCCTGGTGGGTTGGACTCGAAATGTGAGGTTGACTGGATAGGGCATCCTGCGGGCCCGGGTGGATTTTCAATTTGGGCCAAATTAAAGCTGGCCCCTTATGATTAGGAATAACAGATGTAGGCCTTATCTCAGATATGTTGAACTGGGCTTCGTCATCAGGCTTATTAACTAAACCCAGTCGATCGCAGCCGTTGGATGGCGGCTGACCTAAGATGGACGGCTCTCCTCCACCATTTTGTTGTTTATACTGAACTTCATTTCCGCCGCAAGTGTATTGAGCGACGAAGAGAACCCTGCAACTAGGGTTTTTGTGGAATGCTTCGGAGAAGACAGCATGGCGGCGCCGGGCGTTGGCAGAGATGTCGGAACAATGTTTCCGACCGGACTAGACGTAGGATTACCCTTGCGAACTGGATTCAACTCTGGAGATGCATACATCGGAGCGATGGACTTCGGGGAAGGCGACTGTGAATTTTCTGGAGGCGTCGGAGAAGACGGTCTGCGACGATTGAAAGTCGGCATATCTCGGTCGACAATATGTTCTGCTTCTGGTGTTCTGTCGGGCGTTCGAGATGCCCTTTTTTTGACATGAAAGCTTATGGTTCGGTCACCGGTGGAAGGAGGTCGACGACGAGCATGAATAAACATTGTTGGAGCGTGCGGCTTGCTGCTATGATGCAGGATCTGTGTGAAGATGGGGTAGGCGATGACGGGAATGACCGGAAAGTGCAGGCGATCGAATGGGCAATTTACACCTTAAAGTGTGTGTAAATCGCTGGTCTCTCGGAGCAGGCTGCCGGCGTCAGTTCTGGCTGAAAGTTGCAGGCGAGTGTTCGGGAGGATGAGGTGAGTCGGTTGGTGGTGGCGGCGGTCGGAGAAGGTGGCCGGGAAAGGGTGCATTTGGAGAAAGGTGTGGCGGCGTGTGTGAAGGGAGCTCGTCTATAGGCCTAGAGAGGTTCCTGAAAAAGACTTTAAGGTTCTTTTACAATATTGGTCTGACGAAGATGTTCAGGTAACTTTATAAGTAAATGTTGCATATCAGTACATCATTTATTCAGCATATGCATTTTATTCTTTATGTCTCCATGTTTATAGGCGTCTGCTAGAAGAAATGAAGAATCTAGTAGTCATTTAATATAAACACATACAACCGGACCTAGAATTTTCACCCAAGTCTGCAACAAGTTGGTATGATTACTTGTTTTTGATAATTTCGTACAATAGACATGAACTGCAAACACTTGTTAGAATTGTTAAAATCGTGTACTGTGTGTTTATATTAAACTAAGTTTAATGATGAGGTTCAAATGTAATCTACCTTACTTTAGTCACTGGTGCCTTAACTTTTATGTACAATGTAACCCATGTCTTGAAAAATCTATGTACAATGTAGACCTTATTGTTAAAATTGTAAAAACCTACTTGTCGAAAATGAAACTTATTTTTTTGCAAGGTAATTGAGAAAACGCCGGTTGATGCTGAAGAACCGGTGGCACCACTATCAGATGCTCAAATTTTTGTTGAAACACGCAAAAGAAACGTGGATCGCGAGTATAAGTTACCTACTGAAGCGATTAAAGAAAAAATTGTAAGGGTTATTTCAATGGTTATTTAAATTGTTAAATCATGTTCCATTATGTAATTGTTTGTTTAACTTGTTCTTGTTACAGTCAACTGTCAAGAAAATTCTGGAGGGAGGGACTGTTGAGGCTGCTGTTGTTACCCAAAATATTATCCAGAGATAGTATTGCTGGAATGATCGAGTAACAAACAAATGCGAGAACACTTCCGTGAAAAAATAAGTAACACAAGATTTGCCGGGGTTGTTAATCCCAGGCTTGAATGCTCTCGCGAGATGTTATTAATAAATATACTGTCGAGTACAAATATTAATGTTAGAATCTATTACAAAGAGTGTAAAGACTTCTAGTTATCTAGGCTGTAGAGCGCGTAGATTGCCGGAAGAACCAGATAAGTAAATCTGTGAGTTCTTACTTGGGATATATGATAAAATATGTATGAATATCACTATGAATGTATAAGTGGTTGCCAAAAGAGTCTTTGATTCTCTTTTTGTGTGTATTTTGCACTGAATTCGTAGTAAATTCGCCTCTCTTTGGCCATTGCAGTGAGTTCTCTATTTATAGGGGACAAGGTAGTTGGGACTCCTCAGGCGATCGCGGGCGACCGCCGTTTTCTATAATAAAATAAGATGGCCGATCGTCCCGTCACGTGGGCCTGTTCCCTTGAGGTCCGAGGTCGCTGCTGGTGGCCAGCTGGGCGAACCAATGGGAAGCCAGCACGCGTCTTGAGTCGCTGTCCGGGGAGGACCCACTTTGTACCTTTCGGCGGCCTTGTCGGTAGGTGAGGTAGGTGACAGGCTGTGGTCAAATGTCCTATCTGTCGGCGCCTTTTGAAGATCCGCACATGGGCCACCATCCAAGATTCGGTATTTCGACGACTTTGACGGATGCTGGATCCATACATGGCACGAGACGATCGCCTCTGGTTCGCTCATTAAAGACGATCGTCAGATATCAAAAGACGATCGCTGGGTACCAAAAGACGGTCGTCGTATTATGCCGAACTCTAGGCGTTTGTCCAGAGTATGTCTTCCAAGGTTGGATTCTCTGATCGTGATGCCGATCGCCTATCGAGGCGTATTAATCGCCGCACAACAATTACCCCCCAGCTCGTCTCGATGTTGAAAACACGGGGTGAGGTGGCACTATTGGCGATTGCCAATGTTTATCTGATCAGCCGATCTGAATTCAAATCTGGACGATCTCCTTTCGCGCAGGGAGCAGCGGGAAATGAAGGCGGGCTTTCTAAAAGTGGCAGGGACACGCGTCGCGCCGCTGTTGGGGGAGTCCGACGGTTTGTCGAACTTGTCGGTTGGCATGCCCTCGAAAAGATGCGTACGCGAGATTCGAGGGCAACATTTAATACGTCCCCACGTGACGGTTGCGATCCAGCCCTCGAGATTTCTACTATTTGCATTTAGACCCCCGCCTCCATCTATAAAAGGGCCAGGGCTCCTTCTCCTTCACTCTTTACGCGTCCTTGCATCCATAGCCGAAACTCTGCAAAAATTTCTGGAGCTTCTTGTGCCGATCTTCTTCTTTTCTCTAGGTAAGAAAAATCAATCTTCTATCTCCCTCTTCTTTTCTAATATGTCGGGAAGATCCAAAACCTTCGAGACCGGAAGTTCTTCCGCCGCCGCAACGTCGCCTGAACGGGAGGAGATTCCCGTTGGAGTGGATATGGAGACGGCCGTTGAAGCTATTCGTGCGGGGATTGCACCCGCAGAACTCGAAGAACTTTTCAACGAGGCCGAAGTGGCGAGGACGGCGGCGACGGCGGAGCAGGGGGGCTCGCCGGTGGATGAGGATGATTTGGTACGGGCGGCCTGGGAACGAGAGAGTAGATTCGGCCCTGCCTATGTGGCTTTCACTCAGATGATGGAGGCGATCGCCGGACCCTGTCCGGAATTCGACTTCGAAGCCTACTCCGCCGCTCACCCTTACGAACATGTGAAGCGGACGGTTTTTCGGGCCGCCGTCCCGTCTCCGTGGACTCTCGGAAAGATCCAGAGTACGGCGACCAAGAAAGACCTGAGCCGTTGGAGGGCCAAATATCACATCCCCTCTGATGTTTCCTTGCACGTGCCCTCGGAGAATGAACGTGCCGATCAACCGCCCAAGGATATGGTTGCCGTCAGCGAGATGATTATGGAGGCCGGTCTGCGATTTCCTCTGCCATTCGCCGTCTCCTACTTGCTGATCGCCTGGAATTTGGCGCCTCTTCAACTGTCGCCGAACGCTTGGCTACAGGTCATCTGCACATTGACACTGTTTGGCGGTCACCGGTTGTTCCGCCTCTTTACTGCGCCGGAGATGAATTATCTGTTTAAACTGGCTGTGCAGAAAGGGTCGATTGGCGGCAATCATATCCAAGGCCGAATGGGGAGAGTGGTCCTCGGTGTGCCGAACAAGACCAGGGGTGACCTGTCTAAATGGTGCTGGGTCGGTGGGACGTGGCGATCGGCATCGAGTGACAGGCCGAATGAGGAGTTGGAGATCCCCACCACTTTCCAGGAGAGGAATCCGAGTAAGGATTTTAACTCTCCCCTTGATTGAGCTTTTCTTGGACTGATCTAATTTTGTTTTCTTTTTACAGGACCTCTCATTCCAGCGATTGGCGACCTTCCTTTCGATTTCTTGATCGTTTGGGAGCGGATCCGTGCCGTGCCGGATTCCTTTATTGACGTTCGCTTGCTTGGTAACGAAACTCATCGGTTGGGGGCTCGATTGTTTTGCTTCCCCCGTCACTTGAAAGTTCCAGGTATGCGCTTAAGTGGTGCTTCCTTGCTTGACGATCGTCTCCAGGAGGTCGTATCGTTTAAGTTTGTTGTCTAACTTGTTTGTACCTCTTCTTTGACAGAGGTTCATTTTCCCCGATTTGCCAAAAGCCACCGCCAGAGATCGCCATGTCAAACCCGGGACTCATCGGTCGCCTTCACTTGGGTAAGCAGACTGGTCGCGTTCCTGCGACGACGTCTCGCCCTGCTCCGGTGACGAGGCCTGCTGAGGTGCCGGTCGCCGAACCGGTAGTTCAGGGAGAGGAACAACTTCAGCGCCGCAAGAGGCGGAGGTCGGAGGAGTCCCTGCCGATTACTGAGGCGGATGTATCCATTCTTGAGCCTCCGGTTGCTGCGGCTCCTATTTCTGCCATCCCAATGACGGAGCGATCAGGCCCTAGGCCCTCGGCAACCGGCTACCGGTCATCGGGCGGCCCTACGAAGAAGGTGGCGATCACTGAGGCGGAAACCTCTCGGGGCAAGCCTTATTTTGGTCGCGATCCCGAGCTGGTCAATAGGTAAGAAAGGATCAAAATTTTCTGAGTTAGGCATTCTGAGTAAGGTATAGGCTAACTCCTTGGTTTCTTTGGTTTGTGCTGCAGGGTTCGTCTCACCGATCTGGACGTCGCTCCTATGGTGCTGGACTTTTTGTCGAGTAAGGCTTCGCAAACATCTCTCGACGTCCCTACTTACGTCCAGCAGGCTATCACCTCTCTGCCCAAGGCCTGGCACGCTACATACTATCTTTAGCGCGCGCTAATTAAGTACGGGTAGTGCACACTACCTCTCAGCATTAGCGCACGTTAGTGTGGTTCATGCAGACAGTCCACAAGGCACTGGACTGGATTAGTGAGATTCATAACACACGCTATGATTGGAGTATAACATACGTTAATGGTGTTTGTAACACACACTATCGATATCCATCATCGCGCGCTAGCGTATTGGAACACACAGTCCAGTGGGTACTAGACTGAGATGGAATAATTCATAGCGCACGCTAGGAATGGATATAGCGTACGCAAGGATTAGTTTGGTAGAGCACGCTGAGAATCGGGTAGCGCGTATTAAGGCTCAATCAGGCAGAGGACAGGAGGTTCTGGACTTCAGTTGCTGGGTATCAAACATCAGTTAGCGCACGCTAACATTTT